>JAPMOR010059027.1:351204-471409 GCA_026543865.1 Argiope aurantia | reverse complement strand
GATTCTTGTAATATGAGCGCTCTCTAAGCATTAATCTCAACCGAGCTTTCCCCTAGGGCCCGTGAGAGATATTTGATTTGATATATAATCCGATTAGTAGAGGCATATTTTCCAAGCCAGCGTTAACATGTCTCTACATGAATATATACCCAGGTCCCATGTCTCGATAAATTTTTTTCTTATATGACTTTTGTAAACAGAATGAAGCTGCTTGTTATACCATTGTGATTGATACTGAAATGAAAATATGAAATGCCTACTTAGTCATGTCAATGAAAGACCTGTAAAAATGAAAAATGCTAGTAGTGTGTCTGATTTATGCCGTAAACGTCCCCTAACCGATAAAGAAAGGTTTGATAAAATATGTTAGTGAGATATGTTTATTAAAATCTCTTGAAAGTCCGGGATAACCTGGTTGGTAGGGTGTTGGATTCGCATACCTTGGGTTGCAAGTTTGAACCCCGCCGGCCAAAGACTCTCCGCGCGCGCGCGTGTGTGTGTGGTGGCTGGCACACGTATAAATCTGTGTAGTCACAAAGCTCTCCATGTCGAGAGTAATAACAGTGGGGGTGCTGGATCAGGGGTGATCGTTCTCTGATTCAGGTCTAAATTACGATCTGTGCATGAGTGAATGAAATGCATGAATGAAGTCCTGCCTGTAAAAAGGATTGTGATGTGTATGTAGTTATAGTCTTGGCCCTAGATGGCGCTACCGAAAAACAAGAGATGCACCTTTGACTTAAAATCACTGACTTCTAAAGTCAGTGGGCTTGTCTGTGGCAAGTACCATTAGAAACAACAACAACATAATTTCTTGGCTTTTCCCTCATATGTGTAGTCCTATATATGTTTAAATTTGTTCTGGGCAATATACTTCTTAAAATTCGTTGGAAAAATCATATGCTATTGATTTCTTACATTTATAAACATTTTGAAAAAAATATAAGAGCCAGTTCACCTGTAGTTTTGATAATATTTTCCTGTACTTTGATTATTTAATTCATACTTTTTACATGTTTTTCCATGGCACGTTTTTTGGTGTTGCTTTTTGAATTTCTTCTTTTGTCTTTTGGTAAGTCACATCCCTGTGGTGAAAGTTTGACTCATCTTCCTATACGAAACAGCACTCAATGCGTGTTTACAAACATCAATATGCAGTGAAAATGGTTTTGAAAAATCTGGCAATCATAAACAAGGATCAGTTATCAAATAATTTTTTAACTATTCAAATGCGTTCTACTCTTCTCCACTCCACTTATACTTATGTTATCCTCAGTTAAGTTTTTTTAAGGTAAGGTATTCTTTGAATAATTTGGAATAAATTTCTTATAAAACCCATTTAATTCCATCAAAGATCTGACATATTTCTTAGTTTTAGGTGGGTGAGCATCTTTAATAGATTTTCAATTTTTAGGATCTTTTAGTACTTGACTCTCTGATGTATGATCCAAAAAAGATACTGTCAGTTGTAGAAATTAACACTTACTGGTTTAACCCTCAAGTTTATAGTTACGTATCTTTGGAACACCAGTTCTAGTCTTGCCATATGTTCTTCAAATGTTTTTTAAGCGATAATAACATCATCAATATAATATTCTATTTGTAAATCAATTATGCTAGTAAAATGTTCATTAACCTTCGAAAGATAGAGCTAGCATTTTTCTACCGAAATAATAATCTTTTATACTGAAATACCCAGAATTCTTTAGCTATACCTGTTAAATGAGAGTGGTCAGGATGCATCATCGTTTGACAGAAAACAGAAATCAGTTCTATCGTGTTGATGTGTTTAGCGCCTGAAAGTATATCAATAATTTTGCTCAAGTTTGGCAATAGAAAATTATCAGAAATAGTTTTACCATTTAGTTTTTCTTAAATCGGCTGCAAGACAATGATTTTTTTGGAAGAGAAGCTCGGGAGCGGCATATGCTCAAATTGAAGATTGAATAATATTTGCTTCCAATAGTTTTTTCACTTCATCTCAGATTTTAAATTGTTAGGTATTCTAAAAGGTTTTTGTCGAGGAGGGATATCATCAGGATATAATTCTCCAAATTGTGTATGATTTAATCACACAACCTGTTTCTGTTTTAATAGTATTAAAACCTGCTTTTAAAACAGCAGTGCATCATTGATAATAATCTCTTTCAGGGAAATTAATTTTATAATGAATATCTGGGTTTCTTGACTGTTTTTGATAATTTAACATTCAATCATATCCAAATTATAAAATACTAAATTATTTTTTATCATAAGCTTTATTTCTGTCAATATATTGAGGAATGATATAAACAGCTGAAACTTTGTCGATTCGGTTGGAATTGAACATGAACCTTTAGAAATTTTAAATTGATTATTTCATTTATATAATGATATTGCAATTTATTTCAATCCATGCATCTAAAACTTTTAATTCTTTAAATCTCACGGTTGCTGAATTTCCAAATTCAACATAAGGTAAGAATAATATATGACTTCAACGTCTTCTTTAAAATTAGGATTAAGAGCATCTGTTATTAATATATTCATACTATTATTTCATTGAAATTTCATTTTCACATGAAAACCTGATACTTTTCTTTATTTATGAAAAATATCAAGTGTATATTTAAAAGGAATCTATATATGAACGGTTTGACCATTTTCTGTAAAATGATATCTTTTTTCACATTCTTTGTTATACTTTTCACTTATTTTTAATTTATTAAAAAAGTCTGTTATCTTAGTCTGATATGTTAAAATTTCAATATATTGTAATTTATTTCTATTTGTCGCTGGATTTTGGCGTATTTATATCTCTGAAGACTTCTCTTTATTTTTATAGGACATTATTAATGAGAAGACAACTTGTAACAAAGGTTTTCTTTTGTAAAAATGTAGAAATTAAAAACATGTAATAATCAATTTAATTATAAATTTTTTTTAAGTTTTAGTTTGAAAAATTAAGACCAGTAGTGGAAAATATTTTTTCCCCATTCGAGTTATAGCAGCTTTTCGAAAAACGAATTCGGATCAGAGAGTTTAGTTTGGAATTACAAATTGCTAATGTGAGAAAAAAGCTGGGGAGCGAGGAGGGCGGGAGGTAAGCGGTCAGTCAGTGATAAGAAATCAGTCTTCCCTCTGTGGTAATCGTATGGAAAAGAAAGGAAAGAAATAAGCTCGTTTCTCTTTCGAACATGCTCTCGCATGAAGCTATTTTTTGAAGTAATCTAAGATAGAGACAAATTTTAGTGAAGCCCTGTTCAGAATAATTAGCCGCTTGGAAGGTTAAAGCATATTAAAACCAATAATCATCACAATAATTAACACGATAACATATAATTACCAGGATATACAAATTTAAAACAATTTAAATAATAAGCTGGAAACAGTTAAAGTACAATGAAAAATCAATCAAAAATTTTTTTTAAAAAACATAATGTTTAGAGTTAAATTAACTGTTAATTCGAGGATGTATACACATTAATTTTGACAAATCTGACTAAGAATTAAATAATTAATTAAATAATTGGAAAAACTTGAACATACCTTAAATAAATGCTTGACCTATGAATTTTAAATATCAAAAACTATACAAAGGAAGAAGTGCATGATCTGCACTGCAGCATAATTTAAAAAGAAAACTTAGATTTATTTCAACTTACGAAATTTAAGACACCCAATGCCAATATTTAATTATAGTACTAAATCAATATATGCATATATCAATCTATACAATATATAATTGTACATTAAGACTAATGATTTGGACTAATGCAAAACAAATATCATTACTTTCTTCATTTATCAGTCAGGAACAAGTTATGATATTTAAAATTGACTAGAAAATTAGATATATTGTACTTTTTTCAGTTCGATTGCCATCAGAAATGTAGATTTCGTTTCATTAATCTTGTAGTCATCGGAAACTTGCAAGTCGAATTATGACACGCCAAATTCGGCTAGTAGAAATTCGGACTTTACTCCAGGTATTTAACTCGCTCTTTTGGCATGGATAATAATGATTTTGTAAGTTACTTTGCTAGTGAAGGCCAAATTATATTGGTGAATATGTCCGCCTTTTAGGGATGACGAATATTTTATGAGCGGTTATTACGTAACCAATATCAATAAGTGACAAATACAAGTGATCAATACTTTTCAAAGAGGGGTGTGATTCAAATCCTTGATTAGGGAAGACGAATATTTTTCGAGCGATTATTACGTACCCAATATCAAAAAGTCACAAATACTAGTGATCAATACTTTTCAAAGAGGAGTGTGATTCAAATCCTTGATACGATCTTACTGGTGATATTACGATTACAGGTTTTGGATCACGATAGATAGTAACAATCGATACTATATCACTGAAATTTACCGGAGCGGTGACTTCACTGGAAAGTAACAATCGATACAAACTGTCCAATGGAAGCTCTCGAACGAAACAGAAAAGGAGAAATCTGTGAATGGCGTGAAAAGTGAAGGAACCGGTTATTCTTGGAATGATCGTATCATTGAATTGCATATCACTGAAATTTATCGGAGCGGTGACTTTAATGGAAAATGTGAAGTAGGGATGACGAATATTTTATGAGCGGTTATTACGTAACCAATATCATAAAGTCACAAATACCAGTGATCAATACTTTTCAAAAAGGGGTGTGATTCAAATCCTTAATACGATCTTACTGGGGATATTTCGATTACAGGTTTTGGATCACGATAGAAAGTAACAATCGATACGATATCACTGAAATTTACCGGAGCGGTGACTTCACTGGAAAGTAACAATCGATACCATCTGTCCAATGAAAGCTCTCGAACAAAACAGAAAAGGAGAAATCTGTGAATGGATTGAAAAGTGAACGGACCGGTTATTCTTTGAATTATCGTATCATTGAATTGCATATCACTGAAATTTATCGGAGCGGTGACTTCACTGGAAAGTGTGAAGTCGCCGCTCCACTTCCGATATTCACATTTGATGCACTATTCCATACAAATCATTTTTAATTGCTGTGACTTGACTTTGCATATACTCCGTGTACTGCTGGCGCCATCTATTGGTAGAATATAGAACTAAATTAAACAATTTAAAGAAATGACATATATATTTAATTCAAATTTTTCAGAAAATGGTTTACTCCAATAAAGAAATTAAATAAATAGTTTTGAAAAAAAAATCAAATTTAAGAAGTAAGCTGAAATAGATAAATTAATTCAATCACACGTTACTTAAATTAGTAAATAAAGTATTAATTACAATTAACAAATTTTATATTTAATATTAAGTAATAATTTTTAATTAATAATATGATTGAAATAACAGATAATTTGGAACAAATATTTAAAAATAACAATAGCAAAATTATTTGTTATTCAAAAAATCGTGGATTATGCATCTCTATCCTTGATACAATCTTACTGGTGATATTTCGATTACAGGTTTGGATCACGATAGAAATAAACAATCGATACGATATCACTGAAATTTGCCGGAGCGGTGACTTCTCTGGAAAGTAATAATCGATACGATCTGTCCAATGGAAGCTCTCGAAAGAAATCTGTGAATGGATTGAAAAGTGAACGGACCAGTGATTGAAATTATCGTATCATTGAATTGCATATCATTGAATTGCATATGAAATTTATCGGAGCGGTGATTTCACCGGAAAGTGCGAAGTCACCGCTCCACTTTACGGGAGTGACTTCCGATATTCGCATATGATGATGCACTATTCCATACAGATCATTTTTAATTGCTCGTGGCATGATTGACTTTGATTACATATATTCTGTTTACTGCTGGAGCCATCCATTGGTAGAATATAGAACTAAAGTAAACATTTTAAAGAAATGACATAGATTTTTAATTCACCTGTTCCAGAAAATGGTTCACTCAAATAAAGAAATTAAATAAATAGTTTTGAGAAAAAAAATTTAAGAAGTAAGTTGAAACAGATAAATTAATTCAATCACACGTTATTTAAATTAGTAAATTAAGTATTAATTACAATTAATAAATTATATATTTAATATTAAGTAATAATTTTTAATTAATAATATGATTGAAATAACAGATATTTGGAACACATATTTAAAAATAACAATAGCAATATTATTTGTTATTCAAAAAATCGTGGATTATGCGTCTCTACCGCCTATCTGATAATCCAGCTCTATACATGAGCACAGGTCACTTTACTTAAAAACATCTCACTAGCTTTTGTGCCAATAGGGTGTCAGTCAATTTTTCTTAATATCATAGTACTTTTTCCGTTGATTGAAAATAAATTTGAATAAGGTTTTGTGAGAATAAAATTTATCGATACATCGTTGATTTCAATTTAATTTTAATTTTTAATATTAAAGAATATTTCAAGAAAAAAAGATTCTGGCAACACTCATTTTGTAATGAAAATTTTTCTGATTTCGCTAACGACTACGACTAACAAGACGTGGCCGGCGCACGGCAGAATAGCGAACGGTTCGGTTAACATGGCGACTGCCGGTGTGAAGGGAAACATGAGAGTTCCGCCGCAAAATTCAATGTGGCAAAATGTTGGAGGACTCAGTTTACTTAAATTTACGATTTTAACATTAGCATGGTTGTTAGGCTTTAGTACCAGACTCTTTGCTGTGATTCGCTTTGAAAGTATAATCCACGAATTTGATCCTTGGTAAGTCTTCATATGATTTTGGCAGGTGTTTAAATAGAAAGAGACTTGCAAAATTTTCTTTTATTTTAAGTTTCTTATAATTTTTGTAATCAAATATTGGGAAAAAATCCTTAAGTTTTATTTGTTAATCTCTATGTTTTTTTTGTTTTTTTTTACCAGAGTTATGAATTGCATTTTAAATTTTTATCCTCTCGTACTATTTTCTTAAAATTTTTTTTTCAAAATAACATTTTCTTAATATCTGGATAAAGGGATTTTAATAGTATTTTAATTAATGTTCTGATCAATTTGAAGGCAGAAAAGTCTGCCGGTGTTTTAGTTTGATGCAATAAAATGCTTGAAATTTTTGTTTTGTTTAACAGTCATGCTGTCTAGCTGAAACATTGGAAAATTTCTTTGTTTTAATGGATTTAATGAATTTTCTCAATGTATTGATTTTTAAATTACTTTGTGCGATTTATTGATCAAAATTCTCGATTTAAAAAAATGAATTTACTGGTAGTTAATCATTTTATTAATTAACTACCAGTAGTTAATCATTACTGGTAGTTAATCATTTCGTTTTTGGCAAAATGTACGAACATTTTGTGTTGCATGCAATGGTGAAAAATATCATTTTTGTATTTAATTGCAGGTAACTCTTAAAATTCTAGATTTTTCTAAAATGAATTTAATAACTTTCGTTTTTGACAAAATGCATAAGCATTTTTTTGAAACCATGTACTTGAGAAAAAAAATTGTTTTTATATGCAATTAGAGGCAATTCTAAACATTTCTAGGTTTTTAAAAAAGATTCGTTGTATATGTATTTGGAATTTTACAATACTTTCGTTTTTTGCAGAATATGCAAACATTTTTTTTTTTAAAAACCATGCAGTTGTAAAAAAAAAAAAAAATATTGTATGTAATTAGAGGTATTTCTAAAAATTATGTGGTGTATTCATTACTGTACTTTCATTGCTGGTGAAATGTATTAACATTTTTTAAACCATGCATTTGAGAAGAATCGTTGTTTCTGTATTTGATGAGAAATAATTCTTAAATTCATAGTAAAAAAATCAAGAATTTTTATATTTATGGAGAATTTTACTATAATTAACCTTTTGGACAAAATGCACAAATATTTTTTTAACCATGCTCTGGGTGTGCAGCATTATTAAAGTTCTTAAAACCAGTTTCTATTTGCTGGCCCTTATTTGAGGGCCTTAAAAGTGATAATTTTTGTCTAGGTGTTTATTTTCTTTTTCTATAGAACCACGCTAGTTCTACCTGATTATGATTCTATTTTCTTTGCGACATTTTATCCGTCAATGCTGAATGGAAAGGCAGATAATATGGGGGGATTATATCCTTTCCATTTATTTGACACTTCTTTCGCCTCCTTTTACTTGCTTAAATAGAAGGAAAATACTTTCTTTTTAAGAATAATTTTATGAATTAATGTAAAACCTTGCAAGTTAATTTTTAGAAGTAACTTCATTTAGTTGTATGTCAACATCATTTAGTGAATCATCATCAGTGAATTATTTAAGTATTTTTAACTCAAATAATTTTTGTGCAGAAGTTTAGAATTTTTTTAAAAAACATTTGCTGGAAAATGTGTATTTAATTCACCATGAACTTTTAAAAGTGAATGCATTGAATCGTTTAAGGTTTTCAAAAATAAAAATAATGTAAATTGTTTCATGCATCACAGTTACAAAATGTGTACTGTGTCATTATTGTTATCGTTCAAAAACATTCGAACTAGATTACAATTTTTAGTGTTTCAAATGTGGAAGAATTTATTTAAGTTGTAATTGATAAGTATATGTTTAATCTTTTATGTAAAGAAGAATACAGCAGAATGAATTTTGTGCATGATAGATATATCGAACATGGTAGAAACTGCTGTAAAATCACTTAAAGTGAAGCCCCTTTAGTACATTATGCATTCACTCGTCATTTTCTATAATATGTTGTTTTGGAGCAATCCTTTGAATGGTTTATTAGATTGATTTTAATTTACTGAACTGAAATATAATTAATTGCAATATGTAATTATGTTAATTGCATAAAATCTAGTATAAGATTTTAACTTGAAGCCATTGATGATCATGATTTCTTTCACAGTGTGCTTTTTTAGTGACCTTATTCATTTGAAAATTAGTGTTCGTTAGATTAATCTTGCCGAATTTTAGTTTTTACTAAAAGGGGAAAAATATTCTGGTATTTAACATTTTTAACAAAGTAAAAAAAAGCTTCTCGAAACTTTTATTCATCAGTGTTTAGATACTATAATTTTACAATGATTTTCTTCTTTTTATTACTCTTATAGAATTTTACCCCAATGAAATCTCTCATTACATATCAAAGTTTGAGCTGATTGAGTGAGCAGTGCCATCAATGTAAAAATGTAATTCTTTGAAGTTATGAGCATAGAATTTGGAAAGTTACTTCTTGGATACTAGAGGCCCACTAAGAACAAATATTTCAAAATTTTGAAAGTAATTAAAAAAATAAAAACAGAATTTTAATGCTTTGTTGTCATAACATCAAAGCTTCATCGCACAAAAAAATCATTTTTATATCTTTTAAAAAAATAGCTTTTCTGTTGTACCAATTTTGTTTTTATGACTATATTTCCCCCCTTCAGTTTTAGTATTTTTGAGTAATTAGTTTTAAATATAATTTATAACAATGATTTTTATTATAATAAAATTAAAAACAATTCTTTCTTTGATACATGGAGTCATGCTATTTTAACGCTATTAAAATCATGAAAAAAAAAAAATAAACAAAAAAAAAACAATGCTTTCTTTGCTTTAGTTTAAATTTAATTAAAATTTTCAAGTAGTTCATGGAATAATTTTATTAGATTTTCTGTTCAAAACTTTTATTTTTCAAGGTCTGAATTCTATCATTCTATAATGATTATTGCTTCCCCCCTTTTTTTATAACTCTTATAGAAACTTTGTTCCTAATGGAATCTCTCTTCACATACTAAGGTTTGTCCTGATTGTCAGAGCAATACACAGCATAATCCATTGAAGTTAGGAATTGATTTAGGAAGTTAGGAAAATTTGATTCAAAAATAAATACAGAATTTTAGCATGTTTTCACTATAACATCAAAGTATATTTCACAATTATTTTAATACCGTTTTAAAGGTTTAAAAAATAGTTTTTTAATGATTAATCTTTTTTTGAATGAATGCATTTTTTTTTCATTTTAGTTTTGGGCACAGTTTATAACAATGATTTTTATTGTGATGAAATTCAAAACAATATCGTTGCTTTGATGAATGACCGTGTCGCATTATTTTACTGCTTTTAAACTCACGATAAAGGCGGGGGGGGGGGGGGGAAGCTTTCTTTGTTTTTATTTAAATTTGACAAATTTTAAAGCAATTCATTTGATAAAATTCTTCACGAGTTTAGTTAAATTTTGAAGCTGTGTGATATATTGTCTTGCGCTGGCTTCAAAAAAATACTTTTAAAAATTGCATCAACTAACATTTATTTTCATTTTGCTTCGTATTACAGAACTGGCTCTTTTTGATGCAGTTAAAAAAATGCACATTGATGCAGTTAAAAAAAAGCACCATTCTTGCACTTAGAAGCAACTTATAAAATTTCTAGATTTTTCTAAAATGAATTTATATGTATTTATTCAGCATTTTACTATACTTTCATTTTTGACAGAATATAAAAATGTTTTAAAGCCGTACAGTTGAAAAAAAAATTGTCTAATTAGAAGTAATTTATACAAATTCTAGATTTTTAAAAATGAATTGGCTTACTTCTACAGGATTTTATATTTTTTTTCTGACAAAATGCACAAACTTTTTTCAGACTTTGCAGTTGAAAAAAAATAAATATTGTTTCTGTATCTAATTAGACAGGGTTACCAGGGCACTGAGAAAATCAAGAAAATACAAGGAATTTAAAAATCATTCCTAAAACAAGTAAAATGCAAGAAATTTTAAATTTTTTCTTAAAAATCAGGAAAATACAGGGAATTTTAAATTTCTTTTTTTCTCCCCCTCTAAACAATACCAATTTCTAAACATTGCTGGGATAAAAATTTGTTGCTATTGTTCCAAAAAGAAAGCACAATTTGCAACTGTTAAACTGTGGATAAGAACTCAATCTCTTGTCTATTTTATTCTCTTTTTCTTCTGTATAAATCAGGTTGAGTATCCAAGACGGAGAAAAAAATAATGATATTGGAATAGTGATGAGCTATTGAAGAAAAATATTTTTCAGTAGAGTTTTTTATATTTGAGAAAAAAAACTATAAAAAAAAAGCATGCCTAAAATTTTTGCTGTTTTAAAAGCTTTGTTTAAATCAATCTTTATTGAAAGGTACTGCAATATTGTATGAAATATGAATGTTTAATTTACTTCAGCTTCTTTATTTCAAAGTAAAAAATTCTACTATATATTCAGAACGTGCAAAAATCCAATTAAGAATTTTCCTGAAAAAATTAAAAAGTGACTCCAAAGAACAGCTTGGCTAATTTAATAAAGAAATTTGTTTAGATGACTTCTATTTTAATTTTTTGAGGCCCAAAGAAGTTTTTTATTTGTTTTGACATATGGCAATACAGCTGTGGAAAGTGAATTTAGTATGAACAAGGTTATGTTTGTTGAAAATCTGAAAGGAAGATTCTTTAATTAGTCTAAGAACCGTGTATGATGCCATAACTTTTTATGGAGGTGACTGAGCTGTTTCGATTTCAAGAGTATTCAAGTTCGATTTCAGTACGTAAAATTAGCGTATGTGAAGTATTATGAAGTTATAGAGAAAGAGTAGAATTCAAAGAAATAGATATAAACCTTACAGATGTAGAGAAGTTTAGCAAAATAATTTTTTCCTAAAGGAAAAAAAAAAAATGAAACTGGTGACTGAAAAATCTATAAAAGTTGTTGGCAATATATGAATTGGCATTTCTTGATATTTTTTGTTAAATCGTTATATGGTTTGTATCATGATAGTAGAAATGTTATTTTGTGCATTGTTTCACTTCAGTCCTTAATTAACAAAACTTTAGATTAGAGAACACAAGGTTAGTGATCAGTATCTTTTTTCCTTTAACATATGAATATTTTGTTGCTGAATTTTAGGCAAGGAGAATTTTTTTTTCTGTATATAAATATTAACTTTCATTTAAAATACTGTTATTTCAGATATTGTTGAATAATTACTTACTTTTCCATGCTATTTCCACTGATAAAAATTAAATTTGCTATTATTCTATTAAAACGAGCTCGTGAGTGCTGTTTGTACATTCATTCGTATTGTGTATATACATAACAGGGAAAACTCGGGACTCTTCCCCGGAGATTTGAGTGGCGATTTGGTTAGAGGCTATTCTTAAAAATTCTAAATATTTTAAAATGAATTTACACGGTTATTTAGAATTTTACTATAATTTTGTTTTTGACAAAATGCACACATTTTTTCTTAAAAACCATATAGTTAAAAAAAGTTACATTTTGTACTTAGGTAATTCTTAAAATTCTTTTTCTCTCAAATTTGTATGTACCTATTCAAAATTTTCATATACTTTTGTTTTGATAAGATGCACAGACATTTTTAAAACCATGTAGTTGGATAAAAGTACTGTTTTTGTATCTGATTGGAGGTGCTTCTTAAAAATTGTAGATTTTTTAAATGAATTTGATTTGATCAGAATTTTACTATACTATTGGTTTTGATAAAATATGTTAATTGAGAAAATTACTATTTTTATGCCTAATTGTATGTTTTTATTAGTAGGATAATTGTTAGTTTTTATTTGAAATAAAGTACTTGAAATGCTTACTTCTTTTTATTAATCATACCTTGTCGCTACAAACTACAGAAAATTAAATTTTCTGTATTCCCCCAATATTTAATTTTATTAAAAGATTGCATTCTGATCCTTCTTTTTGTTCTTTTTTGAGAAAATATTGTTTCTTCCTTTATCTCGTTATTTTTTTTATAGTTAAGCTTGTGTGTTTGTTTAATGATAAAATGAGCAAACATTTGTGATGTGGAAAATATGAAATAGTTAAAAAAGCTTTTGTATTTTTACCCGAGTTTCCATGATTTAAATTATTGTAAGTGATAATTAAAGTAGGACATTACAAATGTATAGTTTGGTTTTAGCATAAATTTTCTTAAAAATAGAAAAAAGTAATTGAATTAATTAATATTTAATCAGTATAATTTTAAAGCATTGTGCTTTTGAAATGATTTTGAATTATTTATATTCAGAAATCTGAATTTCTTTAATAGTTGCATTTTTTTTTTAAAATATCCATTATTGTATGTGTTTGTTTCAAGGAGAGAAGGGGGGGGCATAAGAAGACTTTTTTTTTTTTTAATGAAAGTCATACAAAAATTAAGAAACTTACTCATATTTGTGTCTAGTAAAGACTTTATGATTTAGGTGTTTGTGAAAGTTTTAATTTTAAATGTTTTATTGTGTTATTTTTACTAAACATTCCTTTTGTTTCTGGAAATATCGAGAATATTTTATGATTCCTTGGGAGCATTTTTTCAAAATTTTCGTTGTTAATTATATTGTTATAAGTTGTTCGAAACTTTACAGAGGGTTACTTGGTGTTTAGAAAGGCTTGAACTCTTCATGCTTTCTCGTTCAAAATTATTTGAGAGGAAAAAAGGGAGGGACAGGTTAATTTATTTACACATTTAAGAGCATCAGTGGTAAAAAAAAATCCCTATAAAACAATACAGTATTTTAAATATGTAACTATATGTTATTTTTATTTACTTTTCAAAAGTGACGATTCTGTTAATTCTTTATTTGATGCAAAAAATCGAAGAAAATGTTCATATTTTATTGGTATTTTTATGTAGTGTATATTGCAGAAAAACTATGTCAGACTTAAGTTTTAAAGTAATAATGTGGTGAATAATTACCCATATTATGGTTCTTATTTCCTTATAAGAGTTATAACCATTTTATGGTTTAACATTTTACGAATTTTCAAGAGGAGAAAGCTGTTTCCTTATAGGTGGGGACTTTTCATTCTCTGTTCATAAAATGCCAAAGGAACATTTGACCATGCTTTAAAAAAATTATATAATTTGTTTTCCCCTATTTACCATCTTTTGGTCTAATTGCAATGGACTAATACATTTCTTCATAAACTATGAGATAAGCACATTGGAGATGTTTTTATTTTAGCATTTTAACTGATATACTATTTGGAAAAAAACCGACCTTTTTTTTTTTTAAATAGAGAAAAGCATGTTTATTTTTGACCAGTTGAGATGTTTTAATGATTTTGGTGTTTGTGTAAATTTATTTTTAGCATCCTAAATTTTTTTTTCATCATGCATTTTTCTGTTTGAAATATTGAGAATGTTTTATTCTAATAAATTTTTGAAATTTTATGCTCTGTAGACTATTTTTTGTTCCATTCTGAAATCATTCTGCATTTTTGAAACTAAAACATTTTTAATAATGTTAATATACTTTTGCTTGTTGTAAGACTAATTGCATAAACCCTTTTTTATGGTAAAGTAATATGACAGTTAAGAAAAATTCTAAGAGTAACCTTGGATTAATATAGGATTTCTTATTGACATAATTTTTTTGTTGAAATTTTTCTATTGTCTTAGTAAAAGTTAAGTCAAGTTCTCCTCAAGTAAATGATTTTCATATATAGAACATGTCTTTCTGAAATATAATCCTTTCTTTGTGTTTCTTTAAGTTGTGCCTTGTTTTGAACAAGGATGAATATGGTGTTTCTTTTTTTAAATATATCTTGCACAAATGCATATAAGTTTTATTGATAAAAATATGATATGTTTTATTCTTAGGTATATGTAATAAAGGGTTAATATTATAAAAAGAACCAAGCTTTATTTATGCATTGATTTTGCATGTTATGTTTTTTAAACAGTTTTAAGAAAAAGTAACCGTTTGATTTTGTGTTAGATTAAGTGGCTAAATATATAACACGTCTAAGTAGTTCCTCTGTTGCTTGTTAAATGAATTATTTTTAATTTCGATACTTCAGTTTTTGTATTATATAATATCTATTACAAATGAGTTAGGAATTAGTTCATGTTTTTTATATTTCTGTGATTAATATAGAGAAAATAATTTAGGTATCTATGGCTTTGATAATTTTTCTCTTGTTACTACAAAATATAAAAATTAAAAGAATCTTAATTAAAAAAAATAACAAAGGGTTTCATAAACTTCTGAAGTCTATTATGAGACTGTATGTAGAGTTGCATTTTATAAATATTATAGACTGAATTAAAAAATTCTTATCAAATTTCTTGATTTACATTGTGTATTCAGTGATACAGAATTTGAATATGTTTTAAAGAGTTAATACTTGGCCATTGCATTTGTATACCTGTAACATTATGCACTTCAAATATTGAAATATTCACCAAACATAATCTTAGTGAATACTTTTCAACATTTTGTAGATGTTTCATAAATTGTTTTTAAATTAAACATGTTTATACTTAATTACTACATTTATTTTGCAGGTTTAATTACAGAGCTACACATTATATGGTGAAGCATGGATTTTATAATTTTCTAAATTGGTTTGATGAAAGAGCTTGGTATCCTTTAGGCCGTATTGTTGGAGGAACCGTAAGTTCTGTTTAATTATCATAATAAAAAGTTAATAACAAAGGTTAAAAATTAATTCTGTTATATTTGCTGGTTTAGATATATTTTATCAATATATAGCTAATAGTTCATTTTATGAATAATTTCTTAAATTGTGCCCTCAAAGCAGTTGTGAATTGAAATATAAGTACTGAAACTGTGTGAAAACACAAATCCTAATGGTTAAATATTCTTTCTTAAAAGTGTATTTCGATTATTGGTCTAATAATTTTTAAATCTTAACATATGCTTTTATTTCAGGTGTATCCTGGTTTAATGATCACTTCAGGGACTATTCATTATATTCTTAGTTTATTAAATATAACAGTTCATATTAGAGACATCTGTGTTTTCCTAGCTCCTATGATTAGGTATGTATGGGAGATTGTTGTATTACCTTTATTTATAATTTATTTTAATATTTAACATAATTTTTGGATGACATATTTTTGTTATTTAATATAAATTTTGAATAGACGTTATTGTTTATATAAGGATGGGTCAATGATTATTTTCAATCCAAAACTGCTGTTTGAAGTTTGATGTTGTGAAAATCTAAAGATTTTCCATTTAATGCAGAGGAAGTTTTTTACTATCTGCCTTTGCTAACCAGTTGGTTTGCTGAAATTAATAGTTGTTGAAAATTTCAATTATTTCCTCAGTAAAATATTTTTGAACTCAAAATTTTGTTAGATATATAGCTTACATTATTTCAAAAGACTTGCATAATTCTTCTTCATTGTGATGTGCATTTCTCTAATTTTGTATGTACATCTTTATACATCCAATTATACTGCAGAAAAAAAGCAGCAGTATTTTAAACTGGTTGCAGTTTAAAATGTTTCCACCATTACTTGGTTCTGAACTTGAACCTTAATTTTAAGTTCAACAAAATATTAATAAATTTTTTTAAAGTGTGCTTTTTATTGGAATCTATTCAGTATGGGAGAAATCAGCTGATCTTCACATCTTGATCACACCAATGGGGGAGAGGGAAAGGGAAGATGAAATAACAGTAGCAATAATGTGAATGGTTTGTTTCATTTTAAGAATGAAATATATTGCTGTAAAATACTCTTAAAATATTTTTCGAAAATTAAAAATACAAAGGTAAATTATAAGGTAAAATTTTTTTGTATTATTAAATAAATAATTTTTTGCATTTAAGATTTTGTAAAAATCATTTTTGTACTTTAATAGATTTTGGAAGTAATCGTGGAGGAACACCAGGATTTTGTATAATTTTTGATTAAAATTATTATTACAATTATAAAAAAGGCCCAGAAGTGTACCCTGCAATGCATGTATTTACCAAGCTTGGTAAATCCAGGTGTTGTGGTCTGTCCTGTAGAAAACACACATGTAAACACCCACGTCTTGACTATTTTTGTAATTGAATATGAAAGTTAGTAGAACACAAATGAATTCGTCAGCTTTCGATAATGTTCAGGTGTGAAAGTATGAATTTACAAGTTTAGCGATCTGCAATATGTTAACCATAAATCTTCAGAAACTTTCATCTGATTTTTCAATCCTCATTTCCCTTCTCAAATTCATCATGGTTAGTTTATTTTATAAAATCGTTTTGCAAAATTTAAAAAAAAATACCAACAATATAAAATTCTTTGTAGTTATAGATTTCAGCATAAGGATCAACATATTTCTTGTTTTCCATCTCTGTTGCAATTATTGTTACCAATATTTTACAAATGATCCCTACTGAACTTGTTCCAGATTATCTTGTATCGAAGACATATGCTAAAAGAACATGTAGCAGTTATGCCCAAGTGTACTGAGATGATTAAATAAAATTTACTTTGGCTCAATTATAATTGTTTTTTTTTCTTTCTTTTTCTCTTCAGTTTCAGATTATTCAGTTTTCTAATGTTAGGTGGTGGATAATAGAGGAATCTTTGAAATTGTTTAATGATTTTTTTATAATATGCATGTTTTTAATGAAATTACATATGTAAGTGAATGTTTAAAATTTTTGAATGTTAAATATGTTTGATGAATGTATTTTCCCTTTGAAATTAGTGGTTTGACTGCATTATCAACTTACTTCTTAACAAAAGAGTTATGGAGTGTACCAGCTGGCTTGTTTGCTGCCTGTTTTATAGCTATAGGTAAAATTTCATTTCTGTAAAAGTAATTAGATCTATTTTCAGTATTTTATGATATTAATGACCTTTAAAATCTCCTTAAAACAATTGATGAGAGGAAGGATTTATATATGAAAGTGACATTTTTAATGTATTCTGTTAAGCTGTTATGTAATTTATTTCTAAAATAAGGTGTCAAGAATTTAATTATATATAATAAGAAATATTGTTTTTTTAAAAAAAATTTAATGAATTGTTTAATACTTCGTTTAAATGCATAGTTCAAATTCTCATTTTTTAAAGTTTATGAATTATTTTTTATGAGACATATCTATAGTATAGTATTTGTATTAAATTGGAATCGGTATGGTTTTAATTCAATTGGCAATTATTATTTATATTTTGATTTCAAAGCTTTGTTTATGAATAAAATACTTCCATAAAAGTTTTCTGAGTTATTGATTTTGCTGAACTCTGGCGGAAAATTTTGGCATAATTGGCGATTTATATTCTTAGTTTATCTTCTGCTAGTTCAGGATTTTCACACATGAGAAAAATGTCTGTTTGAAAGAGTTGCAAAAAGTTACTTTTTTTATTTTTGCGCTTGAAATATGCAGATAAAATGGCATATATTTAAATGCAAATCAAGTTAAAGCTGTGTAACATTATATCCAGTTAATCTGTAATATGAATCATATATTGAAAAATAGAGCCAAATCTGTTAATAGAGCCAAATAATTAAAACATCAATAATTTAATTATGTACATGTAAATGGAGAGTTGTCTTAATTGTGATATTCAAAATGTAAACGTACTCTTTTAGTGTATTTAGCAATTTTATCTTCTGGATTTGGATCTTAAGTACATCCAGTATTGCTTATATAAAAATTTAACTTAGAAATATTAATGTGAGCCCAAAAAGCCCAAATTATTAAGCTTAATATATCTTGAAATAATATTTTGCAATAATGTATGTAATTCAATCTATATCAAATGCATTTTCATTGTATCTATTTTTTATTTAGAATCTTGAATTTGTTCTCATTCTTCCTTTACATGAATTTTTTTCTCATTTTTATGTAATTTTTAAATATGTGTGCTTATGAATTGTTTAAAAATGCACTCTGCTTAAATTTAATAAATTTTTATATACTTTCATTTTGAAACTGAATTTCAAGTTGCTTATTTTCACTTAATTATAGTGCCTGGTTATATAAGTCGATCAGTTGCTGGAAGCTATGATAATGAAGGAATTGCTATTTTTGCCCTTATGCTTACATACTATCTATGGGTATGTATACTCTTTTATAATATGATTTTTTTTGCTAACCGTCTATTTCTTCTAAATATATCTTAAAATTTTAATTGAAAAATTATTTGCTGTATACTTTTATTAAATTTTAAAAAATATGTACTAATGGGGTTTGGCAGATTTCAAAGCTCATGTTAAAAATTTTAAATTTAATTTGTTTTGCCCGTAATTTTTCCCATTATTATTTAAAAATTCAATTCAAATTCAAAATTCAATCAAAAATTCAATTTCATTGGCGTTTACACGAATGCTTAAGTTTGTTAGGGTAATATTTATTAAATGTTTTATGATCTTTTGCTACACATATTCTGTGTTTATTCAGTTAATTAGGAGGATATTTATTAGGACTTTTTGGTCTTAAATTATTTAAATATTTTATGATAATGTAGTAAATTATGTACCATATTAATAAAGATAAGCATAAATGCTAGTCAAAGTTCAATTGATATGTTTGTTTAAAAAATTATTCCAATGAGTCAAACTTTATTCTATGAAAAATCCTAACCTGTTTGTGTTTGATATAAGAGAATATTGTAGTAATTACAGTGGAATGGTGAAGCTACTTTTTGTGATCACTCCAGCTTTAAGTTCTTCTATTTTTTGACTGTATTTTAATATTGAATTCTAAAAACAATTTTCTTGCTTCCTGATATAAGTTTTGAAATTTTGTACACTTGTTTGTTCTGATACAGTTTTGTACACTTAATATAGGGAATTCTTTATGACAGGACGCTTCTAATTTTTTCAGAATTGCCAGTAATTTGCTGAAATGGCGTTGAATCAAATTACTTATTGCATAATTCTAAAAATGAATTTGAGAAAAATTTCAAGATCCTATAACATTTATAATAATTGGTTATAAATTTAAAACTAAAGTATAAAACAATAACCTGTACTGAAAGAAAAGTATAATGAATAAGAAAACTATAATGGCTTATGATTTATTATTTTAAAAGTTATGAATCAGTGCAGCATTTTTTCCTATTTCTGTGAAAAACTCCAACTAAAACTTTGTTTTGGTATTAAATATAAAATTTATGAATTGTCAAAAGGAACAAACATCATTCCTAAACTTTTGGAAATAATGCTGTTCTTGAGAAAATAATATTGAAGCAATCGAGTTTAGATTTAATTAACTATTTATATTATTATCGCTGATATTTATTTACTTATTTTTCATCTTTTTTAATTTTGTGAGTATTATTCATAAATTGATATTTTTTAAACTGGTCAAAATGCAATATTTAACTTTCAGAACATGGCATGAAATACTTGAAAGATTTCAAATTCTTTTTCAACTCTAAAATATTAAAATTATACTGCATCAATAACATTTGTAGGTATGCATTCTATTGATAAAATTATCATATCAAATCAACATTTTAAAATAAATCTACAGTCAGCTACGACTTTAAGGATTAGCTTATATATTTGTGAAAGTGCAAAATATCGGATTTCCTTGATCTGATTATGTCAATTTAATAAAATATCCTGAGCGTGCTCTTAAGTGTTACATTTGACATAAAACTGCATTTTGCTTCTGGGAAACTTGCTGGGTTGAACTTAATGCTTATTTTTAAATGTAGAAGAGCCCTTAAAAACTTTTAATTATATATTTTTAGAGGCCTTTATTTCCTTTCAAATGGTTCGTTTTTGTTTACCTGTAGGATAAATGATGTTAGAATAATTCTGAGAGTATTTCCCTTCCTCCACAATTCTAAAATCTGTCAAAACGAGTTTCTGGGTACTCGTTATTGCTCTTATTTATAAAAGTTGAAAAGTCATTTGGTTTGGATGAATATTCTTTTTAAATTATATTAATTACATTCGCATAAGAAGCCATTTGCATATTTATTTTTGCATAATCTTCAAATTTTCCAATTGCAAGCCCTGATTTTTCATCTTTTGAACTGATTCGGCATAATGAGAAATGCTCAGATACAGAATTTTAAACAAATCATTTTAAAATAATTAAAAATAATGGTAATAAAAGTAGGGACTGTTTCAATGCATGCAAATATAGCAAATAGGCCACTCTAATAATACTTTCCTTTATTCAGGTTTTTATTTCAGTCATTAATATGTTGACTTTGCTCTAAGAAAATTGTTTTTTGTGCATAATGTTATTAGCAATGAAACAGGACTGAATAAGAATTCAAAACCTATGCTTATATTTATATACTTCATTGCAGATAAACAATAATTAGTAATTTCGCAGCATATTATTTTAAATCATATATGTATATATGGATAAGTTTAGCATCTGTACATAGTATAAAATGAAGTCTCCTGAAAGCGTCTGTATGTTTGAACTCGAAAAATATTTAACTGATATTGGAGATATTTGTACCATTTTGTACGGCATTTATTGGAGAAGGTTTTAATACACTGGTGTGCAAAACTTAAGCAACAGGTATGTTTTTTGCCATAACTTCACGAGAAATCATCTGAGAGACATGAAATTCAGAAATGTGATACAGCATTTTGTTCTGAAAGAATGACAAAAGCATAGTTGCGCAGAAATGAATACAATGCATACAGTATGGAATCAAACAAAAAAAAAAGGCTTTATAGAACTCATAGTATCGTTACACATGATTGTCTGTCCAAGAGGAAGAACAGCAAGCAGATGTTCCTTAGTATGGGATATGCCCTCCCCTTACTGCAATGGTTGCTTCGCACTGTCTCCCCATACTCAGCACCAGATTGTCCAACAGTTCTTGAGGTAAGAGTGCCCATTCCTCAATCAGCATCTGTTTAAGTTGTCGGGTGTTCCCAGAAGGATGTAATCGTGCCACAAGGCGTCTCCCCAAAGCATCCCACACATGTTCTATCGGATTTAAATGAGGGGAGCACGCCGGCCAATCCATTCGAGTGATATCTTCACTTTCCAGGAGCTCCTCAACAGCATGAGTCCTGTGTGGCCGTGCATTGTCATCCATAAAAACGAAGTCTGATCCAATGGCACCTCGGAGCAGACGCACATGGGGAAGGATCACCTCCTGACAATAGCGATCTCCAGTTACAGAACCTCTGTCGAAAACGTGGAGCTCAGTCCGCCAGTTCATCATAATGCCTCCCCAGACAACTCCAGGACCACCGAAACGGTCTCTTTTCGTGATGTTACAAGCGATTCCCAACGCCAGTTGATTTGGAGAGAGGTCGGGACACGGTTTCATCCCAGTAACATCACAGAAAGAGACCGTTTCGGTGCTCCTGGAGTTGTCGCTTGGGGAGGCATTCTGATGAACGGGCGGACTGAGCTCCACGTTTTCGACAGAGGTTCTGTAACTGAAGATCGCTATTGTCAGGAGGTGATACTTCCCCATGTACGTCTGCTCCGAGGTGCCATTGGATCAGACTTCGTTTTTATGGATGACAATGCACGGCCGCACAGGACTCATGCTGTTGAGGAGCTCCTGGAAAGTGAAGATGTCACTCGAATGCATTGGCCGGCGTGCTCCCCTCATTTAAATCCGATAGAACATGTGTGGGATGCTTTGAGGAGACGCCTTGCGGCACGATTACATTCTCCTGGGAACACCCGACAACTTAAACAGATGCTGATTGAGGAATGGGCACTCTTACCTCAAGAACTGTTGGACAATCTGTTGCTGAGTATTGGGAGACGGTGCGAAGCAACCATTGCAGTAAGGGGAGGGCATATCCCATACTAAGGAACATCTGCTTGCTGTTCTTCCTCTTGGACAGAAAATCATGTGTAACGATACTATGAGTTCAATAAAACCTTTTTTTGTTTGATTCCATACTGTATGCATTGTATTCGTTTCTGAATTTCATGTCTGAGATGATTTCTCGTGAAGTTATGGCAAAAAACATACCTGTTGCTTAAGTTTTGCACACCAGTGTATATTGAAATCATATCAAAATTAAACAGAGTTTTATAATTGCGATTTTAATTATTTTCCCACTACGTTTCGCGCACGCGTGAAACACTTATCCGTGCGTGTGTGAAAACTTCAAATTGCGCATGCGCAAATAGCAAGAGCTGTGGTATGCATAGGCGATACATTTCTTTGTTTACCTCTGTTTGTTAGTCAATCACACCAGAACGGCTGAGCGGATTTGAATGAAATTTAGCACAGAGATAGATTATAGTCTGGAATAGAATATAGGTAACTATTTATTCCGATTAATTGAGAGGTTGTTTTTTTATTAATTAAAAACTAACTTTACCGCCAAAAATCTTCATTTCCCCTCGCCAAATTAGTAAGGCTTCAGTCTTTCCCCCACGCTAACGAGGTTGGACTTAACATGTTTTCGATCGATTATTTCAAACGATTCTGTTTTTTTTCTTAGTGTTTGATGCATTTAAAATTAAACATTGTTAATTTATCGATCTTTGGATTAATTCTGAAGTAATTTTAAATTAAAATGAAACAGAATAAAGCAAACTAAAAATTTCTAATTTGCATTGTGTTACCCCAACTGGCGTAGAAAATTCACGTATTTGTTTTATTCCAATTGGCGTTGAAAATTCACGCATGCGCAGTTTGTTCTTATTATTGACAACTGTATTTTCATTTTAATTAAAAGTTTAAAATTGTGTATTATACTGTTGTAGCAATCTCGATCGATAAATAAAATAGACTTGTTTTTAAAAAAATACGGACTTGATTTGAATCTTCTGCTAGCCCAATTCCGCAAGGACCGCAATATAGCTCTGGCTGTAGCTTCCTCAGGTATTGCTGCAACTTTGCTTAACGGTGGCCGGACTGCACATTCCGTTTTTAAATTGCCGCTTAATCTTGCCAGCAGAGATACTCCAGCATGCAACATCACCAATAACAGCGGCCGGGGAGTCATTTTGCAGCAGTGCAAGTTAATATTATGGGACGAGTGCACAATGTCGCACACGCATGCATTAGAGACGTTAAACCACAGCCTGCAGGACATCCGCGGCAACCAGACGGTGATGGACGGCGTTGTCGTTTTGCTCACAATGACCCGTTTGCAATTTTAGTGCGCACTTGCGGACTATCAAACCCCCTCCAGCTGTGAGATAAATACAAGGACGCTTTATCAGAAGATATCGTGCATAGGCTGGTTGGCACTCACAATGTCCTAATTATTAACGGAGCTTAGGTATTGATTGAGGCGCAAGATGCCTAGGTCAGTTCTCATACATCAAAATTTCCAGACGAACGAAGTCACGGGTAATAGTTAGTTTAATATAAATGAAACTAACATAAGTTTTGTTAGCAATTGAAAAATAAAAATCACTCTTATTTTCTGAAACATTTCTTTATAATTATAATGGAAAAACATAATGCTGTTGATTTGCATGCTCAAATTTTCACCAACTTTAAATCGTATTCAAGAATCTTTTTTTGTAATGAATATCTTTTTATCAGAGCGTGTATTAAATAACAAGTAATTATCAAAACATCTAAAAACTTATTTTCAATAAATTAAAAAAAAATTATGTGAAAGTTTAATGACACTTTTAAGACTGCATTATCTACGTGAAAGGAGTTGCTTTTGTATTCAATTCAATAAAGTTTTATTTAGTCATATTTTATGGTATATATCTTTTTATGCTTAGTGCGGAATTTGTTTTTATGCCGTTTTCATTAAACATCTCGCAGATTGTATCTTCGGTTGCAATCGGCTCTCATTTGTCTCAGACGAAATTTTGCATAAAATGTAACCAGAATAGAATCTATTACACCTATCGATTCCTACCCTGTCATATTAGCATTTATTTTAAAAAAAAAATCTTATTCTGATGGAATATTGAAAGACGTGCTTTGTATTCCATTTTAATGATTTTTTTCAATTCTTGTCATTGAATCTTATTGCGGAAATGACTCTTCTCTCCCAATCTGTTCCGAAAGCTTTTGTTTATTGCTGCCTATCTTAAAAACTATTTAGCAGAGATGGATAAAATTTGTAATAGTGATATTTTAGGTCTTGCTCCTTCGATTGGTATCATAATTTTTGAGTTTTTATGCAAAAACCTTGAACTTATGAGTTTAAATGTTAATTAAAATATAAAATATACTTTTATATCTTTTTAAAAACGCAGAATTTTTGTTTTACTTACTGAGTATTTTAATGTATATTAAGAATTGTCAAAGATTTCTGATATCTTGAAAAAACGGGAAATCTCATTTAAGAATAAGAATTCCAATTTTTAATTGCTTATTGCTTATCAACCGTTTGTTGAAAAGTACCATATTCTGCTATTTTAATGGTCATTTATTTTCTGCTATTTTAATCTGGAGAAATCAGATATGTATTTGAAATTGGGTGTTGCTATTTGAAAAAATTGAGTTTGAGTAAAGCAGATTTGGAGATGACCATTTATATAAAGAAATACTTAATACATTTATAGAGAAAATATTTCTACAGCAACAGACCTTGGCAGTTTTATAATGTGGTAATCAATTTCTGGTCACAGAGCAGTGCCTGGATGTTTGTTGGACTGTATGATTCACTCATAACTGGAGATAAATTTTCTAAAGCCCTTTTTAAGAAATGTTGAAAAATCTGTATTCTTAAGATTTTCTTTCTATATATATTTGAACAATTATAATGCTTAAAGATTTTCAGTTTAATAAATATGTAACTTCTGTTATTTACCAATCATTATTATTTGATTTGCATGAGTAGCTTTTATAGTAGTTTTCGATCTTTTATGTTCCAACTTCCAAAAGCTGTTTATTATAATTTGCTTTTTTTAAATAAGTATGTTCATGCTATGACACTTCTAGTCTTATAATTAACAATCTTATTTTAGGTGAAATCTGTTAAAACTGGGGCTATATTTTGGTCTGTGCTGACAGCATTGTCATATTTTTACATGGTATGCCTTCAGTATTTTTTTAAAATACATATACATTCTATAGTTTGTATAACTTTTTGGATTTACTTATGCTTTGTTGTATTTAGGTTTCTGCTTGGGGTGGATATGTCTTCATCATCAATTTAATTCCACTTCATGTATTTGTGTTACTGTTAATGGGAAGGTATTCTAATAAAATTTTTGTTGGTTAGTATTATTTGGTATTTTTAAAGTAAATTTTATTTTTTTGAGAATTTTCTTACAAAGTACATTATTTAAAAATACATAGTAATGCCTAGCTTATAAAAGATTGTAAGAATTTCATATTTTATAAATGATTACCTTATATGGTTTAATGGTTATCTTATGCTGTTTTATAGAGAAAAGCAATACATAAAACTTAGAAATTTTTATTGATCAATTTATGGTATTAAAAATTTTAAACAGAATATTTTTGATTTCCAATTAAAACATTTGATATTTTTTTTCTGCATCCACATGAAACTTAATTTAAAATTATCGTTGAAATTCTGTTTAATATTTTTTTCCCTTAATGATTAGGATAAAAAAATTGATTTTATACATAGTGCCTGTTAAATTAGTTTTTCATTGATGTATAAATTATTACAAGATTGATGTTAAATGCAATTATACTACTGTTCAAAACTTGCTGTTTTTTGTAGATAATAAGAGATTAGTATATGCTTAATTTTGTTAGATTATTCATAATCTTAAAAAATCCACTCATACATACTGGTGTTGTCAAGAAATTTCTTTTAACATCATCAATCCCTTCAACAGTTTAACAGATAATCAAACCTTCTTTGCTACAAATGAAAGCAAACATATATTCTAATATAAAACAGCCTCTTCCAATCAAATCTCTCTATTCTTTTCTCATTTCTCTGTAAATGTGATCTTTCTTGTTTTAGTAAGATCAAAAAGACTCATCTAAAACCTCATTGTGATAAATTAAAGTTCCTCATTAATCTTGATCCAGTGTTGAATTGATCAATCTTTTTCTTTGCTGCATGACTTCTATTTATATGTGTCAGTGGTTGTCATGGTAATTCATGCAGGGTAGAAGTGTATACTGTTGATTCTTAATATAGTGTATGGTCTCTGTGTTTTTATTTTATGCTCACATTAAATCTCGGTGACTTCCAAGAAAAATATTTCTTCATTATCAGGCTGTTGGAAAATTGTCTCTTTAAAGCTATTTCTGTAGTCTAATATTTTATATATTACCATAAATATTTTATATTAAACATCATAATATAGTAGTCCCATTTGCATATTCAAAGATTTTGAAAATTGAAATGCATGTCCGAAAATCTGGGCTCCTCATTGTGTTTGCTAGCTGTCGTGACTAAATGTTATATGCTTTATTGGCTATTTCAAACTGTTTACTGTGTTATTTTTTTATATTCCTCATAGGTACATTACATGTTACAATGGTTCTTATGGCACTACTTCAATAAAATTTCCTACAGTTGTCTGCCAAACAATAACGATCCCTATTATCAAAAGCCATCCATTCTCTCTCTCTCTCTCTCTCTCTCTCTCGCACACACACACATACACACTTGCACACATAAAGATTGAAGATTGCCCCCAAAAGATTGAAACATTTTTTAATTTTTACCTATTAGAGACAAGTGGGAAATGTAAATTGCAAAGTAGTTCAAATTAAAGGTACAGAATAAGAGCATGTAAATAAAACAAGAAATTTCCCGTTAATTTTCTAAAAGTTGCACTTTTAAAATTTTCTTGACAAATTTAGTCAATTAGAAAGCTTTAAATGTTTATACAAATTCTTTACCCCCCCCCCCCCCCCAACACACACACATATTCGTATCTTTGGAGGAGTTATACTGAATTGAAAATTGAACGCTCTGCATAGGAACCATATACGAAAATAGAAGTTTGTTGCGTATTATAAAAATGTATTTGCATTCAAACCCTTTTTGCTTGTATAGTGCATATTCGCAGCACCGTCACACATTCCTAATTTTTTTTTTTTAATGTTCAGACTGCTATTTTTTTTATTTGTAAAAAGTAAAATACAAAATAACTGCATGCAAGTAATTTTTTTAAAATTTCAGTTTTTCAAAACGACTTTCTAACAAATTAATTCAGAGATTTTTTCTTTCTTTTAACTGTAATTTAGTCTTTTCAAATGTTTATGTTAAAATATTTTTTTAAAACTGCATGTGAAATGTAGACGATTTTCTTTTACCCCAAGAAGTTTCCAAATTAAGTTTTATAAAATGTATCTATTTGTATGCATGATTTTTTTTTAAATTTATGCAACAACTGTGAGACCGCATGAAATAAAAATCCCGCTGCTCACATAGGTAGATCATGTTTATCTCTGTCTGTTAAAGTTTTATTTAAAGGCGGTTTTGGTATTTTTGACACACTCTATCGCATTTTTGATCTAAAAATTTCCGCTGTTAGTTTGTAAGTTGCCCCTATTTTCAGCGAAGAAACAGCGTTTTACGTGAAATGGCATAAGCATTTTTTTTTTCTTTATCGTAATTCAATTTGTTTTAAAGATGCAATTATGTGGGTTTTTTAATGATCTTGTTGGATGGAAAAGAAAAATTTATTGACTGACCAAATTTGTCTTGAGTGGTCACATAAAAATTTTAAAAAGTGTACCTTTTTAAAAATTAACGTCATTTTTTTTTATTAACATAGTTTTATTCTGTGCCTTAATTGGAACTATTTTGCAGTTTACCCACTTCTCTAATGGGTAAGGAATTAAACCTCATTTGAATCTTTTTGGATACCCTGTATATAATTATATATACAAAAAAATTTTCATGTAAGGCCGACCATAGGGCAGTTTTTGAATTAACATAAAATTTTTTTTCCACAGGAGGCCATGATTTATTCTGTTGAATGACCTGTGTAAATGCGTTCGTTCACACCGGATGAGAAAAAGTGAAGTTCTTCTCTCAGTGTATTTATTGAGAGATTTTTATAAGGATTTCTTTGACATGTGTTGATTCAGGAAAGAGAATCGTGGGCGTTTGGGATTTTTATTTCCGATCTTTCGTCGTGAGAGTTGTACAATCATCAGTTTTTTTACAAGCACATTTTAAAATTAAATCAAGTGATACTTGGATAAGGAAAAAGCGAAAATTTTAAAATAAAGTAGTGTGGGCTAATTTAGGATTAAAAAAAATTAATTGGGATGTAAATTAGATTCAAACACACGCGCGCGCGCGATGCTTTGCCTATGTTAGCTTTTGAGCATACTGGATTTAAATTGGCAAGGGGTATCATAAGGAGGGTAAAAATGTCAGGTGACTCTGCAAATGCTATCCTATCCAAAGGGGATGAAAACAGTGTGTCCTTTCTGCTACTCCCTTTTGATTAAAGATTTAGAAAGGTGGGGGGAACCGGTACATGTTTTGATCTGAAAGTTTTTCGTTAGCTGTGATAGCTTAGAAGTTGAGGGCTGAAAAGTTTCAATTCCTAATTTTTAAATTTATGCATGTGCTACCTTATTGAAAAATGCTTATTTTTGCATTTTCTTTTAACCTTTTTCGTTATCATAGCTCCGATCTTTATAAAATTCGAGTAGAAATTGGTGGAATAGAGGGTGAAATGTTCTGTAAATCTTGGGATAAAAGCCAGAAAGGAAAGGCAGATTTATTATTGGCAGGAATGTTTTTTTTCTTTATATGGGTGGTGAGAAAGAAGCTAGAATTGATTTTAAATAAACATACTTCTTCTGTTTAAAATTTTTGTATCATGATTGTTGCCTATACAGGATGGCTAATAATTAAAGTAATTTTACTTCGATATATGTAGAGCCTGTTCTGGTTGATGCACTTCATTGTAATTTGGTTTATGCTTTATATAGGCCATGGGGAAAAGGGAACTGCGCATTGTAATTTGGTTTATGCTTTATATAGGCCACGGGGAAAAGGGAACTGCGATATATATTATACGAACTGCAATATACGAATCTTCTACATTAAAGAAGTCGTATATTTGCTTTCTGTCGAGCAGTTTATATCTTGACCACTTGTACATGTATATTTGCAACCATTTTGTATTTTTGTCTCATGAATTGATGTTTTTTAAAATTAGGTATTTTATAAATCAATTGTAACATGTAATTTTTGAGATTATAATTTAATTCCGTTAAAAAGTATATTTCTCGTGAAGCATTTATTTTATGATATAAAGAAAATATACTTACCTCATCTGCAGTTGCAGATAAAGCTTTGTTCCCTAATATTATGGGTTAATTAACTATTTGATTTAGGCAACTAATATTTCAATTTATCTGTCAAGGTGCTAACTTGTTTACTTTAAGGATGGCTTTCATTTACTGGAATGTTTATACATGTGTGTTACAAATTATTTTTCAGATGCTGCTTTTCGGCATTTTAATGAAATACGATTTAATTTTCATACATTTATTTTCATTCTCTTGAGAGTTTGTTAGCATTAAAATCATTCTCATGTAATGTATTAATTTAGCAATTCGGATGCAATGATGCAGCTTAATTTCGCCCTCATTTTTTCGACTCATTTTTATTTTCCGCTGTATCAGGCATAGCTGGATATTTTGTTATTTCACTATTTTTTTTAAAACTAATGTAATTAGAAAAATTTCTGATTGTAAATACTGGAGAAATTGAAATGAAATATATAATTTTGTGAACTCTCCATAATTTAAAGTCTTTGTTTTACATATTTTGTACAGAGCCTATGCTACTTTCAAGCGAATTTTGTTCTTCAGGTTGTAAGTTGAACTGGTCAAAAGTCAGATTTATATTTTCTATTAGCATTTTCATTCCAACAGGTTATGAAAATTGCACTTAAATCATCAAAGTGAATCAACATTCATTTGATATTCAACATAATTTCAAAAATACGTAATTATTTTGCACATCGTAAACATAAATGCAACCTGAAATTACATTTTATTTTCGAAATTTTTTCTTGTAATCGTAAGTCGAAGAGAAGGTGCATTTTAATTATATTTCTTTTTTAGCTATTTAAAATATTTAGATTTTGTTTATTATTCCATAAATTTTGTAATTTTCGTATTTTGAAAGACTGTATTAGCTTTTTATAAAGTTTTCTCATTTAAATTATTGACAAAATAAACAGAATTTGCTTGCAAATTGTCTTTTTATTTTATTTAACAATTTTATAAACTCAAAGTTGATTCTAATTCTTTGCTGTTTAATTTTGACTAAAATGATATAGCGAACTCTGTTTCTTGATATTGTAAATATTTCCAAAATATAACCCATACACTTAAAAATTTCTTTTTAAAGAGTTTTTAGTTAAGTGGATTTCTTTATTTGCTTATGTTGCTGTCAGAAAGTTTCTTGTTAAAGTTTATATGCTCGTTTATAATTTAATCATTTTTTTATCAATCAGGTTTTGGATAATTTGCAACTAATTTGATAGAACTTGCCAGGAATGAATTATGGGAAATATATTTTCTCTGTATTACTTCCATTTAAATGTCGAAATTCAATTGTTAATTTCTTTTATTTCATTTAGAGTGACTTTTATTTTATTTTTTTTTATTTAGCATATACATCATTTTTTATCCTTGGACTAATTCTGTCTATGCAAATACCATTTGTTGGTTTTCAGCCTGTGAGAACAAGTGAACATATGGCATCAGCTGGTATGTGAAAAATAAAATTTTCTTTGTATGTATTAAACCAGTTTCACTGCAATCCACTAATTGCTTTTTATGAAACAATTTGAAATTAGTTTATATAGTCACCAATGAAAAGAAAAGAAAACAAGTGCATTCTAACTGATGACTGTAGTTGAATTTTGATTAATTTGAATGTGCTTTTTCGGCAATAGAGAGGTGGGATTCATCAGCTGATAGGCTGAAGAGCCGTTCTGAAATCAGCTAATTACTTCAATAATCTTAAAATTCCTGTTGTGTATCGGGTACTATTTTTATACTATTTCTCTTCATCTTTGATACTTTCTTTATTCAAATTAAGATTCTTTAGAGCAGGAAAGGAAATACTTTTAATGTAATCAGCATAAAGTTTTAATGTAAAGTAAGATGTAGAAATATAAATATTTGGATGCATGAAATGTAGTTGAAACCTATTACATTAGCTTTTAAATATCTGAAAGCAGAAACATAAGTAGATAGCTATGCCAATTTAAAGTAATTTTAAGTCTTGGAAAAAAGGAAATAATTGCAATTTCTCTTATTTTAATTTTATTATTCCTCTCGAACGATCGGTTATAATTTTTCATTGGACAATAAATATCTTAAACTTTTTATTTCAAAAATGCACAATTTATTACAAAATGCATTGTTTATAAAAAGTAAAAAATTGCAGTATTTCAGATTGGTATATTTAGTGTTTGTAAGAATTTTCGTCAAAGTTTGAATGAGGAGAAAGTGAATAAAGTATTAGAATTTTTTAGTAATGAAAATTTAATTCCATTATTGATGATTTAATGATAAAAAAAAACACTGAACAATTTCTAACTATTTTAAAAATTCTGAAAAAGGAATTTGATTGCAGATGACAATCGTTCAAATTGGATAAGCAAATAAAATAAGTAATTAAACACTTTTAAAATATTGTTCATGAAAAATATACTTTTCTCTTTCTAGGTGTTTTCATTCTATTGAATGCATATGCCTTTTTGAAGTATTTACAGTCTTTTATGTCAAAGTCGGAAATAAAAACCATATTCATTTTTGCTGTGGCTCTTATAGCAATTTTAGTGTTCCTGGGAGTTGTTGCGCTCACTTACGCTGGTAATTTCTTTTACACTTCGATTGTTGTATATAAAATTATAATTATAAAAATTCCTTTACTACTTGCCTTAATAGTTAAACTGCTCTAATATGAATGTTCCTTGTTTAATTTTCTATCTATTTATTAATTGTTGGTTGTTTGTAAAAAAAATGTTTTCGTTAAATTTGTTTAATATCAACATTTACAAATTAAGGATATAATATGTTTAACTTAATACTTAAATTGCTTTCAGAGTTGAGTTATTTGGATGTTTTAATTAATTTTGTATTATTCCATTATAATCTAGTATATTACCTAGAATCGGTTCACATGAAGTTATATGAAATATGTATATCACATTGAATTAGTATATATAATTCAAATGTGCGCTTTTGCATATTCTTTTCTAGTGTTTCCATTCTTAGCTTCTCAACGATTTTGTATCATCTTTTATGTTCATTCATAATTTCAAAATTAACAATTGTTAGCTGTTTTTGATTGATTATAATTCATTTATTATATTTTTTATTTTGTTATTGCATTGCTTTCATTTTATATTATGAAATTTATTCACAATATCTTGTGGTTTATTTTTAATGAAGTGCATAATTTTACTTAAACCATTTTTTTAGGTTATATTGCTCCTTGGAGTGGAAGGTTTTATTCCCTATGGGATACTGGTTATGCAAAAATTCACATTCCGATTATTGCATCAGTTTCAGAGCATCAACCCACCACCTGGTTTTCTTTCTTTTTTGATTTACATATCTTGGTGGCTACGTTCCCCGTAGGTTTATGGTATTGCATTCAAAATGTGAACGATGAACGTGTTTTCAGTAAGTAATTTCTTAATACTTTAGAATCTATGGATGTCATGTTTTTTGAATAAAGTAATATATATGCGTGTTAATTCAATAATGTTTCAATAAAGGAAAATTCGTGCTGGTAGTCAAACAGGGTTGCCACGCCACCGTGAGAATCTAGAAAACCGGAAAAGCGCAGAGAATTTAAAAATCGACGGGAAAAAATCCGGGAAAATGCTGGAAAGTTGAAAATGTTCATAAAAACAGGAATAATACAAAGAATTTTTAGTTTCTGAGTTATTTTTTCTCCATCTAAAAAATGCCGATCTCTAAAGATTGCCGAAAACGAAATAATACCATTCACGATTGTGTAATGGAGAAACTCACCCCTTCTCTACCCTCTTTTTTTTCCCCCTTTATAGATCATTCCAGTTTCGATTTGCGAGACAGTTCTTTTTCTATTCTAACTCTGGCGGGAACATTTAATTTATGGAAGAAGCGTGGTGGTGTTCAGTCTACCATACTTTAGTTTATTGAATGGTTTATTTACTATTTGAGAAACTAAGAGCGTATTCAAAGTATATTGGAGAATGTTTTAAAAATAATGAGCTGTTCGCAATACGTATTTAAAAACCAATTGGACGGATGAAAAAAAAAAAAAAATCCTGATTTTGCTGAATGGGTTCGAGAAGTTCTACAAAATCCATAACAAGACTACCTGTCAGTTCAGAAGAGTCATAATTGATTTTGAACTGAGTATTTAAAAGGAATACAGGAAAGAACGACATGTCAGATCCGAAAGTGTCAAATTTAATTTCTAAAACAAACCGATTTCTAACATTTTAGTCAAAGAACAATATTTAAAAACTGAATTTTTATGGGCATTAAAAGTTGTTGCGTTACATTTGTCCTTTAATGCATTCAATGATTTAGTGGCAACCCTGTGTAATATTTTACCCATAATTTTTTCTTTTTTCTTTCAGCATGTTAAGTTGATCATATTATCAAGAGCAGCTATTGAAAATGGAACTTAACTAAGGCCCAACTCGCATTAATATGACTTTCAGATTTAATGGGCCTCTTTTATTTGAAAGAAGGGGAAAAAATGAGCGTTTTATTTTTCACTTCTACGAAGTATAACAAAGAAAAAGTATTCTAAACGTCGAAAAATTCAAATTCGAGATTTTGACGAATCTTCACGTTCTAGACCACCGTGTGTTCGAAGAACGAATTGATGTTTGTCTGTCCTTTCACACATTAGCTCAAACGCGTTAGCGTAGCAGATGAAATTTGCTATCTGGTCTTTGCTCCAATTTGTAGATTTCTATCAAATTTTGAGCCAATCTATTCTTATAAAGTATGTCTGAGAACAGTGAACACATTAACTACAAAATGTAAAGAACTAAATGGATATAATCTGGTTACTGATTTAGCATTGAAAAGATTAATACCGGTCTATACATTCTCAGGCCTGTAGATGGGATAACTCAGACACAGCTACTTGGATAAATTTAGTTTATGATCTTGTTACTAAAATTGTACTTGTATATCAAATTTTGATTTCATTCAATCGAAAAAAGGCATTTAGAATGTATACTTGGTTTTCTTCCTTAAAATGTGCTGAACTCTGAAACTAAAAATGAAAACGCTCATGGGGAGGAGAGGGGATGAGAAAGATTCTTTTTTTCAGGAATTGTATTACTTATATTCAATGTTATTTTAAATTAAAAGCAAAATATTGCTCAGCATTATAATTTAGAACTAATTTATTGTAAGTTAATAAATTTGACATAAGAATTTTTTTACAGATCTCTTATATTTTTTGTTGAATTGGGAAAAATCAGATTCTATTGCTTGTAGTTTCTTTGGGGAAAATACGGACCTTTTGCTGAATTATGGGATCTTCAAAGCATTATACGAATATTATTGCCAGTGTTATCTACCAATTTTTTTTTTCCTTTTACTTTGCATATTTTAAAAATATTTCTTTAAAGAAAATGTTTCTGAAATTTAAATAATACTAAACACATAAATTTAAATGCCATTTGATACATTATAAACTTGCACATTTCACTTGTACATATCTAAAAAAAAAATAGAATAAAAGAAATGTAATATTTTTCTCATATAATTTGATAGTTTCAGAAACCTGGTACTATTAGTTTTGACGGTTTTACCATGCAGAAGTGCTATGCAATGAATAGTTTAAGGGCATTAACATACTTTTTTTTGATAGATCTTGACCTTTTTTTTCCCATTAGACACATTTTTGCACTTATATTTTTCCTCTTATCATTTTGATCTGTACTATTTTAATTCAAAATGTGTTTTTAGTGCATTTTTGATTAATTTGTGGTTTATTCTCTATTACTATGTTTCCTAGTTATGCTGATAATTGAGGTTTACTTTATTGATAAATGAAATGTAAATTTTCTTCCCATCCCTATTTTGCAAAATTAATATCTCTTGATGCTAATGTCTAACAATGGCGTGAAAGACTTCTGTATTTGAGAATAGAGTATCTGAAATAGATGAAAATTTACAAATTAATTCATTTAATGGAAATAGCGGGAAAGTCAGGAAAAATCAAGTAGCAGAAATGCTGACCTCTCAGTTTTTTAATTTTAACCAGTTTTTGTATTAAGTTGGTGTCTATTTTATAGATTATATTTTTGGCTTTTGTTAATAAATTGATTTTATAATATTTAATGATAATTCACTTTTGATGTGATCTCTGCCAGTTTTCAACTTGAATTTTTCAAGAATAATGCATAAATTTGGAAAGTAGTAATTAAAGATAATCAGTTAATCTTGATTATCCTCCATAATCCCTTCCATAATCAGCTGCACTCTAAAAATTTCCTAATTGTTCAAACTCCATCTTCACCATAATTTTAACTTCTGAATTTGAAGAAATTTGATAAAAGCTAAAATTTGAACTATATTAAGGAAATTCTAAAGAATAAAAAGCGTTTTTAAAGTGTGAAATGAATTTTTTGTAAAGAAGCTGGGTATGAGTTTCTTAAATGAGTATTTAATGTTCCTTCATGCTTATCTGGCAAAAGATTAAATTTTTAGATGCTTTTAAAATGTTATCTTTTAAAATCATTACCTTGCAGCGAAATTTGCCACTGTGCAAGACAAAGCAGGAAAAGAGGTTGAGAGCTCTTTCAGAACTTATATAGCTCCAAATGGATACCTAAAATTTAGTGTGCAGACTTTTTTTGGCTTAGATGGATATATATTCTGAGAAGCATGAGAATATAGAAATGTCACTCAGAAGTTAAAATTAAAAAAAAAAATCGAGAGGTATTGCAAGTCTTACGTATATTTTTCCGTTTATATTGATAAAAGAAGTTTACTTCCAGTTCCTTGTTTTTATTATGAAATATCTTAATTCAGTTTGCTTGCTTTTTTGAGCTTCACCGATCAGTTCAGAATCCTGTACGGCACATTAATAACAGTGTTGCATTGCATTATCGTAGGATATTCCCATTTATATTTAGTATTGTCTAATTATCATTCTCGATCATCTTTCTAAAATTGTCTTTGTAAAATTGCCTTTGTAAAATTGGCTTTGTAAAATTGTCTGTGCAGTTTCGCATTCTCTACATAATAATAGTCGTAAGTGGATATTGCAGCAAATATAACTTAAACCATAAAGCTTAAAATTATTCCTAAAATATTCAGTTATGAAGATTACATATCTATAGTCTGTGTATTTTCTTTAGGCTGTTTAAGGTCACATTTTCTATATCGTTACTGATTGTCTGCCTCGCAACGCTGAGGCAGGTAACAGTGTCACTTTTTACTCAGCTGTTAAGATATTCCGAAGGTAAGGTATTCCCAAAACGTATTGGTGTGGAGTAAAAAAAAAAAAAAAAGCTTTGTCGAAACCATGGCAACGAAGGAGAAAGAGTGAAGAGCAGGGAAAACGAGTGTTCTTGAAACGCCTACAGAAATTACACAGACTATGGTAACCTGTCATGCAGTATAGGCTATTGTTTTGTCAAAATTTGGAATTCTACCAATATGTAATGTTTCTTTTCTTTAATTTTTTTTCTTTCCAATGGCATATTAGTTTACTAGATTTTGTGATTGTAGATTATTTAGCTCAATAATTAAATGCATTTTTGTTTTAATTTAATATTTCATTTATTTTAAATCTTTTTTTTTTAGTTCTATAAATTTTTATCGACATGTATACTCAACAAGAAAGCTGCATTGTAGTTGTCAAAGTAGAATCTTCTGCAGTTTTTATTTAATAATCTGTGAGACGTGGATGTTATTTTGATTAACTTGAAATTAGATCTGTATCACTTCAAACTTTTCAAAGAAGTGTGCACTTTTTTTAGCATTAGCTAATCGTTTGAAATCTTTTTTGAGATCATGCTGAAATTAGGATGTCTTTTTAAAAGGTCTTATAATAACTTTATTTTAGCTTTGTAGAAATGCCAGAATACCAGAGGAAATTAAAAAGACACAATTCTGGCTTATTTTTCCAAATTGTATTTTCTATTTGAATTTTTTCTTTACAATTCCATTATTTATTTTTCTGTTGCAAGAGAAGTTCTTAATAATCTAGACTACAAAAGAATATAAGCATATATAATCAAATGTTCCAGATGATAATTTTTTCCTTTGTCACAGTGTTTTAAATAGTCTATACCTTAACATAATGCAAAAGTATACATAAAAGACTGAAATTTCTTTATTGGCATTTTTGTGTTATTACATTGTTTAAAGATGCAAAATCATTTTTCTCTGTAAATTCAAATGTTTTAGCATTCATTATATATTTTCATGATTTCCGATGTTTATTTAGATATATTTTATATGTGGAATGTATTCCTTTTGTTCTCAAAACTAAAGATTTCATATTTGGAAATTAAAGGTAAAATTGTGTCATAATGAGTGAAACTTATGACAGTTTCTTATCTCAAACTAGCGTTGCTGCCGCCGAAGAAATAGTTTTGGAAATACCGTTTTAAAATTTGAAATGGAATGGTTAGTCATTAGTTAGGAATGGTAGAAAGAGTGATATTTATTTTATTGTCAACAATGATTACATTCATTGAAATTGAATGATATATAAAAGAGGAATATAAATACTGTTTGTTTATTTTTTGACTTTATTATTGAAGCTCTTTAGGGTGGACAATATTTTTTGTTTTTCCGTCTTCAGCAAAATTTCCTGAGCATCCAATATACAACTAACTATCCATGTGAAAAACATGGATTTTCTAGGTTTAATCTGCACACTTGAAGTGATTGACCTTGCGCTTGTTGTTGGTCATCGAGAATGCTAGTCGAATCAGGAACTGTGATCGTTTGATATCAAAAGGCATGCCAGTGTGAATATTGGGAATGTGTGGAATGAGCACATCATCATTATTCGACTTTCCGTTAAGAATAGTTGCCTCGATTCTTGCCGCATTTTGGTCTACTGATTCTGAAAAGCGTGATCGGGTAGCACATAAACATTGTCTTCCAATTCTTGCCGCATGTTGATCTTCAGATTTTGAAGCACGTGAGTTTGCAATTCGTTAACGATCAGCTTCATTGCTCGCTTGTCATTCCTCGTTTGTTTGAGAAGCTCGGATTCGTCTATTTCTGCGTGCTGCGCTGGTAGATCTAAGTGACGAACGTCTGGGATGCATATTTTTTGACGAAGCAATTAACACGATATAGCTTATATAACCGAAATATAGTTTGTCGATTCACTGAATAAATAGAAAAGCTACTGTTTGCACAGGAACATTTCCATGATAAATAATTTAAATTGGTCGGCATTGATAATTTTATTTTGTATGTGTGAGATAAACGTTGAATAACGTGCTGTTCTCCGCAGCCAAAAATATTGTGCACGCTCAATGACAACATTCTGTGTAGATGCCTATTCATTAACGAAAAGAAAATAGTTGGCGCTTGCACTAAATATTTCATTTCACTCACATTGATTGGCATCGATAATAATTTTATTTTGTTAGATATATGTGGGATTAACTCCAAATGACATGTATTGTTAGCCGTTTACTGATTTTTTTTGTAAATTTTGTGTTAAAAATAAATGCTAATAATTGTACTATGCCTATAGCCTTCGCGCAAGTGCAAGCGATAAGTTGAAGTTTTATAGCAATCGGATGAATGGTACGATAGCGCATAAAATACGAACAAATATTCATTCATTTTTATATATTAGATGTAAAATCAGTCATATCTCGATTGCAAATAAAATTGAATTATTAAATTTTAATTAACACGAAGGTATTGTCAAATTTGTGTTTATTCCTTGTTACAATTAATAGGAAGATAAATAGAAAGTTTGAGGGAATATTGATGAATATTCTTTTGCTTTCTGAATTATAATGTAAATTAGGAACAAAAGCTTTTAGACCAGATTCTGTTGCATTGTTTTCAGTTATTTTAGGCTGTTCAGATGACTGTTTGAGTTACGTCATCTGAAAAACTCATTATGGAAAACAATTCAAAATCTCGCAAATGGTTTATCATTAAGATCAGATTAAAATTTCATTGTTTATACTGTGTATTGCATGCTATATTTTAAGATTCACCAAAACATTTGAAGCTAAAGAAAATTAATAAGCCTTTTTTCTAAATTTATTATGCCGCTAAAAAGAAATCAGTTTCAAAAAGTCTTGATGTATTTTATACATGTTGTATGATACTATGAAAGATTTGATCCATCTGAAATAAGATTATTGTGTTGCTTAAACAAAGACTTGCATTTGTGATAGTATAATTTTTTTAATAAAATTTAAAGGTGATTATTAGAATGTTTAAATAATATAACCTTTTTGTTTTAGTTATTCTCTATGCTATCACTGCTGTATATTTTGCTGGTGTGATGGTTCGATTGATGTTGACTCTTACGCCAGTAGTATGTGTTTTAAGTGCCATCGCATTTTCTCAGCTTGTAGAATTATATCTACAAGATGATGAATGTCCCAAAACTTCATTAACCCCATCTGATAGTGATTCTGAAGAAAGTGATGGCACTGATAAAAAGGGAAATAAAAATCTATATGATAAGGTACTGTATATTTTATCTTCTACTAAATTATTAGTAATTAATAAGCTATTCATTAAAATTTTTTTGGAAATGTTATAACATTGAAAGCTGTTTTCTGTACTCATGCAATATCATTTTCTTAAGCTTTTGGAACTATGCAAATTTCTGGCCTCTGAGTTAATAATTAAATTTTGGAAGAGCATAAATTAATGCATATGAGCATATGGTAGAAAAGTATTTAATTTCGTCTATTTTTCTTCTGTCTTCACTTTGAGAGAGTTTTATTAATTTTGAATGACATCCATAAATAAAATATTATCACTGTTATATCAAAATGTCATGTCAAAAAAAAAAAAAACACTCACACCAAAACAAAATTTTGATGTTAGAGAGCCATTAGAGATATCTGGCAATTTGTGACAAAGTTTAATAATCAGATTAAAAAATTTGAGATTAGATGGAGCTAACATATACAAGTGTTTTGCATGAACAAAATGATTTAGCAAATATAATGTGTATCATTTTGATATAGCATGATTATTTTGAAGGTTTGTTGTGTAAATATTCCCATAAAAGTAATGGATTCTTTGTATTTTTCATATTCACATTTGTTAAATATTGTATTATTTGTGATGGTTTATCGAAATACTTAAATAATTTGTGAGAGTTTATCAGAAATGGTTTATTTCCAAAGTTTATGGCCCATAATTTCGTTTTCTTTTTGGTGTATTAACATTTAACTTCCTTTTAGAGATTACTTAATCAGAAATATTAAACTTTTATGACTTATTAATAATTCAGGAAAATTTAATATTTCTCACCTGTTACTTAATATCTAGCTCGGTAGATTTCATCGTTAATGAGATTAACAGAATATCTTTTCATAAATTGAATCAATATTCTTCTTTAGTATTGCAAGTGTTATAATATCAGATATGAATTATTCAATTATCTTTTCTTTTTCAAAATGAATTTTTGCTGTGTTATTCTATTTTTTAAATATATTACTACCCTTCATTTTTTAAGATTCAGTTAAAATTATTTATTCTAGTAGAAAAATATGATTATCTTAACCTTTTTTCTTTACTAATTTGAAACATAACCTGAATCTGAATTCAAGGATGTAAATGTTTTCTTATTTGCGAAAGCTGTTATGTGCATCATTCGTGCATTTTTAAGCTTTTATGTCCCTTTCAATCGCAAAAGTTCTGCCTCCTTCTTTAGTTGTATGTATCATAATAATTGAGGATGCTCTGCTGATACTATAATGAAATTAAGAATAAAAGTCTTTGATTTGCCTTCTATATTTCATATCGTCACTCTCGAACAGGGAGATTTTGTTCTCGTCACTACAAATTAAACTACTATGTTAGCTGTTCATTAAAGCATTTGTTTTAGGTCTATTTAATCTTTGTTTGACAGATAAAAATTGCATTTTTCATGGACTTATCAGTAGATCAAATTAGATTCATGCAGTTTACACCTAATATACATTCCACACAATTTTTCAAAACATTTCATTTTCTTCCAAATGAATTTTTCTGTCACCGAAGCATAGTATCTCGATTCTTTTAACATCATTTCGTGTTGTGATGTTTTTCCTGCCAGTGTTATTTTGTTATGATTAATATATTATTTTATCTAAAATAACACATAATATACAAATCTTAAAATTTGTAAAAGTAGTGTTATACAGTGGGCGCCACTTAATGTGATCACAGTTAATGCTATTTTCTTTAGATTATCAAATTCCTCTGCCCCTGAAGTGACGTATTGAAATAATCAAATATTCGTTTTGTGTTTACATCGTTTCATGTTATCAGTTTTGAAAATGACGAATCCATTATTTACTTCAGTGTACAGAAAGGATTGACATTCGTGGAATTTCTTGTTCCATTTGTAAGGTAACATCTGGGAGTTGATCTTACCATTTGATGGGATTCACATTTTTTTTTGTCTGGAATAGATCAGCTAATATTGATTTAAACGGACTGTTAAGCTGACAGATCTGACATGAAATCTGTTGAACAATCATAAATTGCCACAACCTACGATTGAATTACGATCGCAAAAATGGATTTAAAAAGAAACTGATCTAAGGAAAAAAAAAAAAAAAACTGATTTTAAGAAAAAAATTGGAATTTTTTAATAGGCACAAGAGCTTATCTAAAAGTATTCAATACAATGCCGCAGGCTACCACAATAAACTGTTAAAGACTCTTTGTAAAAATTTGAAAAATCCTGAACGATCAAATAATAAACATTGATGATTCCGTTGGAACATATATGTTGAAGAAAACTCATCGTTCGCCAGAACAAGTAAAGCACTTGATATTTTGAAACCCGACGTGTAACATCGTTCAACAAATTTATAAAGCAATACAAATACAAACAATATATAAGTGAATTGTTAAAGAATAAATGTCTGTTAGCAGCAATTGAATTCAGCTTTTTGGAAAAAAATTATAGACAGCCTGTAGGTGTTTTTCCCTCTTCTCCTTTGATATGGTAAAAATACTTTCACCTAATGCAGTTATTATTCGGTTAATGACACTAAATTCTTTAATCCTGAAATGATTACATCAAGCGGCATCTACTGTATGTTTTCTTCGATATTGAATCAATATAAAATGTCAAAGTATTATATTGTACAGTATTTTTCATGATATTTTGGAATGTTATACAATGCTCTATAATTTTATACAGTACTAGAAGAAGTTATACAGTATTCAGTGTTTAAAAATTTTCTATTGGAGAAAAGGAAATATTTAAGCTACTTACATTCGTACAGTATCTCTTAACAAGTGTCTCAATTGCTCAAATTATATCTCTTGTCATACTATTTGCCTTGAGTTTCGAACCCAGACCTCTTGGCTAGTTTACTGGAATCTTATCTGGACAAGCGAGGCTTGGAGCAAGTGAGAGATTACGGTAACAAAGTGTGGCTTATTGTGTTTTATTCGATACGAAGTTTCAGGCGATTGCTGTTTTTAATCGTGAATAGTTTTTTTTTAAAAAAAAAATTAAAGTCGTTTTTTAACATTTTCTAATTGATTATTTAATTTAAAGAGGAAGAGATTTTTTGTTCTTAATGATTATTTGGTATTGGAATAAAAAAAAAAAAAGAAAGGCTGGTTTAAACGTGGTTGTTTTTAAATATTTGAGACATTTTTTCTAAATCATTCATTGTTTTTTGGGTTGTTTGATTTAATTTATAAAGAGATATTCAACACAATAAGTGAAATAGTTATCTGCAAAATGCTGATAAATTTCTTGCTAGTTTTCCAGAACGTATAATTGTCTGAGGGTGAAAATAACAATAATTTGGAATGAGGATTAATTTTACTCCCTCTTAAAATTTATTTTGAGATACCTTGTAGTATTGAGCGTCAGGTCCACTGGGTTGTACCTGAAAAACTCAGGGAATTTAAAAATCGTCTTAGAAACCGGGAAAATGCAGGGAAATTTGAAAATTTTCTTGAAAAGCGGGAAACTAAAGGGAATTTTAAGTTTCTTAGTTATTTTTTCTCTTCTAAAAAATGCCGATTTCTAAAGATTGCAAGAATAAAACATCGTAGTCATAGCTTCCAAAAATTGAAATACCATTCGCTATTGTATAATACCGAAACTCTTATTTTATTCCCCCCTTTTTTTTCTGTATAGATCAGTCCAATTTCGATTTGCTCGACAGTTATTCTTTTTTCTATGAGATTCCCCAATTGCAGCTAATTGACATGCGCTATACTTCTGTAATTGCGTGAAAGAATAGAATACTTTTCTCTGGCGAGAACATTGAAATCTGTGGAGACTGCGCGGCGTTGTTTAGTCTACTATACTTGAGTTATTGATTGGTTTCTGTATTATTTGAGAATCTGGGAGCTAATTCGAAGTAAAGAGAGATTTTTAAAAACAATGATCTGCTCAAAATGCGTATTTAAAATGAATTGGACGGATAAAAAAAAAAAAAAAAAATCCAACCTGATTTTGCTGTATGGGTTCAAGAAATTCCGCAAAATCCATTTGTTGCGTACTGTTCCCTTTGTAAGAAGATAATAAGCCTAAGTAATATTGGAAAACAGGCACTTGCTAGTCATGCCAAAAAAGGAACACATACAGGACTTGCCTGCCAGTTCCAGAGTCATCATTGATGTTGGATAAAAGTGTTGCGTCACTTTAAAACTTGTTGCGTCACATTCGTCCTTTAATGCATGAAATGATATCGGAAATATTTTCACATGTGCTCACTTGAAAATGAAATAGCAAAAAAAAAAAAAAAAAAAAAAAAGCACGTTTGGCCGTGCAAAAATCTCGTACCTTATTTTTTAAGGATAAGCTCAATGGAACTGATGGCTGAAAAAAACTGCAGAAATGGATGCCCAAATGTATAAAGTGACGAAAATAATTAAAATAAAGTAATCTTGCTTTGTAATGTTTTTTTTGTTATGGTTGAGTAATTATTAAATGATTTGTATCATGATAACAAAATTGTTTAGTATTTTATTTCCCCTGAGTCCTTAATTTTGTATGACTTACAGTTAAAGATCATAAGCGGTAATGTATCCTGCCCCCTTAATATATAAATTTTGTTTTGTTAAATTCTAGATAATAAATACAAAGAAATTGTTTTTTCTGCATGTCCGCAATATTTCCATACGCAAGCCATAATATTAGAACTCGAGCCAAAAGAAAAAGCCGCTGGATAGAGCTTAAAATGCGCATCTTTGAGGTTTAATTCACCTATATTGGATTCCCATATGTCTGATCCCCGAGAAAAAGATAACGCTTGTTGGCACCAATCTACAGCTATAACTAACAAAAAACTTTTTTTTTTTTTAAACATTTTACCGATTGAAAGATGTCTGTGCTTGCTATTTCCGTCGATTTATGTTTTGTAGAACAAAAGTAGAGAAAGTAAACCGATTAGCAGTTCTTTGAAAAAAAGAAATAATAAAATAATAAAATTTAATCAAAGTAGAAAAGGAGATTAATATATAAATATATATTTCTTTTAATTTGCCTCCGACCGGCAAAATTAAAATTATATCCACGGGCCGGATAGAACCTTCCGTAATTTGCCCATCCCTGTTATAAACCTTTTAATATACTATTATTTCGGATAATGTTAAATTGTTGCTTCCTTTCCTTGCTTTTTCCATTCCTTAAAACCATATTGCTTTATAACTAGCACGAGTGCTATTCGCGCCTTTCCTCCTGTCTTGATTATACGTATAGGGGAAACAGAGGGATTTTTTTTTTCCAGAATTCAGTGGCAACCCTTCAGTAGCTTTGCAATTGCCGGAATCTCATGAAAGCACAGTCACCTTGCGCATCCTTACAAGTCTAATTTCACTGTAGGTAGAATTATTAAAATCGTTTTCGTTATCGTCAAAACAGTCATTCCCATCGTCTGTCTCTCTAGGAATATCTAATAAACTATCGTTAAATATTTCCGGAAGTGTATCGATATCGTTGGTTTCCATTCTTCTGAGAGGACATTTTTAAATGTACCGGGAACTTGAAGACGAAGTCTATTCGAGTGATCGAAATACAATGTAACGGCAATGCTGTATGGGTTCGAAATTATATAGTTTTTCGTAGATTGACCTGCATGGTTTTCACCAATGAGATTGTTTCATTCGATGTGAACAAGATAATGTGTTGACATCGGAGATCTATAACAGATGGCGCGCGAAACTACTATTCGTTGTTTTTAAATAAGATTTTGTTCATGGTTCTTTTACACAGCATACTTATTGCACATGTACAAATAACTATATGTATATAGATAAGACGAATAAAGAAACAGCATTTACTTTTCAGTGTCATAAGCACCTAGCTACATCTTCAAGGGCTAGCAGTAAGAAGGAACAGTGATTATAATGAAGGAAGTGGGGAACATTATCACATATATTCATATATTCAAGATATTTTAGAAAAATAGTTCGCTCACCTCGTTCAAATATATTCTGTGTATGCTATTCTTGACTTGTGCATTAGTTTTAACTTCGATAATAACCAACTTTATTGCATTACAATTTCAATTGAATCATTTTTACAGTGATCTATCATTGCATGTTATTTTCTTCAAAATTAAGATTTCTACAATTTTAGCCTTTGTATATATCTTGGTATATATTTTTTAGTGAAGCTTATGTGTAAAATACTGAAAGACAATTTATATGCTGTAAAAATGGATTTTTGATGAAATTTGCATATACTTGTATCTTATTGGGGGAAAAAAATGCTTGGACATAACAATATGTATTAAATAAAAGTTTGAAGCAAAGTTTTAGCAAATAGTATCAGAGCAAATTAAATCACTTATTATGTAGTTGATGTATATGTCACACAGACTTTTTTTCCTAATCCTAAAAATTTTTGAAATTTTAGATACTTCTATGTCATAAATTTCTTTCATTTACATGATTCTGAACATTGTATTATATGTACCATATCACTTTTTTTTGTATATTTGGAGTGAATTTTGAAATTTCTTTTTTATTAAGATTTGTATAATGTTTAACTATTAAGAAGCTTTAAAAGCTTTGTTTTAACTTATAAATTATACATTTTTATCCTGTATATCATCAACCATTTAGTATAAACTTGCAGATACAGAAACTTATTCCTGGATTATATATACAAGTCTAGCAACAACAACAACAAAAAAGTCTTTTAATCATATTGGTATTGCCGCATTGAAGAAAGATTGTCGAATCTCCATGGCCGAATGGTCATGGCACTGGTCTTGTGATCAAGAGACCTGGGTTCGAATCCCGCTAGAGACACTGAGATTAATGGTATATGTAAATACTTAATTCCTTGATTTTATGTTTCCCTTTATTTCATGTTCCAGAAGATACTGAACATTTCTTTAGTTTACCAGACAAGTGTTCTGGACTTTTCTTACTGTCTCCAGAAGAGTATTCTGGAACTTTCTCTACTTATATAAAAGCAGATTTGTCAGTTACTGTATTCTCAGTTCTGAGTTCAGTTAATAAATTGGTTTAGCTCTACCTCTTGTGTGTGTCATTAAGTTCTATACGAAAGTATCTACGTGACAGTATAAATTGATTTCTAAACGATTAAAACCAATATCAGAATGGTAAAAGCATCACATTTATGAAGTTAATTTAAAAGAACTTCAGTTGAAAAAAATACTTGGATAGTAATCAATTTATTATGCACTATTGTATATTTCTATTTTCCTTAAATTTTATTGTTAATAATACATTTGTATGGACACAAAGGATACTAAAGCCTTGAACATTTATGCCTTTTTTTAATGTTTAAAAAGTGGCAGTTTTTATCTTGGTATAGCTAAATTTTCTACAGTGTGTAAATTATGAGAGTGCTTAAGTTATATTTCAAAATTATTAACAGTGACTAGTTTTTATTGCTTAATGTCTTGTAAGTTTTTTTCCCCTAGAATTAAATATTTTTAGATAATTAATTGCTTATAAAATTTTATACTTTCAGAAATCAATTAGTTAAATTTTCGATTTCCTTTTTTTTATTTCTTCATATGCTTACATGAATTATCTTCATAGATTTTTATATTTATTTTAGGCTGGAAAGATACGAAAAATTAAAACTGACCAGTCAAGAGATAATCATGGCTTAGGAGCTAATATACGTAGTATTGTGATATTAGTAGTCATAATGATTCTTATGATGTTTGCCGTCCACTGTACTTGGGTTACAAGTAATGCCTATTCTAGTCCCAGTATTGTTTTAGCCAGCTACAGTTCAGACGGGTTTGTGCATTTTCAAATATTTCAGTCTCTGTAATATGTAATATACTAACAAACCTTCTCAGTATAGGAATTATTTTTAAAGCAAAAGTAGCTGTAGTTTTTCCTGCTAATTCCATGTAGTTAAATGATAGATGATCTCATCATTTAAACTAAAAATTTATGTATCGCTTTGAATCTGTTTGTTTACTGTGTGTAAAACAGCTTTCTTATAGTATTTATTTGGTGTGTAACTTTAATTAAAGGTCTCGTTTAATACTGGATGATTTTCGTGAAGCCTATTACTGGCTTTCACAAAATACAGCACAAGATGCAAGGATAATGTCCTGGTGGGATTATGGTTACCAGATAGCAGGAATGGCCAATCGCACAACATTAGTGGATAATAACACGTGGAATAACAGTCATATTGCTCTAGTAAGTTTTATATTATCTTGTTGATTTCTTTTTATTTTCCATTTTAACTTATACAAAGTTGGTTGAAATTCTTTGATTTAGAAACTTTTGGTTTGATGCCAGGAAATATTTATAAAATATTTTGGAAACTAGATTGTGTGTGTATAAATTTGATTAGTTTTGTTTCAAATTTGATTCTTATGAGTAAGGTGTTTTTTAAATGATTTTTGTTAAAATTGAACTAAAAAAGTTTGGCATACTTTCTAGATTATGAATAATGTTTGAATATGAATTGGTCAAATGTTAAAAATACACACACACAAAAAAAAACCACCTTTAATTTTGAATGAGTTGTTACTGTGCTGTGCTAAATCTTTTAGTTCTTCTTTGTAGTTTAATTGATAAGGATTTTTGTATAGAACTTACACTGGACAAATTTTAGAATCTTAGAAATTGCCTTTCAAAACAATCTTATCTCTTAATTATGGGTTGAGAATGTAAAATGAAACTATTGATGCTGTTTTTATTTTGTAGTGAATGAGCTTGATTAAGTTCTGATTTGCATAATAAAGACTATATAACCACATCAATAACAATGGGAGGGCAGGATTTTGAAAATTCAGTTTGGGTTTGCACATTGTTCATTTGTGGTATATTGTTAGGATGTTAACCAATTTATGAAAATTCCATAGACATTCAATTCCGAGGGGGAAAAAAGCATAAGGATTATCTGTATAGCTTATATACTTGTAAGTTACTGCTGTTGATCAGCGACGAAGTTGAATGGACTAGAAGTAGTCTACTCACTTATCAGTTGTGTGATCAGGACTTATTTTGCATGCAGTTTATTTCTGAAAGTGTTCAACTAAAATTATTTTTATACAAAAAATAGCTGCTCATTCATATTATTTGAATTCAGTTAAGAAATTATGAATGCAACTTTAATGATATATATTATACTTTTTACCATATATTAATACCATACATATACTCTTTTTTAACTGTATTTTTATGCTGCAAAGGAGAATTATTTACTTTTGTAATTCTCTACAAAATATTAGAAAACTAATTCGAATGTTTCATCCAGCAACTACACTAACTTGTCATGAAAGTATTCGAATATAGTTCTTATTTAAAAAAACTGAATTTAACGAGTAGATAAAGGGAAATTACTTCCTTTCAAACTTAAGTTATTTAGTTCTAGTACAAAAACAAAGGTCATACACATGAAAGCATTTTCGTAAATGAGACGAATAGAATTTTAGTAATAAACATAGAATGTGTCTTATGAGATCCCTGTGTATCGATCTTTCAAAATATTCCTATAGAAGTGGCTAAAATTATAGTTTGTGTAAATATCCATATACAATAGGCGTCTCAAAGCCACGTTTTCTGATGAGGTAAACAGTAGCTTTCATTGGGTCCCCCCTCCCCTACATAGCCATTAAAGAGTTATAAGTTAATTCGTTTTCATAATGTTGTGCTAAAATGTTTATTTTTTAAGCTCTGCTGTTATGAATAGTCCTGACGTCAGGAGACAGTCAAAAATAGTTGTCTATAATGTGTTCAATTATTTAAAAGAGTTGGCATCATCTAAATAGAATTCTACGGTAAAGGAATTGTTTTTACAGATGCAGAAAGTAACTTCCAAAATGTCGGGTGTTTCCCACACTGTATAATGAATTTCCGCAGAGGCTGATATGACAGCAGTTGTTGCAGTTCTAAATAATATTCCAGTTTTCGAATCGTCCAAGAAAAGATCCATGAACGATACCTCTTACAGACATGGCTGATTTTGACAAAAGCTTTGGACATCAAACTGCGCAGAATTTTATTACTGGTGTGAATACCCAACAGTTGTAAAACTAAGAGTTTGATTAATATTGAAAATTGATTTTTCTGAATGCACAAAATCGTCCTCGGTATTTTTGAAAAAGTTGGGATTGGAAAAAATTGGGATTGTTTAAAAATTGTTTTAAAAATTGGGATGTTTTAAGGATGTTTTTTCTTTACAAACGTCCCAATAAAAAGTAGTCTTTAAAACTTCTTTCGGAAAAAAACATGTTCTGCTTATCCCTGTAAAAAAAATTGAATGCACTATGAACGAAGCGCTGTAAGTTCGGTTTCTAAAAATTAGGTTGCAATGTATAGAAATCTGAGAACCCGTCTAAAAGATGAGGAAGAAAAAGAGTATTGAAATATTGTTGTATTTCAATTTTGAATACTTGTCACTTTTTAAATGTTTATTTCAGGTTGGGAAAGCAATGGCATCTAATGAAAGTGCTGCATATGAAATAATGAAATCTTTAGATGTTGATTATGTTCTAGTAATTTTTGGTGGTGTGATAGGATATTCAGGTGACGATATAAATAAATTTTTGTGGATGGTGAGGATAGCAGAAGGAGAACATCCTAGGGACATTAAAGTATGTACTTTTTTAATTCGTTTTTATCTTAATAATATATAAAAAAAATGCTTATTTATTGTTTAAACTATTACTTTCTAGGAAACTGATTACTACACAAGCAGGGGAGAATTTAGAGTTGATGACCACGGATCACCTACTTTGTTAAATTGTTTAATGTATAAGCTAAGCTATTATCGTTTTGGAGAGTTACAGGTATTACAAATGAATCTTGAATTTTTTTATTGTATGTAGTAACCTATAAATAATTTAAGCAGTCTGCTTAGTTGTACTTTTGTAATAGTTGCCATCTCATTAATTATCTGTAGTAAAACATTGCATTTTAAAAGAATATTTTTATGTTTTCATAGCTCTGAAATATTGTCATGTTTTTGCTTGCTATAATTACAATTACACTATGCAGAAATGACACTGACTGGGCTTAAAGCTGGCTTGTATGTCGGTCACATGTAAAATAAGTTTGGTGGTCTCAGTTAAAAATATTATAAGAGTAGGGAGATTTCATTGTTCAGTTTTGAGAATATATGCCAGAAATGTATTTATTTTTATGAATGCTGATGAGTACTGGAATTGGGATGCTCATGGTATATTGTAGAAAACATTAGATTGTGCTGTATTTCTTTTTAAAAGCTTATCTTATATTTTTACTCCATGAGCTTTTCTGGGTTAATTTTTGGTTTCAAATGAATGCAATATCTTTTTAATAAGTCATTTTTGTAAAGTATTTCAAGAATGTATTTGATTATGGAGAAAATTAAATATAGATAAATATTTCTTGGTTGAAAAAACAGTATTGACTTCAAAATAAGATTTTTAATTCTGTTTTGTGTTTCCAATAAACCATCATTTAGAATATGCAAACCTTCTATTCAAATGAAATGGAATGTTACTCGTCAATTTTTAAATGAAATAAAATTTTATTGTTGCTTCAGGAACTGATGTAACAACTTCATATTAGCTTGCAAGTTTTTTAGATTGCAGCATTTAATAATGAAATTGCTAAAATGTATTTCAGTTGGATTTCCGCACTCCAGCTGGATTTGATCGAACGAGGAGCATGGAAATAGGAAACAAGAATTTTGAATTGGAGCATTTGGAAGAGGCATATACTACAGAGCATTGGCTCGTGAGGATTTATAGTGTGAAGAAAGACAACAACCGACCACGCATTCCATACAACCAAAGAAAAATCAAATCCTCTAATATATATATTTCGAAGAAGGTAATATTTATACATAACATCGATAACTATGCTCTTTATCTTCATTTGTATGATTTTTATCAGAAAATATTTGAACACAGTAATGCTTTTACTGAATAAGAAAAGTTCTTATGTATTTGTTTTAACAATTTCGAGTTTCTTACAATGCGAAATCGAAATTCTATTTTGTGTATGCATATGAGGCAAATATGTTGAACTGTTTAATGTTTTTTTCTATGCTCAATGATATCGGCAGCTACTTTGTATTTTTAATACTGCAAATATTTAGGTTTCTTCTTATTGGAAATCTTGGTTGAGAATTATAAGCCTGAGTACTTTTCATTTAGAATTTGTACCTTAAGTAAATTTTATTTTGCTTTTAGTATGAAATTGCCCACTTCAAAGAAAGGCATAATTTGATCTAGAACAATTTGGAAAATTTAGTGAAAGTGAAACCTTATGACAACTTAATTTTATATGTTCTCATGGGCGTACTTATAAGCCAGAAACTTCTTGCTATACATAATTATGCAGTAAATTTGAAGCTTGCTTGCTTCAATATGTGCGATGGTAAACTTAAGTATGTATTTGATTCTAGTAATCATACTTTGATTTTCTCTTGTGTTCCATTCGTAGTTCCTTTTCTCGTATATGTATTAGGAATATGCACGGGGAAGTTCGTTTTTCTTTATTGTATATCAAAAAATAATTATTTAGGATGGATAGTGGAATGATATAAATGCATGCTGTTATTTTAAAGAAAAATTGTACGAATAGATAGACATCTGAATTTTTCTTCCATTTATTGGCTAAACATATCTACACCATTTAAATTAAGTTGAATAATAAGACGAAAATAAATGTTTCAGCAGGGAACAAAACAGCCAGCTGCTAAAAGGCTAAATCTTAAACAATAAATAATTAGCATGAAAGAAATTCCTGAGTTTTTAAAAGGGTTTATGTAAGTTGTAGGTGTAAAATGTTAAAACTTGAAATCAGATCACTTTAATAAATTTCAAATTAAAGATAAAGTGAATGAAAGCTCAGAAGAATAATTTGAATTGGGGAAATCTAATTGCAAGTTTGATTATCCAGAAACGCTGCTTAATGATAATCACAGTGATCATGTAAGGAATTCTACTAAATAGTGTGTTAACTACAGATTGAAGAAGTTAATGGGAATTTCATTGCTTGCTGAATGTCGAATTCAAAACTGAGGTATGAAGGGATTGGACAAACACTTTTGTAGTTTAATTTCTTTAAGAAAGCATACTAAAGTATTTTTTTATTTACTTTGAATTCGAATGTATTATTTTTATTTGATTTAGCTTATGAAAATCTATTTTTTACTATAGCATACATGCTTAAGTTACATGTTATTGCACCGATTTCATATTTCTTTTTTAAATATTTCTAGACTTCAAAACGAAAGAAGGGAGCAATCAAAAATCGCCCTGTAGTTGTGAAAGGAAAGAGAACGAGTCGAAATTCGAAGAAATAAAATGTGTGGAATATGTAATTGCCTCTGTGTTTGGGGTAATTATAATTCATCAGTGCCTCATGACTGATAAACATACATATATTCAATGAGCATAAAATTCCATTTGTATAAACGGACCATGAAGCTGTTTTATATATCAAAGCAAGGTGCTGTACATGTGCTCACACCTATAACATCTAAATATCTGACACCGAAGCTTGGCGATAGAAATGTGAATATACAAAAGATTTATGAACATTGTATTTGTAAAGCTGTTTTGTTTGAACATGTTCCTAATTCTTTATACTATTTGTAATTCAGTTTAGACACTTCCTTAAAAATTATGGCTTTAAATTAAGTATTATGCTTGCAAATTCCAAAAGTAAGAATTCAAAATTAAATGTTTTAAAACCAAATGTATTTTAGAAATATCTTATCAAAATCTGTAACAACGAATTCTTACACAAAATGTAAATTATCTTGTAACCAGATACTAAAATTTTATTGTATTTATTTGCACAGTTTAAATAAAATTTAAAATTTTCTATTTTTGTGTTAATGTTTCATTTACTTGACTTCTTTTAAAACTAAACGGATCCAACAAATAGAATTTATCATTTTCCAAAGAGATATTTTGAGAGAACCATGTTGTTGCTGATACTATGTAGCATAATTGACACATGCCTGGTAATTCGATGATTCGAGAGCCTGAACTTTCTGCACCTGGTAGGGATGTATTCCTCCGTCTCGCTGTACTCACCACACCATATTACGGGAAATCCGAACGGCTTGGGATACTGCTCGCGTGCTAGATTTAGGGCGCTCGCTGATAGGAATGTGCCGACTTTCAATTTATCAAGGAGGGTGGGGGAAATCGATTTTTCAATCAGTTTTTTCAAAACTTCGATTTATCAATACCATGGCGATGGATCAGGGTTCACGATGAATCGTAATGCAATTGATCGATACTCACAATTAATTTTCGTATAGTGCTTACTTTTGGTTGTTTTTTGCATTCCAAAAATACGGCCACATTCTATTACATAAAAATACTCGCTTTAAGCATGTCATTTTGGAAAAAATTGTTTTCTGTTCCCTGAGCTGAAATATGCCACCAACAAATTTCTATTCAAATATAATAAAAGAATTATGCATCTTTTATTTTCAAATATATTTACAATCCAAGCAAAGGTTTTTATGCTTTATTTATTTTAAACATTCGAAATATCTTTCAAAAAATGTAAGAGCAGTTTGTGTGATTTTTAAACGTAATTATATCAAAACTACCTGAACACCAAATATCTGTACTAAAACATATGCTAAATATTTAATTTTAAATACATTTTATAGCATTTATCCAATTACTTAATATTTAAATTGGACCGTAATATATTAAGATTGTTATTAAACGTACATTAATTTAAATTTGAAATTCAGAGCAGATAGGTTAACTCGAATGTTGCCATTATTTTCCAAGCATTTTTTTTTTTTTGGATTAATTCTCTCTCTGCGAGTATTTATAAATCTAAATTTCGTAATGCATTTAAAAATGTTACTTACCTGTATACATTTTAAAGCACAAAACTCAATTAAACGAATTTTATAACAAATTTAAAGTCCTGCTTTGATAAAAATTTTTTGATCTAATGATTTTTTGAATCTCCGAAAAAATCATAATTACTATAATAAATTTAATATTTTTCTGTCACAATTAGTTTTTTGCATCTTGGCAATGTTGTTCTAGACAGCCAAGGGCACAAAGCCGCAACCCCGTATTAAAATAGTCTTACTAAACAAACTTGAAATTAAAATGCCACTTTTGGAAAGAAATATATGTATTGCATCTTACTTCAAGATTATTAACAACTATATATAATTGAGATTGGAAGAGTGAAGATTGCTTTGCTCAAAATTAGTATAACATAACTTATAAATTCTGTGTTTCAGATACAAAAAAAAAAAAATAATAATAATTAGTAGCACATTGGAGTTAAAAAATGAATATATGTATGAAGCTATATGTGATTCATGCAACCTGAAAAAAAAAAACAACTACTAAAGCCTTTGAAATGCACCCTATAATAATACACTTAAGGAGACTAGTATCAGCGTTTTTAATGAAATACAGAATTATAATGTGAAAGCGTAATCATCAGCCATAAAATCCTTTTTACATTTGTAACATATATTATGGACTTGTCCTAACATGATATTTTTTTGTATAAATGATAATAAATGTTAAATGAAATTTTATGTAAATGCCTTTTCTGTGAATGATAATCCCTTCCTCACCGCCTTAAAGGGCACAAGAATAGACAATGGGAAAGAAATCAATATCTTCTAAAGTGTTGACCATTAGTGGTTCTTCGAAATTCCAGCTGTATTCAAAGTTAGTTTGAATGCTCGATCGGTCTTGATCGAATTTCCAATGATTATCAAGTTTTCGATAATGAACGAATTTTCATGACTATCAAGAATCACTTTTGTATATCGGTAGAAAGCATGTTGGTATTTTTAAAACTTTTTAATCCGTATGCTTTTCATAGCATGTGCTTTTATATTTTCAAAAATGTATAATTTTTCTAATTTTATATCTTTAAAAACCGCTTTTTGTTCAATTTTATATTTTAAAATATTTTATTTTGTATTTAAATTTAAGATTATTTTTAATGGTAAGGCGGTTCACCTTCATTTCATAGCTATGTACATTTTGATACTCATTGAACTTGATCGATTTCTCAGTGCTGATCGGACTTCTAATACTTATCGAACTTTCATTACTTATGGAATTTTCGATAATGATTCAATTTTCATGACTATCGAGAATTAGTCCTCGCAATATTTTACGACTGAATTTCAAAACATTATTTTGTATATTAGTAAGTTTTCTTTTCTTTTTAATCCCCATGCTTTTCTGTAGTACGCTCTTTTATATTTCTAAAAATGCATAATTTTTTATTTTATATTTTGAAAAGAATGCTCTTTTCCAATTTCACAATATATTTTGTATTTAAGATGGATAAATGTTTATTATTCCGATTTGTATCAGTTTATATGACTGGAATATATGTGACACTTTTTTCAAATTTTCAAGCAATTTAAAAAAGCATGCTTTCTTTTCTTGCCTTTTCTATTTATGTACTATTTTGAATTTACTTAAAAAAATCCTACATTTTTTTTATTGACTTAAAAACAGAAAAATAATTTCACAAAATTTTTTAAAGATAAAAATTGAAAAATTACCACTAAAAAAAATTTTACTCTTTCTTCAGTAACCATTTTTTTAAAATTTCACTTTCCCCTTCATTTTAATTTTTAATATTTCATTTCGAATTTCGTAATATGCCAAAATATTCATTGAATTTAGAAATAGATAATTAGTTACAATTTTAATATTGAGAAAAACAGCATTTTATCTGATTGAATTTATAATAATTTTATTTTCTTTGAATTTATAATAATGAAAACATACAATAGCATATTTTTCATTTATTTGACCACGTTTCATTATTGAACGAAAATTAAAAGACCTTTTCTAAAATTGTTAATGTATTTCATCATTCTTCCGTAAATAAACTTACACTCCATAATATTTGTTATTTGTCACACTATTTTTCGTCTCTTACTGATTTTTGAAATAGTAAATTGTATCAAAGCCTCTTAAATTTTAAAAGTAATTAAAATTAAATTAATCTAATCTACCTTTTGTTAAAATTCTAGTGCATATTTAAATTAAATCTACCAATAATTTTCAATATAAAAATGTACTTAAGTAATTCAAATGCACAATTAATTTTTCAGGACATTTGAATTCGAATTTTATTAAAACTGCATAATTTTACTTGTTAAAGGCATTATTATGCATTTTTTTAAAGAATAAAAGAAGACGTTTTCTGAATCAGCAGTAAAAAAAGTAAGTAAGAAAGAAGTAATGAAAAAAAAAACAAAAAAAAAAAAACGGAATATAATAGATTGTAAAATGCACATGCATTGATATTGACGTATTTTATTCAACGGGTTTGAACTTATAGTATTTTTTTTTCAATAAAAATAATTAGAAAATATTTATTATATAAAGTGAAAATTCTTTTTATTTGGAATCGTTCTGATTAGCCAGTATTAAGAGATACTATTTATAATTAATTGTATCAATAAATAATGAAATCATGATAAATCGAGAAATATAGATATATCGTGACGACCTTTCATCATAGGCCAACCCTAGTCGCTGATATGATGCACAATGCATCCTTACACTTCTTCCATGTCCGGTATCTTGCATGCAACTTGAAATGGAACCTCTTTCGCAGTTTTTGATGCAGGAAGTTGAAAACTCCTCGCATCAGGGACGTGTCTTGTTAGAAAAAGCTCTCAGTACAATCTTCGAGCTTTCCTTTCCTTGCCTTGCCGTCTGCAGAAATGCATCTCGGCATCTTCCTTATTTGAGTACGCATCCATCTCATCGGTGATCCATAGAACGAATGGAGACAGCATATACGAAAGATGCTGTCGTATCCACAGCGCGAAGCGCTGTTACCCAGGAGCAGTGATGGTAAGCTCTGGATTGAGTAAATTCGCTGGAATGGATGAAATCTGGGCCTAGAGTGAGATGTTTGCAATTCTGTTGGTGTTGAAGGAGCTTCCGTGGCTTCTAGGGTGGTGATGTTTTTCTTCCGGAGATACATCTTGCCTTGGCGTGGGAAGGTTGGGGTAATGAATGACTTTAGGTTTTTTTTGACCAATGGAAGATCGCTGCATGGCTCATGAGGAACTTTGATTACGATATTGTGCTAGATATGGGGAATTTTATCAGTGATTTTTTAAAAATTTTAATTTAACAAATAAGGGCCCGGGATGAAAGGATTGATTTGAGAGTTTTTAGTATTAGTTTATTTTTCCCTTCATTAGAGAAGGATTGATCTGGGTCTTTTGATAAATTTCTCTTTTCTGGAATGCTTTTGATGAAATCTTTTATTGAGGGGATAGTAAGGGCACGTTTTATATCGTCGTTTCTCATGATCTATCTCGCTTTTGTTATTTGTCTAGGGATTATATTTTGTCACCTGTCTATGATATTTATGTTGGATTTTGCTACGTATGCCCATACTGGGCAAGCATATATTAGGACAGGTCTTAACATGGCTATATAAACAAGCAACTTATTTTCCCTAGTTATTTCTGAATTCCGAGCAATTAGGGGATATAATTTACGGGTGTTATCTTGGAATTTTGTTTAACATGTTTAAGATGGGAATTACAAGTTGATGTTTTGTCTAATGTTACACCGAGGTATTAGCTTCTTGAGACCATGGAATTTCAGCTTTATTAATTTTATTCAGGTTTTGGGTAGTTTTCTTTGTGAAAAGAACTTCTACTGTTTTTGAGGCATTTGTTACGAATTTCCACTTTGAGAACCATCATTCTAGTTCTTGGATGTGTTTATTTAGCGCGTGAGTGATGAATTTTATGTTTCTATTTTTGGCTAGTATAGCTGTGTGATCTGTGAAAATGCAGACTTTGGGTGTTATATTTCTATAAGGTGGGGGATAGTTTAGCTCCTTGTGGTACAGCTGCTTTTATGAAGCGAAGTTTGGCGTTAATGCGTGCTGTTAAATTTCTGCTAAAAAGGAAGGAAGCAATTAATTTTACGTGAGGGAGGAGTATATAAAAGATTAATTTAAAAATGAGTCCTTCCAGTCACACTTTATCGAATGTTTTTTGAAGATTGAGGAAAACCGCTCCCGTGTTTTCTCTATTTACGAAACTTGAGGTGACATATTCAAATACTCTAAGGAGTTGGTGGTTGGGAGATAATTTGGGTGTAAAGCCGATTTGCATGGGGGTTACAATGTTATTATTGCACAGGTGGTTATTAAGTTTTTGTAGGATAAAGTGTTCGGTTATTTTACTGAAATTTAGAAGGAGTGACAATGGTCTGTAACGATCAGTAGGATCTTTTCCAGGCTTTAAAATAGGTATCATGACAGCAGTTTTCCAAGTTGAGGGGAAGTGTTTAAATTTAAAAAAGAGTGCGCTTATTAAGTAAAGTTTGAATTTGGTGGTGAGTGGGAGATTTTTAATAATTTTATTAGATACACCGTTTATTCCTGGGTTTTTTTTTTACATTTATTTATTTAAGTACTAGAAGAATTCTATAGGGGTTGGTGGCTCTATTCCAGAGTTGATCGGTGTATTTAAAAAATTTTCTAGAATGTTGTTTACTTTGTTTTCTGCATGTGATGTCATGCATGCTATTTAATGTGAATTTTCCTGGTCCAGAATTTTAGATTACAGAGAGTTATGAATTGATGGCTGTTTAGAAAAATTTGAGCGGCTTTAAACTGTGTTGCAAAGTTTCTTTTTCAAAATGAACTATGCAACGAATTTTAAGAGTAGCATTAGTAAAACAAAGCCTTAAACAGAACGCATTTCAAATTTTGAAGTTCATGAATTTTTGATAAAAACAAAACAAATGTTAATTAGTTTTCCTGTGAATTAAATATTTTACTAGCCTTTTTATTCTTTACAAAATATTTTCTTGCGGTTTAACTTTTTTCAAATTACTGGGAGAGTCGGGATAGAGAAGAAGCTCCTTTTTCAAGTTAAGCAACTTTTCAGCTTTCATAAGGAGTGTTTAATCAAAATTAGAAACTTTTTATTAGAGCTAGTGATATCAAATCATTTCAAGTTTGTGGAAGCAAGCAACTGAGAATTGCTTTTTTTTCTGTTTAGCACCAGTTCACAAAAATCTAGGAAATTGATATCAAATTAAAACTAATCAATTTATAGAAAACGCAAGCAAAATATTTGGCATTATATCAAAGCCTAAATATTATCGAATGTAATTTTTTCATAAGACTTTTCTAAGTCATTCTTTGAATTAAATGAAAAACTGCGTGCACTGAGATATAGATTAACTATTTTTACGTTTCTTTTTAAAAGTACTTGTTTCTAAGGAAAAATAATAAATAGACAAAAACAACCTTAAAACAACGGTGTTAATATGTTACTACATACTGATATTGAGTTACTACACACTGATATAAACTTTGATCGAAAAGAATGATTTTTCATTCATGAACCTCTGTGCAGCCTCCAAACGTACATTTCCATTATTTAATATCAATGCGCTAAAGAAAGACAGATTTTTTCACTTTCTCAAGAATTTCGAGAACTTTTCAGACCAAATTTCCTGTAAAAAAAAAAGTCCAAAAGGAGGAACTAACTTTGAATGGAGATGATAAAAAAAAAAGTGTACTTATCATTGTGCTAGCCATAGTGATGAAAAGGTTGCAATTGTTCTTTCAAAGTTCATAAAAAAAGAGAATTTTATACTAAGTATGATATTTTAGTGTTTATATAGGGGTCCCAAAATGAATATCCCTATTTTTCATGGCAAAAAGCCTGTCATCGTTTTCATCTTCGATATTCACTTTAAAAAACACTCGTATAACTAAATTCCTTGCGAAGTAGAAAAACTCACTCACTCACTCACTATATTTTTATATTCACCAATAGCGAACGGCTCATACTCAAGTGGCTGAAGGTGTTTCAATATTCGAGGATCAATGAAATGGATATTTCTGTTAGAAGTTAGTTTTGCTTTGTGTTAAGTGAAGTTCCCTGGTTAAATTATAATATTGTTACTATATCTACTCAAATCTTGAAAAATGTATTTCTCTTTCTGTTAAAAGCAGCAGAACTGAAATGAAAGCTTTTTAATAACTAAATTATTTGGATTCCAAAACAATTTTCACTATGCAAGATTTTTTTATTTCAGTTGAAGCATTAAGCATATATTTCGAGAAATTAAATGCATTTCTTAAAATGGTATCTAAAGTAAAATAGACTTCCTAAAAGTTTAGCTATGATTTTGCAATTTTTCTTTTCTCATATACGAAGGATAGATGAAGTATAGAAATCATGAAAAGATTCGAACTCGAGATGCTGACAAATCTCCACGTTTGAGACCTCCCTGAGTAAAAGAAACATTTTTGGCATTATATCTGTCTGTGAACACGTTATCTCAAAAAGCGCTTTTAGCTAGATGGATGGAATTTGGTATATGAACATGCGATCCAATTTGTATTTTCTATCAAATTTTGAACGAAATCCATTTTCAGAAATTCTGTCTTACTGTTCAAGGGAACTACAAAACACAAACAGCTAGATAGAAAAAATTTAGTACACAGGTTTTGCATCTAAAAAATATTAAAAGTTTAAAGCATCTACAATATATAAAATCTATACTTATCAAAATTTGAATCAAATCTGTCAAATGGTTGACCGTCTTTCGATTTGTATACTTTATTGTGCGTGTAAGCGCAATAATTGGTAGAAACAATGAAGTAAATCAATAATTTCGGTATGTTACTTTGTGACTACAACTGTAATTCCATGACAAAATTTGGAGTCAATCGGTCGGGGAAAAAAAAAAAAAAAAAAAATCCAAAAATACATATTCTCATGATAGAGTCAGTAAAATTGTTAGCTTCAAGCCAAAGATCTTTATTTCTTAACCTTCGTGCATGAATACCATACCAGGTATTCGCAGTCTTATTCAAGGTTCACAATTTTATATCGGGGGAGGGGTAAAGATGGGGATAAAAATTTATTGAAGAGTTTGCGAGAAATATTCGGGGTGATCGCTATCGCTGGTTTTAGATTTCAAATTATATTTTCAGTGATCAGAAGAAAACATTTAAGGTTATAAGTTAGTTAAAGTTATGTACTCCGATCTCAGTAATCTCACCGTTTGTGATGCTGAAGTTAGGAGATAGAGAAGGGTGATACGAGCTCAAGCGTCAATTTCGTCAACTGATCCTGGTTCAAATTTACAAAATCCGCCCCAAAAGAGTCCTAATCTTGCTTCGAAACAGGACATAAATAATATTAACTATTTTTATAATACAAATTTAACTTTTCGCTCGTGAAAATCTCAGGTTTCAGAGCCGATTGTGATCCACTCTCCTTCACAATAACGAATCCTTTGTGCATTCCGTCAACTGCGGAACTCCTTACTATCAAGCACTGTCTGGTGGTTTACTTCAGCTTGGAACGGAATAATTTTATTTCAGAAGAGACAAATGAGGATTCTACTTCATTAAAAATGTTTTGCTTCGTGAAATTTCCTTTTCTGTACTTTTCAAATGGTGTCGCGTAGATAAACCGTGTGCTAACCAAAGTTAAAGATAACACTGGCTAATCTCAACTCGAGACTTTATTCAAGGAACTAAATCTTGCATCTATTTTTACCCACAAGACGAAATAACTCGAATCGTCCAGATTTAGAAAGATACAGAAATTATAAGAATATTCTAGAACAGACGAGGAATAATAGAGAGTAAATCAATAAAAAAAATAATTTTTAGGCAACTTGCCTTCAGTCAGATACAAACTTGCAAACTGTCGCTTTGAATTCATTGCATTCTACCACCAGAGCCTAACTAAGGCAGGGGCATACGGGGCAGTTGCCCCCCCCCACAGGAGAGGGGGGGGGGGCAAATCGAATAGAAAGTTTATTTTACGTTTCCTTCTTTAATGAACTTTTTTTAAACAAAATATCAGTACAATGTAAAATCCGTTAGTTTTATGTTAGCTTCTTCATTTATCTATCGTATGAACACAAAAAAAAAAATCTATATTTCGTAAATCCATAGCTTTCTAGGGTGGAATTCAACTAAATTTTTGTGGTGGGGGGCAAAGAAGGTTTTGGCCCGGACCCCAATAAGGCTAAGTCGGGTCTGTCTACCACTGAGCCATTTAGTCCATGCCACGTTAGAACAAGTTTCTTTACAATATTCTTAATTTGTGAACAGATGAAAATATGATAGAAACCTTGATTTAACCATTTAAAACAGGTCTTTTCTCACTATGAATATAGATATTGCTTAAATAAATTTCGATATACATACGATTATATATTATTTGATACTTAAATTAACTTTGATTATATATACCTTATCCGTGAATTTTCTCCTTTCTATAAACATCTGGCCTAGATTTTACTGGTAATCATATAATCATTCACGCACATTTTTTAAACATGAATTACATAACCACATCGAATTCAGTGCTGTGCACTTTTATTCCGAATGAGATGAGATAAATTTTTACTTGTATTTTTTTAATGAAAGTTTTTAAAGCCATATTTGTATGAAGTTCTTTCCCAATCATACAAAATTTCAAGAAATTCAATAAATATTGTAGTTTTTTTAATGCATTTTTCATTAAATAATTTATTGGAATTCGTTTCCATCAAGCTATTCAGGTTAGTGTGGACCTCTTTTCTTTATAAATGAACAAATGTGAATAAGGATATATTAAACATTTGATAATTGCTGTTATTTTAAGGACGAAAAAAAAAAATCATTTAAAAATCTGATAAGTCTTTGAAGCGAAATTTTTAGAATTATGAAACTATTTTTTTAATCTTTCAAATCTTGTATTTTTGAGAATATCTGATTAAATTTTGTACTAAGAATCCTTTTAAACAGATAAAAATGATCATCTCAAATGTGGAGTATTTGTTTTCCCAATATCATAAATTAGGGCATGCTGGAATAATTAACTGTGAGAAATAGATTAAAAAACTGATGGAGAAGAATTTTCTTAAACTTCAACTATTCGAAATCGTATAGGAAAAATACTTTTTTTGTTATTAAAATTTATTGGCCTTATTTTTAATAGAATTTGAAATGAAAGAAAGTATTTCTAACTAATTTTAAAGTATTTCTAACTAATTTCTAACTAATTTAAACAATCTTCTATAGTAACTAATTCCGTTTACAGTTATTCGCAAGCTTCTATTAAATCCAAAGTGACTTCGTTTATCCCTTCCGCTTTCGTTTAAAAAAGAAGTTCCAATCATTATTGGCTTCATTAGCAGAGGACGAAAACTTGTTGACACTGGGAAAACACTTTAGCGGTGTCAAATGCCACCTGCAATCGAATGATAACAGTGAGGAGAGAGGGGACTTCGCGACGCCTAGAAAAGTTTTCTTTACACTTTCTTCAGAATGACATTTTTTCCGACTTTTCTCAGTGGAAAAACCAATGCATCAAAATGTATCTCGAAAATATGAATGAAAAATTGCATTGATTCGTGATAATTTTAAAACTTTTATTAATTAGACAGTATACTAAATTTCTTGATTTAATTAAAAAATAACCTAAGAAATCACAAATTGTAAAACATTAAAAATAATTTTTTTTCCATAGAAATAAGGACTATTAAATGTTATTTTAGAACACAGATTTTTCCAGATAGCAATACATACAGACTTCTCATTTTATTTTTTAATATTGTAGTTAGAATATTAAGAATGATATCGGCTTTTCATATACTTCAAAATATTATGACGTTTTCAAGAGAAATAAAACAATCTGAAAATTTTGTGATGGTTCGCTTCGAAAAGAAAATTTATTTAAGTAGCAATGCATTTAAAACGGTGGTAGTTTAACGTTTAAAAAGTGAATGAAAACCAGGCCAGAATAAACTATCCCGTTTGATTAATAGGTAAGAAGTCGAAACATTAATTTTCTCTAGCCTTACTTTCCAGTGGCGTTATATATCCCAAATCGGGGAAGTATTGCCATGCCCTGAATGCCATTTACTGGCAACACAACAAGGGGGACGAAAAGGCATATTATGCCAGGGTGCCAGTTACCCACGTTACGCCACTGTTACTTTCGGGTTTAAACTCTGTTCTCTTGACTAGGAAATAAAAGAAAATCATTAGTTTATTTTATATTATTTTGGAGCTGCATTAAAAGAACTATATTTCAAACATACTATGTATTATAACGCTTTCAGAAATTTTACACGTTAATAATTGTTTATGAATCAAATAAATTTAATAGTCTCAGTCTGCAACGCAAGCTTTACATTTCAAATAATTTTCTGTCATTTCGAAAGCAGTTATTTTGAAAAAAAAAAAAAAAAATCTGACTCTGATTTTAACGAAAAAGTATATTCAGAAATTTTGAAGTATGGGCCATTTATTTTTACTTCCTTTCCGTTTTATCCAGAAATGCACTACTTTAATACAGTTACAAAACGCATGTCGCATAGAAATTTGAAAACTGTCCAACTAGCAATAATTAGCTAAAATCAATAGAAATTATTCTTTTTTTGATTTTCTACGCTTGATTAATTTGGGCCAAACGCAAGATGAAATATACGAAGGGATTTGATTTAAAGGTGAATGAATCCGTTTCTTAAAAATCTGGATGTTAAGAAAGATACATTTTCGACCCAACAGAATAAACGCAGAACCGTGTTTGATAAAAACATTTCTCCTTCCTAGCATCAAACAATTTTGCAAAGCGTACAGCATGGATTTTCTATTTCCTCACTTTGGAAATTATAAACTGACTACTCAGACCCGCCCGAAGGTACACGGAAAAATTTGAATGACCGCCGGGACAGCAACATTGGTGGGAACTATGGTTTAGTCCTAAGGGCCATCACCGACCACGGTACAACCCTCCCAAAGGAAGAACGTTCCGTCATTGATGGGAGGTAGCCACCCCCACTCTTTCGTATACCCTCAAAGGTGGCGAGAACCAACCATCATACCGGAAGCTTCTCATCCTCAATTATTAGCCCCCCCCCGAGGGACTCCTCATTTTGAAAAGATGAAAAAAGATAATTTTGAACAGAATTTAGAACTACCAACTAATATATTTAATCAAATGATAATGTTGCCCAACTTCACATTGTTAATAACTTGTATCAAAACAAGAAAGTAAGTACTTTTCTTATATGCTCCATATCAAAAGACTTAACCGATAAATATTTTTCTATAAAGAAATTCCATTCATTTAAATAATAACTAATGTAGCTTTTTAATTCTCCTCGTGGCTTCTGGTTATCAAGGAGACAAAGTGCACGTATAAGATTTATAGTTAAAATATAAATATACACGGCACATTTTTCTTAACTTCGGGAATTAAAAAAAAGGATTGTCGATATCCAGTTTGATGGAACTACAATTGTTAAAAACCATCAATGAATAAAATATCAAAATTCTAATAAAATTGTTCTATAAAAGAAACATACGGATGAAAGCATGAGGTTACGTTTTTGTAAAAACATGATTTATCCATGCAAAATGTGGAAATCGATAGAAAAATTGAATAAACGTTCAATAATTTTTGCTGTTAAATTAAGGTGCATTTCTATTTGAAAATGTTTTATTTATTTAATAACTCTAATTATAACATTGTTTTGTTTTTGTTACAGCATTTTATTATTATTGTTTAGAGAAAAAGTCAGGGAGAACATTCGTCAGTTTATCCTTTACTAATCTTTAAATATTGTTTGTTAAGTTGTTCTTTTTTTCAGACACTCATATGTTTTGAATTAATTTCGAGAAATTCAATTTATTTTGTGGACACGATATTAAATTGATCCGCAGTGTCATAGACTTATCTACTTACCAATGTTACACTTTGTTTACTAATTATAATTCATCGATTGTTGCTCTCCTGTAAGATTTTCTGGAGGAAACTGCTGAAATAAACGCTTGGTATGCATTAAATAAAAAATATTTTTACATTCTTTGAATTACAATAGCTATTAGAGGATTAATTAAGAAATAGAAGAGGAAGACGACGGCATCTCAGCTGGAGAGAGACAGCTTTCGTAGTATAATCAAATTTCGTTTCTGAAATGTCGAAAATGCAATCGTGCTTGTGATTTGTTATATAGTTTTCCGATTCTACATTGATGGGAAAAGAATCACAAGAATTACATGAAATTGCTAAAATAAACAACGTATTTATTGCTATTAAGTATAACAGCGATTACAATTTCAAGAGTACAAGTGAAAAAACGACGAGGAAAGTGTTTAATTGGTATACGGAACTGTTTAGTCGAACATCTTTCTGACATCAGTTTGCTAAATGCACATAAATTCGCTAAATTGTGCATGTATTTGTTTAAGTATCGGATGCCATTCAGCTAGACTAGGGATGGCAAATCAATGGCACGTGACAATATTTTAGGCACGCCACCGATAAAAACGGTTTGCATGTGACTTCATTTCATAAACTGAACTTGCCCCAATTCGATTGGTTGGAAATTGAAGAATTTGAAATGCAACTGATTCATTTTCAATCTAGTTGAATATGGATTCAAAAATTTATTGGAACAAGGAAAAAGTTGGAATTGATTGAAATAGAAAGATTAACAAGCAATAGAAGTAAAAATGCCAGTAACGAAATTTTGGAAACGTGGAATTCGATTCCAGACACAATTAACTGAAGAAGCTGACTCATGCTATTTTAACCATATTTTCATCTACCTATGTCTGCGAGTCATTATTTTCAGAGACGAATAGCATTACAGACTCGCTTAGAAACCGTTTGGCATATGACTCCAATTCAGCATGTATTCTACTAAAAATAACATCTTACGATCCTAATATAAGTTACTTGTCATCTAATCTACAACAACAGAAGTCACACTAATGTTACTTTAATTCGAATTACATGAATAACTAAAACATTTATTACTATATAGTGCAAAATGTTTCTTTTTCGTAATAAATAAGGAGTTATAAGTTGTTAGTATTTAGTTTTATTATTTTCCCAATTATCAAAAGTAAAAATTATTTGATGGCACGTCTATACCTCATTAAATATTTCTTTAGAAAAAATAGCAAATTGATCCATAAAGGTTCGCCACCCCTGAGCTAGACAATTATTTACGATTTATGCTCTTGTTCAGTAAGAATAACAATTGTCATTACCTATTAAGAATATAGTCTTATTATGTCCCATTTATGTTCAATAGGTAATAAAACCTTTGAATGATAAATTTTGATATTTATAAGAACACGTCGGATTGAAATTGCAATATGAGGTGTAAGGCTTGGCATTTTATAATGGAACAAGCTCCCAACTCTCAATTCATGGCAGCTATCGCAATGTCTCTATTATTGTTCATTTTGCATCTAATGGTCTTCGAGATATTGAGAGAGGTCGTTGTCGTCAAAACTCTTAAGTCACAATATATTTTGCACATTTTTTAAGACGAAAAGAATTTAGCAAAAGCCTTTCACATAGACTTCCATATGGCCAGTATTGGTCAATGAATAACATTGAGATGGAAGGGGATTTTATTTTTGAATTCATTTACATTCAATCGAAATTAGTCAGTTCTTTCATATCATCATTGAAGACAGTCTCGAAGTCAACATGCCACAAGATTTTCGGAACGGAAGATACGGTTAAATAAGCACTTTATATCCGCAATAACTTGTGATATACCGAATTTGGATCTCTGGCGAATGACTATAGCCGACAGCAATCGGTTCGTTTATATAAATTAACAGGATTGCTATCAGCTATAGCCATCCACCGTCAATTGTCAATAGCCGAGCAGACTTCAGTACGGTATTTTTACATTACCATCACGAGACCACTCTTGATAAGAGTTTTATGCATCTTTTTTCTCTGATTTGAGAAAGAATCTCTCTATTCGTAACTTTACAGTCTTGCCTCCTATTTAAACTAGCATAATTTCGCTTTCGTTGAGGCATTCATTATTCATTTAACCAGTCCTCCTCAGTTTTTTAAAAAGCATGGTTACTTAATAACTACCAGATACGAGCATGGAATTAATAATAGTTCAAGCATCTGGGCTCAGTGTATTTCTGTAAGGCTGAAGCTTTAGTTGGTGCCTTCAGGTAGGCCAGATTAAAAAGTAGAATCAATTGTGCATCTTTTCATATTAGGTATAATCTCCCAGTGTATTCGATATCCAGTGAAATGGAGTCTCTCTCTCTCTCTCTTATATATATATATATATATATATATATATATATAAAAGGTTAACGTATGTGGGGCAGATATTGCTTTTATTACAAATTGTCGAATGCAAACGAGTCCGTCTACGAATGTTTCAGACTGCTTTATTGAGCCTTTTACAGCTGCACTTCATTTGAAGCTCCGTTAATTAATGGAGCTTCAAAATACTTTTAAAAATGCTCTTGAGGGTACTCGCGATGTCTCTCAAAACTCCATTCAGTCAGAGGAAATAAGATGTAAAAGAAATCAAGAAATAGGCATCAAAGTGAAAGTTTGATCGAGCGCGAAACTAATCTTAACCGTCTCCAGATGTGTAGCCTCTATGACTTAACTATAGAAATTGATAGCCCTATCAAGCAAAAATGTTCTCATAAAAATAGTTTTTACAATATCTTAAAAATTGGAAAATTACTTTTTTAATGATATCAATTTCATTTCTGTGTAAAATTTAATACACAATCAGTTATAAGGCTTTTAATGTCATATTTAACTTCAAACTCATCTATCGAAACATTCATGATTGTCAATAATGTTAAAAAATGCTTTGTTTGGGAATCAATAGGATTTCCACTTCTGTTTTTTTTTCGAAGTATACACATTCCTTCCTTTTCATCTACAATAATTTGTAGCAGATCTATTCAATTAAATTCATGTTTTTCAGTCGTGTTAGATAACAAAATGAAATTTAAAAAACTGCATTCTATATTTATCGTTTAACAGCATAAAAAAGTCAATAATCTGGATGAACTAGCTAGTCGCCAAAAGGTGGCTAGTTTGTAAATAATCGATTATAAACACTGATTGAATCACTTTAGAGGCCCTTCACAAATGGTCATTCTTATAAAACAAAGTTGGATTAATCTTTTTAAGCCTCTTCAACTTATGTGACAAATATCTTTATACTTAACTAGAATTTTTTGGATTTTTTTGTAAGTCATTAATCCATTTAAAGTCTGTTACGAAATATCACTTTGTAAAGACCGATTAGCGATGCTTTGTGTAATTAGTTTAGATTAACTGCTTTTACCCATGAAAAAAACGTTTAACAAGGTAATTTTGCAGAATTGCTTTATAGCTCTTTGTAACTGATCACTATCATATGGTATTTCCTACCGAGTGTTTTTTCACAGTTACAGCATTACTGATTATCGTTGAATGCAGTTGGGTTCGCTGAATCAAACGAGGTGACGAATTCTTTTCTGTACATGAAAAAGTTAGTAATAGGAACATTACCTGGATTTCGGATCAGCACTTAGTAAATGAGGTTATGTTTAATAACATATCGCAATATTTTTTTCTCACTTATCGTGAATACCGTTCCAAAAAGGTATCTACAACTAATCACTCTTAAAGATTTGGAACTTTTTTTTTAAAATTAAAAATAGATTTCCAGTTCCCTGGTCAATACGTTTTTGATAACTTTTACTGCGGACGCGTTAAGAAAATTAATAAACAAAATGAGATAAGTAGCTAAAGTAAAAAAGGAAAATGTCTTTAATAAGAATTCTGAATAAAAATTCCTCGTCTAAATTTTTATAAGGATTTTTTTCGTCGCTGAAAAAAGTTGCTAATCATTAGAAAGAAAAGAAAAAAAAATTGTTCAACTTGTTCTGTTAGGTATAAATAGTTTACTTGTTTGTTGATTGAATTTTGCATTCAAACTCTAAAGGGGGAGTTGTTGACAGTTTCACAATACAAATTTTTGAACCAATTATAAAACTGAAGATAGATTATCCTCATGCTTCCCTTTACCCTTTTGTGGAAAACAAGAAGATGGTTAAAAAATTTGTCTTCAGTTTTATCAACTATTTGGTCTTCTATCGAGGTAAATATATTCTTTACCAGGAAAAAAGGGAGCTAAAAGTTCTATATTTTATTGTCAGCTGACCCCTTAATAGACACCTAGCCGCATGTTGTTTTCCGGATTTTGACTAAAGAGGCTTAAATCTTCCACCGAAGTGAACCAATTGAAGATGAGTTTGGATTCTAATCCGATTACAAGATGGTGGCTTGTTGAAGTGCTCTACCCCATATGGGATAGCAAGATCCTTGAGTGCACACGTTCTTTTCAAGCAGCATTCCAGAACTATCTCGTAAGCTATGCACGTTTTCTTTTGTGGTAAATAGCATTAAAAGAGTATTGATTTTAAGATATTTTTGAGCTATATTTTGTTCTCTTACTTTCTCCTCATCGTAGTCTCCAGTGAACGTATTTTTTTCTCATTTTGTATCGTTGAAAGGGATGATGGCAGGGGTGATATGTTACGAGTTACCTTTTATTAGATATTCAAGATTTATTAGATGCTTAAAAGGAATATGAATGCGGTTGAACCGTTCCTGTTGCATTAATTAATAAACAATGGTGAAATGAATTGAACAACAGTTGACAAAAAAATCCACTTATTAGTTATTTAATTCAAATAAAAAAGAAAAATACGTTTCCTTAATAATACGCATATTTTTTTAAATTTCATAAAAGCCTTTATTTCATATGCATGCAGGTTTATTAGCTTTTGTGTACGAAAAATGATAACATTTTGGTTATATCACCTTTATTTGGAATATGCATTTATCTTCCAATGCTTTCTATATATATTTTCGATCCAATTATTATTAATTATTTATTATTCTAATTATTCAAGCATGTTGATAATATTTGTAGGTACTTGTATTAATACAAAAGTCTGGAAATATGAATATCGTACAAGTTTTGCTGCTCTAACCATACTCTTAAACTTGTTTTGCATTTTTTTACAACGATTAATCGAATATAGCTTATTAGGTTTCAAATGTTTTTTGCTAAATATTGACGCTTTATGAATTTCAATAAAAAAAGGTAAAATTTGCTTTTATAATCAGGTTATTGGTGATAATGAGGTAACTTTCGAATTCTGTAATTATGAATTAACAAAAAAAATCATCTTATTTAAACTGAATATAAAATATCTTGAACTGTTTAAATATACGACGCTTATGAAATTTTAATTAATGGAATATACTAATTGGTATGAACTGTAAATATTCAGTACATTATAAAATAAATTTTTTGAAAATGCAGTAGAGTCATATTTAATCCTAGCAATTCCTTGATCAGGAAAATTTGGAAAATACTTTTAATGAAAACATAAAAAAAAATTATTTCTTTATTTTAATCCTAACCCAGGGGGAACTTGCATTATTTATTATGGCATACATTTTACAAAAGTTTATCCCTTATTTTTGAAATTGTATCTCACTAAGCTAGGATTGCCATTTATCCTCTTAGTAGTTAAAAATGCAATGCATTTTCAGAAAAAAAAAGTTTTCAAATTTTGAGTTGCAATGCGAAATTCCATCAAATTATTTATGATTAGTTAGTTGAATCATAACAATCTTTCTTTCTGGTTAAAGGTTTGTTATATACATTGATAACTTTTAGTTCTATTGGTATGGCATAAAATGTAAAATATAAGAATATTAAATCATGAAAATATTCTATGCTTATAAGAAGAGAATATGCATTTACTTCTTATTGTTTTATAAATGCATCATTTTGCTCTAACCCTTTTTTTTTGTTCCTTGTTTTGCATATTTGATAGAAGTTTTTGCTTCGAATGCAAAATTAATTTGAATTTTGTATAAAACTTCTTAAAGTCATTTCAGTTAGATTATGAATTCGAGAACCGTGTATCATTTTAATCAGTTAATTGCGTTCGACGTGTATATACTCGAATCCAAATCTTTACTTTAGTGCAATCGACGTGTAATTTTTTTTATCTGATAAAAATGAAGTCTTATTCACTTTACTGTAATTTTTTCGCAAAATTTAATATGCAACAATTTGCACTGCGTTCAACGTGTATACACATCATCGCATAATTTTGATTACATACTTCGTACTAATATGTACTTCGTAAAAAATAAAATTCCGCACTTAACTGGTTAAAGCCGGGTTACTCTATAGCTTTGTTTGTGACTCATAACACGTATATTTTTTGATTTAAATTAATTTTTAGCAATAATTTGTAAATTAATGCTTGAAGGTTTTTTTAATAATAGTTATAACAGAATCGACGGAGAATACTTTTTCATACTATAATTACAGTTCTTTTATAAGATATATTTTTTAAAATTCATATTAAATAGTGCATAAAAATTGTGCACCAACAGTACAGCAAATAAAGTTACCTGAAGGTTACCGCTATCCAAATTTCGGCTATTTCAGTCTGGCAGATAAATGGGCCTTTTTGATATTTCATTCTTAATTCGGCACCGAAATTCCAGAAGTAGATTTCACGAAATAAAACTCCAAGAATATCAGTCCTGGAAAAAAAGAAAAATGAATTAAAGAAAACTCATGCGTTTCAAATGTTAACGAAAAAGTTTTTTTTTTCTCCAGTGAATTAAGTTGTACAGTTATAATCACGTTTTTAACATTTCAGTCAAATGAGTGAAGAAATTGGCATAATAAATTAGGAGATTATTGAACTGAAATGCTAACAATGCTAATATTTGCAATATAAATAATGACATGGTAAAAGATTATTTGTGAGATAAATTCAGTTGGCTTAGTAATTTTTCAAAACAACTATTATCATACGCTGCTAATAAGGAAATTTTAAATATTTAAAATTAAATAATTTAAAATGCATGATAATTTTTAACGTATGGGAAATAATTTGTACAATGGTTTTTTCTGACAGCATTCAAAATGCTAGGTTGAAACATTTTAAAAACTTAAGGATAAGCAAAAAACCGTACTTTTTAAAAATGATGACATTCGTGTTGTAAAATACTGATCTAAGCGATTTTCGATGTAATGATTTTTATTGTTAATGTGATTATTGCCGCTGTTATATGCTTCCGTCATGTTTATTTATCCCCGATTTTGTTGAACAAATCTCCTAAACTTCTACCCTAATTAAAATATTGAGGAATAATTCAGAAAATATTCCATGGTACAGTTCTACAAAATTTCAAATTTCTATTTTAATCTGAAGTATTAGAATAATAACGAATAAATAGCTTTTATAAATAAATCCGAACAATTAGAAAGTTGCTCAGGGATATGAAATGATGACCATAGGGTATTTACATTTCAAAAGAAATCATTCATTCAAATGCCAAGAATAAAAACTGATGGTCATAAATAAAATTAAAAAAAAATTATGCCTTTGAAACGAGCGTTTATCTTGCATTCCGTATCCTTGGAAATAAAAATAAAAGATTAAAAAAATCTTTTATTCAATAAGTTTTATTACCATATTTAAAGAATATTTTATTTTTATAAAAGGCAAATATAACTTAAAACATTTTGGTGCCTTGTAAAAAAAAATCTCTTACACTGATATTATTCAAAGACAATTTATGACCCAGATTAACTTTTTTTAAAAATCGAAATAAAAATAATCTAAAAATCTAATTTATTTTATTATAAAATTTTATTGAAACATTTCAATAATTTCCTTCAGTGAATTGAATTTATAATGATGCATAAGTTAAATTTATTCATGAAGTAATAATCGATACTGGGTACACGATCAATTTATTACAATTATTCTTAAGTTGCCATCTAATCGATAAATCTTATATTAAAAGCATACAGTGTGGCTGACAATATACAAATAAATTCTTTGTGAAAATTCAGAAAGTTTAATATTTCTCTATATAATAACAGAACAAAATTTTAATTTAGTTTTACTAACCAAAATTTTTATGTTGTCCAGTTTTGTGATAATATGTTTAATAATAATGGTTAATGCTAATGGAAATTTATTCAGAATGGAAATGATTGTTAGGATGCCGCAGTACAACTGAAGCAAGCCGAAATCAAAATGAGTTAGATAATAAATATTTTAATTAGTGTTCGGGAATTTTAATATAGCTAATGGAAATTTATTCAGAATGGAAAGTGTTGCATATTTCAAAGCGTTGGCATTTTCTTAAGAAATTTTCAGTCATATAGATATTCAGGAATTTTATTTTAAGAGTGCATTTTGTTTAAATGTACAGTAAAAACGCAAGTTACTTTTTTTTTCTCGAAGAGACAGTGGGAAGCAGCATTCAGATCAACATTGCATTTTACTTATTTTACTTCACTATCCGTTCGTTCTCTCCATTATATTGTGTATGCGTGTTTATAAATTCCCATTAAAATATTTATAAAGTTATGACACATTTTCTTTCTTTCTTTATTCCTTTTTCTCATTTCTTTTGAAATTCTACATGATTGTTAGGATGTCGCAGTACAACTGAAGCAACCCGAAATCAAGACAAGTTAGATAATAAAGGTTTTAATTAGTGTTCGGGAATCTTAATATTTCAAGTTTAATACAAAAATAGCTACTATGTATATTCTTTTTTCTTATAATGCAGGGTCTAACAGTTATAAGTGGTTCTTAACGAATAACAATGATTGCAAGAATTGCAGCTCTTTATCTTCATGAAATTCTTTCGTCAACCTTTCTTTAAATTTGCTAACAAGGATTAAAAATTATGACAGAATACAAATTTCTGAAGTTTGGATAGTTACAATTTTTTTATTTAATATTCAAATAAACAAGGAATTTTATTTTAGGTGGACATTTTATTTAGTTCTTCAGCGTTGAGAATGTTGTGGAGAGAACAATTGTGGAGGCTGCAGCAGTCTGGAAAGTTTCTCATAGGTGTCACGTATTTGTCATTTTTCTTAGATAATTTGCTCCTTAGCGTCGTTGGTGAGTTGTTTTCTTATATATTGTTTATTAAAACTATTAGGTACTTGCATGTATTTTATAATCAGCGGCATCAATTGGTAAACATGCGAAGTACCTATATAAATGACAATGGTTTTGGGTTTTACCAATTTACTATTACTTTTTTATCATTTTGAAAGTTTTACATTTAGCATTATTGAGTTATTCAGTGTATGAAGACCCCATCATGAAACGCTCCAAATTGCATTTTCGTCATTCAATCATTTGTTTGATTTGAAGAAATCTGCTGCCGAAGCCCATCAGAGACTTTTAGAAACTTATGGTGATGCTGCTCCGTCATGTACCAATTGTCGGTTTTAGTTTCAACGATTTAAGAGTGGTGATTTCAATGTCACTGACAAAGAATGGCCTGCAGGACCAAAAAATTCGCAAGACTTATTGGACGAAAATGGGAAATAATTGCAGAACATATTTTGATTGATATATATTGTAACAATTTCTCTATAAATGCCTTTTTAAAGTGGAAAAATGATGAAATTACATGCAAGCACCTAATATCATCATTGCTTAATACTTATTAATAGATATGGAATGCACCACTAAAGTTTGAGAGCATAAAAAAAGTGCATTTCGTTCAGTGATTAATGTAAATCAGATTTTTCCTTGTTTTACTGGCAACTTAATACAAATGCGTTTTGATTGCGAAAGAATTTATTATAAGAAAGTATGTATATATACAGAATACATTCTTATTACAGACGGGGAACGCAAATCGTAGTGTATCATTCTAAAGTTCATTCATTTATTCTAAATTTCTTTACTTTCCATGAATGTTGCCCTTTTCCAAGCTATTATTCATCACATATTTCTCCTTTTGTTATAAATGAAAATTTTAAAGCAGATATAATTATAGAAATAATTATGTTTATTATTATGAGAATAATTATTCCTTAGGATGTCTTTAAGAAATATCCAATTTGATAATCTAAAAATTATATTAGAGCTTTTTTGATTAAACACAACAAATCGAATTCAATGGAATTAACATTTATCGACCAAATGCATTAAATGAAATAATGAGATCAATAGAAATAACACATCTAAATCGAATTTATTAAAAACAAAATAATTATCCTTCTAAGTTTGATAACAGATAAATATTTAATTCTTGCATTAGTTCTTAAAAGATTTTTTTTTTCAAATGGAAATAAGAACACAGCTTTAATGCGTTTAAACAGAATTATCGGACGAATCATTATTGTACATATAAATGAAGTCAAAGAAAAAAATGACGGCAAATACTTTATAAAAAAGTCAACTATAATCTCTGGTCTTTTTTTTGTATCAAATCTTTACAAAATTATTAACTTAAAAACAAATTTCATTTGAAATTTTGTGCAATTTTTTTGTAATAAAATATTTTTACTTATCAAGAGCATTTCTTATAAAGCTTTAATTTCCAGAAGTTTTTTTCAACATTCAAGTAAACTAAAATTTGTTGGTTTAAAATTTTATTTGATTCGCTTCTACTCTTCATTCAAATATTAAGGGGAAAATGCGTAATTTTGTACTAACAAAAATAGTGATAAAATAAAAGATTTATCAATATTTTATGAATCATTAATGTTGTTTGAAATTCTTTGTTTTCGCATGTGTAAAGAATAAATATATATTTTACATCCAAAAAGTTAATATAAAATGCGTTATCTAATAATGTTTTGATGTCTGATTTTTAAAATTCCATTTATGATTATATGCAATATTATATTAGGTGTTTGTATTTTGATCATTTTTTTCACTTTAAAAAAGGTATTTAGTGAAAAAAATTGGTACAATATTTATCAATCAAAATATTTTCCATCATTTTCTACAACTCTTTTCCCATTTTCGTCCAATAAGTCTTGCAATTGATTGTCTTCAAATTTTTTGGTGCTCCAGGCCGTTCTTTGTCATTGACATCGTAATAACCACCCTTAAAACATTGAAACCAAAACCGAAAATTGGGATATGACGGAGCAGCATCACCATAAGTTTCTAAAAGTCTCTGATGGGCTTCGGCAGCAGATTTTTTCAAATCAAACAAACAAAAAAAAGCAATGAATGTTGAAAATGCAATTTGGAGCTTTCCCATGATTGGGGCCTTTATACACTGAATAACTCAATAATACTAAATGGAAAACTTTCAAAATGATAAAAAAGTAATAGTAAATTGGTAAAACCCAAAACCATTGTCGTTCTTAGAGATACTTCGCCTATTTACCAATAGATGTCGCTATTTAAAATACAAGCAAGCAACTAACAATTACAATTATTATAATGTTATAGATTCATATCGTGAAATTTGAGTCTTCTCTAAGAAATATAAACAAACATCAATAAATTGAAATATACACACATTGCCTGTTTCTTACCAGAAAATATGGACTTTGTTATAAATTAACTGCGAAGAGAAATAATTTGGCCAGAATGTTTGTAAAATTAAATAGTTACAACCACTCAAAACATTTATTATGGAATAAAGTTTTTGTTTTAAATAAGTTGTTATATTCTGCAAGTGACATTATATGAGCCTATGAGTGAAAATTTAGTTTACCACAATTAATAAAATATCAACAATATTAAGTATTTTTTCATTTTCATTTCATATTTTTTTGTGCAAACGAAATTTACATATATTCTTATATTACATCAACATGGAATTATATTTGATTGAAGAAATGCATGATCAATAGTATTTGAATGCCAAATAAATTGCTGTCAATATTTTGAAATTAGAGAATGCATCGTTTCAGAGGAAAAACGAGAAACTTAATGTAACGGAAAAACTACTCGAAGGAATGAACTAAAATAAAATAGTCTTGTCCTTCGATTTTCTCCCAAATTTAGGTACATTGCAATTTATAAAAGTTTCTAAATTCGAATTCCAATTTTTCTGCTTATTAAAATTTCTTTTATAATCATAATTATGTGCGCAAAATATGCAGAAAATTTAAAATTTTTGTAACAAAAAGAGTTTAGGCCAATAAACTATACTATTTATTAAGATATAAATAAAGGTCAAAATTTTATTTTAACATTAGAAGGCCAAAATTTTGTTGGACATAATTTCGAAACAAATAGACCTAGAGTGATGAAATTTGGTTTCCGAGAATAACTTGAGATGTATTTTTGAGATGTGATGAAAAAAAAAATGGGTGTTGTAATTGACAATTTTGAAATTTGGTCTTATTTCTTTATAAAGATGGCCCTTTAGGAAAGTTTTAATTAAAAAAAACTTTAAGAGAATGTTAATTTCTTTCGAAAGATATATATATAATTAATGATAGTGCTATTAACGATACCAGAATAAAGCTGCGTGGCTCTTTTTTTGCTCAATTGTACTTCAATTTTAGAGAGGAGTTTGAGAAAATGGCGGAATTATGATACGAAATTTTCGGAAAGAATATGAAACTCAGGTGTGAGAATTTGAAGAAGAAAACTGTATTCATTAAAGCTGCAAATAGAGAATCCTTCAGTTTTAGTTGGTTTCTAAGAGCTGATGTAAAGATTGTATGTGATTATGTTTAAAAAGACTGTGTATCTCAATATTAAGTGGGTATTCTAAAATAAATAACTAGGAATAATACTTTCCTACGAAACTTAATAGATCAATTTTGCTTAAAATGTTATACGAAAATATATAAAAATTCTTTTCACTTCGTTCTAAAAAAACGTTTATTTTTCTTAAATAAATGCTTTACTTTTAATTAATGCCATTTCAATTTTTCATGTTTTTAAAATAATTATTTTTCAAATATCTTTTTTTTAGTTCCGAATACAGGTAGCAAATGGAACAAGAAATACCGTTTCTGTTATTTGTGCAACTTTTTTCTCTTATAATTAATTTTTAAGAATGAAATGAAGATAAAACTTAGCTCGAATAGCCTACTTTCCCTTTCTTTACCCTACTACCCCTTTTTTTCACCCTACTTTAACTTTCTTGACTCTAATAAAGATGACACGCCCCCTCACCCTTCTATAAATTATGGATTACAGGAAAGGCCATGAGTCCCATGAGTGCACAAATTTTAATTTTCCAATGTATGAGTGTTTTGTGCTTCAAAATATAGTGAAAAAATATCGGCGTATACACTTTGGACACATTGTTCTCAACCGATTGAAGTCAACATTTGATACAGATAAACATTTTTAATAACAAGATCATATACTAAATTTCATTTTTCAAAGGCGATGCGTTGGGTCATCATATTCACATGCATGAGAATATACAGACCGACAACACATAGATAGATTTGATTTAAAATCTGATATGGATTTAGCCTTTTAATTTTAAATTTATCAAATTTGATCCAAGGAAGTCAAACAAGCGAATTTGTCAAAATGTCAAAGCTAAAGTTTTTGACAAGTGTAATATTTTCTCTTTGTATATTTCGCATATGAGAAAGTGTAAAAGGACCCTCTATCATAAGTTGTGCATTAGAAATTGTTCAAACCACCAATTATAAAAAAGCCTCTGAAAAGTGAATTGAAATGTCATTTCTAATCATTGATGAACTTTTTCAACCATTATACGATATGAGAGTTATTATACTATCTTTTTATTCTTAAGCTTTACTAGTCTTTCATGCATTACCAGTATTTTGAAACTTTCCAAAATTTAGTCAATCAGTGTAAACTAAACGTGCTTAGGAAGCTGTTATTCTAACGCTTTGAAACTTTAGAAAGAAAATTTCTTTACAAATTGTTAAATTGATATTTTCTTGATATTGTTACAACCCTGAAATTCGGCTTTCCAGCATAGTTTGTTCCACTATCAGAAAGACTGTTTTAAAGTCATCATTATTGGACGGAGTCCGTGTGTCAAGTCAGAGGTCCCAGAGCTTGGCGGCAAACTTGGCGACCATTTGGCGACTTTGGCGCCAAAATAGATTATACCTGAAACTTCAAGAATTTTCCCGATCCGTCCAGTAGGAACCGAGATGCGCCTCGAACGTTCCTGATTGGTTGAGAGGCTCCTAGCCCCGTCTCCTGAGACCTATAAAAGGGGCTGCAGCAACCAGACAGTAGTCCGAATCATGCAGCAAGGAACTGCAGACTTACACCCAAATGTATCAAATGCAGAGGCCCTCATACTACCAGGAGCTGCAGCATAAGGGAAAAAATCCAGGACCCAGTCTGCGTTAATTATAACGAAACCGGACATACAGCTGCCTGGAAAGGATGTTCCAAATTTCCCAAGCTATCGTCAATAAAAGGAAGACCCACCTATGCTGAAATAATTAGAAAAAACCCAAGCAAACAAGACCCCCAACCTATCTCCACACCTAGAAAACAACACGAGAAGCCCACTTTAACAATTAATGAAGAAATACCCTCGGCAATAGAAACCCTGGAAATCCTGAAAGAGCTTAGAGAATTGCTCAAAAAATTCCCCAGATTAATTGAAGCAGTAAAGCAATCCAAAAAAACTAGCAGCAAGGAGGAGAAAATGATGATTATTCTGAATGCTCTGATCGGCTAAGTCCCACAAAAAGTTTAGATCTCTCCACTACAATAACCCAGCTTCCTGATTGTCCACTCACGAAACATCAAGACTTCCCATTCGTCCACTCCCTATACTATTTAAGAAGACTCTTCTTGCCACTCTTCCTTTTCTCCCCTGTCTCTCGACCGGTAACGACGTTCCACTTCCTCTGCCAGTAGGCCCAAAAGACCAGGATATTCTGTGACGCCAGGGCGCAAATACCAGGATCTTGGAGATAGCCTTGCTACGCAAGGCGGACGCTCCAAAAAGTCTACCATCATCTGGAGATAGAGTAGTCCGAGTCCGAGGAAGGCAGTCGAGTCCGAAGACGGAGCGGAGGATCGTAAGCGACAGAGCGGAGTAGGCGGAAACGACGGTGAGCAGCGACGGAGTCAAGCTAGTGCTGAACTAAGCTGTGCGCTACTGTCTGCAGTAGATTCTGGTTGTATGCTAGACGTCTCGGCTGAAGATAGTCGTCTCTGTGCTGCATATAGTTGTCGTTTTTGTGCTGTCCTGTGTGTCTTCGTGTAAATAAACGTCGTTGTTTATTTTTCTACTGCTGATTGAGTGTTCTCCACACCATATAACTTCCACTATTCCACTATCGATATTGTTACGAATTTTTACCCCCGGTAAAAATTCGTAACAATATCGATGAGTATACTTTAGCTTTATTGGCATATGAAGAAATGATTCTACTATCTTCAAAAATTTTTCCAGGAAGTTGTATTTTTATAGTCATATGAATTTTTTTGAAATTTTTAAAATTCTAATTATGTGCTCCAAAATAAATTGCAATGTTGATATCTCGGAAGTGTTTTGTTGACGATTATAACTGAAATTGATTGTTACTTGACCAAAATCCCTTTCATGACATTTCTATTATTTAATCCGTAAATTTACTCTTATCTAAATTTTTTTTAATCAAAACTATCACTTTTGAACTCTATTTATGAATATTGTTTTCAAATGTATTAAAAGAAAAAGTTAATTCTTTTTTGTGACCTAATAATAGGATGGAAATTTGTGTTCCCCTATCCTAAACACAGCTGCACGCTTGAGATATTTTTTCCTTCTTTTTTAAACATTTAGGGTTTTTAAATTGGTCAGTTCTTTTTAATGCTATGTTTCGACGATCAAATCTGCTTTTCTGGGAACTCATTATGTGACGTCGCTCATTAATTAAAACCCTCCCTGTTTAGGACTGAGTATGGAATTCTTTCACATTATTATAATTTGATTCTTGATCATCGGGACGCCTGCATCTTTTAATTGATAAGTTGTGATTAGTTAAAGATAGTTTTTTCCTGGAAGCCTCCTGACCTCTTGTCTCAGTCAGACTTTTATTATTTTTGGTTGATTAATGAATCTCGTTCTAAATTTGGATGAGTTAGCAAATTAAAGGTTTTACAAGTTCTTTCATGTGTTTAGGCGCATATTATTTATTGTTCCCGACATGTTTGTTGGTAAAACATATCGGACGTTTTAAATAGTACCAAAAAAGAAGAGGCAGATTTGGAGATAGATATGGACCGACTTTATCGGAAGCGGGACCTTCTTGTGTATATACGACCACCTCGCCACCACTGAACGCAGCAGTACCGACAGGATCTGTTATGACCGACTGCTATCCTTAACATAGTCCGTCCATAACACTGACTGATTCATCAAACTGACATCCTCTTCGAGGCTACTGGCCTCTAGCCACAAAGTGGTCAATCACTGACCTTTCTCTTCATCTTCCCGTTGACCTATCTTCCTATTAAACAAGGAAGAGGCCCTCACTAAAAGAAATTCTCCTCGAAATTCACAATATACCTCCAAATTCTCGTTTCACAACAACAGAAATCCAAACACTTTCAGACAGTTGTTAAAAAACTGACAATTTTTAACGTCATGTCCTTCAGAGTTTTAAGATTACCTGGTACCATCATTACTGTACTTCAGTCATCATTTTCAACTTTCAGATTCTTTCTTAATTCCGCGACTTCTGTGCATTACTTTAAATAATGGTAAACAGTACCAATTCCTCTACAGGGGCACTTATTTTTCTGCATTCTTCCAAATCTTTGGAATATGCGGGGAATCTCCCTTGTCCTGATATGTATAATTTGGATTACCAGTGGATAGTATAATCTTATTTTTATTTCTGGGTTAGGAGTAACGTCATAAGTTACTCTTCCTTTTTTGGACATATACCATCTATCAAACCACTGTAGCTTTATTTCTTCTCTTAATTCTCATTTTAAGACTATTTGATTTGGAGATAATTATATCAACACTCTTTCTGTGCCGCCGACTTTGCATTTTGATTCTCCTTTTCATTATTATATATTCCAATATGGGCCTTAACACAAACTCTATCCACTTGTTAATTTTTACATTTTTTATCTTTTCTTTAATCGTCCATATTTCCCTATTACAATTGTAAGATGATTGTATGGGGAACCGGGACCGATGGGAAATCATTTTGCCTAAATTGAGATGATGAAAAGGTTGGCGTGTAGAAATGTATGCTACTAATAATGGTAAATCTAGATTCCTGCCGAGTAAGATTCGAAAATTTTGCCTTTACCACCAATGAGTATGCTCTGAACTTTCGTGGCGTTAACTTTTTGCTGAGATGCTCCTCTGCCTGCTCACCGATCCTTGTCTATTATCTGTGGTAGGCGTTCTTGTGCATCCTGTGATGTAAATCATTAGTCGCCCTTATTAAAGAAATTAAACAAGTTTTCGATTTTGGATCCCAAAAGCTGTATTATTTAGGTTTTCTAAAAAGTTTCTCTGCCGTAACCTAATATGGATGTCTCTATTTGCATACAGTATTTGAGTTATTTCCATTATGCATCATGCACTAAGTGTATTTTAAATATGCAGTTAATATTAATACATATAGAACTAATTAATTTGATATGCAAAATTGATGAGAGTGCTTAAAATGTAACTGCTGAAACTACATATTGCAGATCTAAGTATATAATGCTGCATATTTTAGGTTTAATATATTGTAATTTTTATGGGATATTCTTCCTTTTGATTTAATAGCTATGTTACTTGTATGATGAACTAAAAATGAGGAATTCTAGAATTGAGATCAATCACAATTTAAGCAAAGATATTATTCTTTATTTAAGGGAAGAAGGAGTTAACGCTAAAATTCAACAGGGTTAATTTTTATTTCATGAAGGATATTTTTTATTATTATATTATCTTTTTGGAGTGTCAGTTATAATATATTTAGAGTGGGGTTGACTCTAAGGGTATATTTAAATTTGGTTGTATGGTGCTTAATGTTTCTGTGCGTTAGAGCGTGTGTTTGCTTTGTCGAGTGAATAATGATAAAAAATATCACATAAAATTTGATTTCATTACTTATTTTTATATAATTTTATAAATGTGTTTCATTTGTTTAAACATTGTCGTTCTTTCATTAACTCAGCACAAGATGAGGTTGTCTGTATAAAGGAAACCAGAAGAATTAATATCTTTTCTACCTGAGCACAAAGCAGTTGATTAATTTCTTTACAAATAAAATTGATATTCTTGGTGTTTTTGTTTTCAACGCCACAAAAACGATGCTTTCGAGATTTCACGCATACGCGTCCACTTGACTGACTCATCAACAAACAATAGAAGTCGGTTTTAGATCGCTATTATAGCCTTTAAAATGCTTAAAACATGGAACATCCTGCTTCATGAGAATTACGTCCTACCATCCGTTTTCTTAATGCTGGGAATACTAAACCAATTGAAATTCACAGACAAATTTGTTATGTTTACGGACAAAAAGTTATGAATGATTCGATATGAAGGAGGTAGGTTCGAAGTTTGGATGAAGAATGTTAAAATGTTCACGATGCAGAACAAAGTGGGCAGCTATCTCTGATTAATGACATTTTACTAACAGAGGCTGAAGAGAAGATTAAAAAGAATGGGAGATTTACCGTTACGATACTGCGAATGCATTTTCCTCAAATTTGCTGTTCATTTCATCATTGCAGGCTACATTTTTCTACGACGAGGACATAAAAAAGCTCGAGTTCTCTATGATAAATACTTCAACAGTGACAGCTATGCTTAAAAATAACTTAAGCATTGCACTTCATCATGCAATAAAAGAGTTTTTCTAATAAACATTTTCTTGTTTAATTGCTTGACAGAATGTAGTTCCTGAATAACCCTCATATTTCAAAAATCAATGTTAGAAATATCATTTCATTCTTTAAATAGATATTTGTATAACGTTTGACACGCAAAACAAACCTTAGTTATGCTTTCTATGCATTACATATTATAGAAATACCATAACAGCATTCTATGTCTCAGGAGGTATTCATACGCGAACAAAACGGCTGTGCTACGAACATCTGAAGGTGATATGTTGGGCAAAGACAAATCAGAATAGTAGTACAACTCTGCAGAGGAATGTCTTTTATTGGCCGTAATGTTGCTCTCTTGTTCTCAGAAAGTTTGTAATGGTGTCGTCTGAGAACATTTCACTAGAACATATATCCTTGTATTTTTAAGGTTAAGAATATTCATGAAGTAAATAATCGATTTTTCAATTTCTTTCACAATATTGCATAATATTGCTTTCTCCACAATGGGGTTATGACAATATTAGCATTTTTCTATCAATAGAAGCTTTAAATCGGATATAGTGGTTTGGTTTATTAATTTGCTAGATTTCTTGACTTAATATGATTGGATTTACTAATTTAAAGAAAATTTCCATTGAAAGTATCGAACACGCATTTCGAAGAGGCTGTAGAGTTTAGTTTAGTAACATTAACGTCCCGTTTTAAAGCAACACTAGGGTTACTTTGGGATGGTCCTCGTAATTTTAAAACGCCGTCAGATGAAATGGACGACACCTGAGCTGGCACCCCTTTTTGAAACTTCCACACCAGCAGGAGGACGTTTGGCCACGATGGATTTAACGGGCATTAGACCCGTTTACACAACGGTTCTTTGGTGGAATCGGGTCTTAAACCTGAAACCCTCCAGTTTCGAAGTCGAGACCTTATCACTAGGCCACCGTGGCCGTAGAGGCTGTGGAAAATTCCCTACACCAGAACACGAATGACTCGTAACTGTCGATTTGAATATTTTTTTCTGACTTTAAAAATATCAGAAGCTTATGAAAACAGACTCGTTTTTAAAATTCTAACATGAGAAGAGAGGTTCCAATGGATGATTCAGTCACGTGTGAAACCGATTCTGTAAAATATTTTATTTCTATTTGCTTTTGAGCAACCAACATTTCTTAAAAGTGAACTCTTATTTTTATTATTTATAATTATTTTTCTTGATTTAACAAAGAAAGTTTCTTAATAGTACCTATCATACCAGACGTACTTTACAAGATGGAAAACGAAACTCTTGAAAGAACTAACCTCAATATGGTTGCTGTTGAGAATAAAGAAAATTGTTCAGGTGTTCCTCTAGATTGCCAAAACCATTCCTCAAATGCATATGTCAGTTTTCATCGGAGAATAGCTTCATACGACATGAACGATGAAAATGAAGAAGTGGGATTGCTCTTAGCTTCCAAAGCAATTGTACAGCTTGTCATGAATCCTGTAGTAGGGCCTCTAACGAACAGGTATGTATCCTATCTTTTCATTAAGGATTTCATCATGTACTCTAATACTATTTAATTAACAACATTTCTTTCTCCAAAACTTGGTCTATATAGCTCTCATTTGTTTCTTTTCTCTTAAAACTGCAGGTTCTGCGCATGACTTATTGATACCCTAGAACTATTTTCGAAGTGTGATTCTGAAATAGGCATTTGTTCTCATCAATTATTATATTTTGGAAGAAAAATCAAAACTACCCCGATCAGGTTAACTAAAGTGCATCATTTCAGCAGATAATTGTCATACGCTAGTCTTGAACGAGTAAAGATGCGATTTTATTTTGGAAACAATCCATGGAGTACAGATGATTATACAATGTAAAATTTCACATTACATAAGGCAATTTATATAGGTATACAGTTTGTGCTCATGATTTTAATATTTGCTCGCGAATGAATTGTGTAAATGTATCATGTACCGCTTCTTGAGAAATATATTCATTTGTTTAAATTAATTTTTAAAACCCTTTTTCCTCTATGCCATAGATTCCTTTTGCATCCATGCGTAGTTAATATCTCAAAAAAAATATCGCATGGTGTAAAGTTAACGACAGAGCTCCAGTATCACTATAATTTGCTATGCAAGAGAGGAAATTATACCTATCTATTTAGAAAACAGTTTTAGTGCAGTAAAACCATTGAAAAAACTGGGTTTTCTGCTCTAAATTTAGGGCAGTTTTGATTTTTTGATACGCTGTGTTATTAATTCGTGCTTATACTCAAAAATTCCACGTTTTCCGCTTTGATGTGATCACATGACAAGTTCAGGTGAAGCCATCTGGCGTCAAAACATCAAATTTTTAAAATTATTTTAGAGCAACTCTCGAGTGGTCGGTTTTACGAAACACCTTTAAATTAGAACAATTTTCTTTAATTTGAGTGGGAAAAAAAAACTGCAGCTTAAAAGGTGTTCGAGATATAGGCTTTCAAAAAAGCATTCATTTCTCAAGTAGAGGCAATTATTCCACAGGAGGGGGTAAATAACATCTTCTACAATACGCTGTGTATACAAAGCGATTAAGTTTGCGATTATGAAAGCACGACAGGCTGTTTATATGATCAAGAATTCACAGCAAAATTCAAAAGGAGCTATGAATAAACTGGAACCTCAGGGGTTAATTTTTAGGTTGTGAGCAAAGCAGTTCCACGTGACCATTTTTATTGAAGTTGAAGGATCGAGAAACTGGAGTTTTCATTAATATCCATTTTAAAAATTTTGCTCTTTTTCATGTAAAAAAACAACTTTAATGCGCCCATCCCTATACACAAGACCTGCTGAATCTGAAAGGTGAAATGGATTCAATAATATTGAAATTGACTAATGTTCAATATTTTAATATAGGGCATACAGGTAATTTATGGTCTGAATTCAATTTAACCCTTTAAAAAAACTCCGTGCATTGACTCAAGGTGATATGATCAGAGTGTTCTCTGTCGATAGATATCTGGGATGTTCCACTTTCATTATATCTGTGAATTAGCAGAATTTAGTAATATTAACGTCCCGTTTTAAAGCAACACTAGAGCTATTTTGGATAGACCTCATAATTTTGAACCGTGGTCAGATGACGTGGACGACACTTGAGCTGGCAACCCCATCTCAAAACTTCCACACCACACAATTGGGTCGACGTGAATTAGCAGAAATGTATTGTAATATTACATCAGTGATAAGAGAGCATCTTATCTTTATTTCTTATGATATTCATCGCAGCTTAAAAACAAGGGGTAAAATTTCATAATCTTATCGACAAAGTGGGCGTGGTCACGTAGGAGCAATCCTTATGCAAACTACTCTTAATAATCAGTTGGTTTTCTTTAAGTTTGCATCCATATTGTGAAAAGTTTTAAAAAAATTTCATCGTGAAAAAAATGATCGTGCATTAATATTTTAAATTTCTAAGAATAAATATCCTAATTTGTACATAATCTATACATTTGATATTTTACTAGAACAGTAAATACTCTACTAGTAAATATTTTAGTAGTAATATTCTTATTCTATGAATAAATAGTTTTAATTCGTGTGCTTTTATAATAATTTTTCTATCAAAAATGTGGATATCAAAAAATTATAGCGCTAGCTTCTGATACAAATAATTCAATTAAATGGAAATTATGATTACTTATATATTTTTCATTTTCAATCAAAATAACATTATGTCTTAATACCTTTATAATATTTCTTTAATATATATATATATAAAGAAATATTTCCTACTTATTAAATTAATAATGCGATGTTTATAACATTTGTTATTTTCTAATTTTTAGTTCTTAATATGCTTCATAATATATGATTACAAATATTATTAAATCCAAAAATTATATATTTCAAATTAACTTCTAGAAGATACCAGATTTCGTAAAATCAATTTTTAGCTGTGTTAACATGTCATTTTGATAATAAAGTCAGTTTTTGAAATTTCCAATTATTTGAAAGGATTATTTTAAGCGGATATAACATTATGAAACAAACGAAAATCATATGTTTAATCGAATCATTTCAGATAAATTTTGATTACAGCAGCCAAAATGCATCATTTCCAATTGGACTGCTTTTAACGTATTAAATGTTAAATTTTCGACTAAGGGATAACCCTGATATTTCTTGGTTTAGATGCTAATGAATCCAAACATAAAATTGAGCCTAGATTAAGCAGATTTATTCTATGCTTTCATTTTGTTTTGAATAATGTAGTGATTTCAATGAAGAAAGTTTGTATAAAGGCATTTACACGATTTTTCATTTTGTTTATAGGATAGGAAATCAAACACCAATATTTTTTGGGGTTCTGACATTACTACTATCGTCTTTGCGTAAGTTTTTATTATTATTATTCAATACCTTTAAACAAATTGTTACGAACCTAAATGTGGTTGGAAAAAAATTGCACGAAAATTTTAGAAAATATTTAGCAAAAAATTTAAAAAATATTTCGATTTTAAAAAGTTTAATCAACTGCTTTTAGCTCGTTTTATTTTACTGTATTGATATACAGTCCTTTTGCTTTGAAAATCTTTTTTTCCCCCTCCAAAAAGATGTCAGAAATATAGAAGCTTAGGAATTATAACGACTAAACAAAAAATATCATATTAGGAAAAAAATTAAGTTCTAAAATTTCTAGTTTAGTTGAATTAGCATCACGCTTCTAAACAACACAAGAGCTATTTTGGGATGGACCTCGTCAATATACATCGCGGTCAGATGACGACACTGACAACCGAACTGGCATCCCAAACTTCCGCCGCTCAGCAGTAGGATAATTTTTGCCTCGACACCAGGTCTAAATGCATGGATGATGTTGGATGGAACTGGATTTCGAACTTGAGACCTTACCATCAAGCTTCGCTTACAAGTTTTGGAATGGATAACGGTTTCAGTGAGAGTGGTAGGGTTTAATGAAACAGCTTTCCAACAAATAATCTTACGAAGGCTATTCAATAAAGAATGACGATAATCTTTTAAAGGTGATTAAAAAAACCCAAGAAAAATTAATATTGCATGCGTAGTGGGATAAGGAAAGAATTGCCGTCACTACTATGGTGTTAGCAGTCAATCAAGTCCAAATTATTTCACTTTGGCCTATGACAACAATGGAAATGACTAACGACAAACAGAATGGAATTTTGTTTTTACCTTAAAAATCGTCTTTGTAAAGTCTGTTTAATTCTACAGGAAGCGCATGGAGAGTGTGTCCTTTCCAATAGCATAGCAAGATGTTTAAAATGTTCAAAGAAGGGAAACAACTTCATAGGAAAATGGACCCGATGCTCCAGTAATTGCTCAAATGATAGTAAACAACACAGCTGCTATGATAGTGAGGGAAATGGTCATATCACATTTACAGACCTATCAGAAAGACTGAACATTTCATTGGGTATCACTCACATACTCCCCTAGAAATTCTATACATGACATGTGTTTATGCTCTGAGGTTTCTAAGACTTGTTCATTATCGTTCAGAAATCAACGGCATATTTCTACCTGCCCACCTTGTAACTCTGATTTAGAACCATATGATTTTTTTTTCTTTTCACGAATTTGAAGAAACGCTTCCAAAGAAAGCGTTTTCCACCGTTAAAAGTAGTTATTAGAGCCGCGGAAGCAGTTTTGAAGGGTCTACCAATAAATAGCTCCTAAGGAGTGTTTGAAGACTAGAAAAAGTGTGGGTAAACGCATTCCAAATAATGGAGAGTTTTTGAGAATGGCCATCAAAATTCGGAGGATGAATATCGGCATTTATTTTTTTATTAATTTATGGACATTCTTGGTTGAACAGCATTGGTTACCTTAAAAAAAGGTATAAGTGAAATAAGGAGGGGGGGGGCAAAGTGTCATTTTGCTATATATTTTCTTTTATTTTGGAGTGGATTGCAATAAATTTACTTCTTCATTGCAGATCGCACTTGAAAATAAAGAATATTCAAGCTAATAATTTATATGTTTGTGATAAGAAAGGTCACTTTTCTGTTAGTTAACTTTTCCTTATTCGTTCTGCAAACAACTGTTGGAATCCTGTTGGTATTCCTTTCATCTTCAAGCCTCTCATAGAAATATTAACTAAATAACTTATTTTTAATACAACAAAAGAATATTTATACTCTTTCATAATCATGCTGTGGATGTAACCAAACTACGATTGTCATGACATTTCAGCTTAAATCGAAATTTTATCCAACAGTGAAAGTCGTTTATGAAAGTATTTCAAATGTACGTACTGAATGTATGAAGATAATGTTCAATTTATTAGTCAGATCCGTCAGAAAGCTTTTATGTTTTGTATGCTATTAGACAAGAAATTTTTACTGATTAAGATAATAATTTCCAACATATTTTGAAGTACTTTTTATTTTAAATTGTTTTCTATTATCAATATATCGTTTATACTTAAATCATTTCAGAGTTTTGGTTTAACGTTAAATGGATGCAAAGGTCGAACATAATTACTAATGAAATGTTTTTCAGTATTTGCATTTGGAAATACATTTTCTGTGCTGTTCGCTGCACGAAGTCTTCACGGAATCGGATCTTCTTGTATCTGCATAGGAGGTAAATATTTAAAGTTTCCGCACTCACTTTTGATATAAGTTTGATACAACAGTTTATGTTATTCAAATTACTTTGCACATTTATTACTTTTAACCAAATGGATAAGATAAAAAGCAAACACTTATTTGAGTACAAAAGTTCTATCCTTTATCCTAGAAATCCTATCATACTCCTTTAACAAGGACAGATTTAGAAAAACTGTCATTGGGAAATAAACACGAGCGATTCATTATCGTTCAGTGAGTTTGATAAGAAAAAGGCAGAGGAGAAGAATAGAAAAGAAATCCCAGAAGCTTTGGACATAGAAGAGAAACGAGGATACGTCAAATGTTTCTGCTAATATGTCCCACAGGAAAAGCTTCTGTTTTCCGATGGTGTTAATCAAATGAAAGGAAAAAAACAATTTATGCCTTTCCGAAATAAAAATAGACTCGTTTTCACCCCAACTAAAAGTGAAAATTATGTATGAATTTTTTTGTGCTGATATTATAATATAAAGGATAATTCACTGCCTTGATGAACACTAATAAAGCAGAGAATGGATTCACTTTTGTTAGTTGTATAAGTATACTGTTCAGGATGTTGTATTTCCGATACACGCTTTAAATCACGAATTTCTTGAACAATTACGAAATTCTGATTTGTTTTCGGTTTTTGCTGAGTATCTTGTAAATAAGATGTTTGCAGCACACTTTCTGTGGGAAAATTTCAAAGAAGAGAAAATTTCTATAAATAAATCCAATAGGCAACACGACAAAGGATACATTACAAAATTGAAAGGATCTAAAAAAAATTAAGGGTTGTGGACTAATGGTTAGGCTACAAGTACAAACCCATCTCCTACAGTTTCTATTAAGACAATATTTACATAAATATTTGAAAAATAGAGAGAAATACAAGTAGTGCCTTCGTGGATTTGCAGAATAACACAAAACTGCATGAATGGATGGTCAAACTTTTACTAGAGAATAGCATATTTTAAGCAGAGCTCTTGGCAATACCAGAAGCTTCAAAATATACTATATAAAAATCGACTATTGCAACATCTGCAGTGATACTCTCTCAAAACTACCATCAAAATAGCAAAAACAATCTAAACTTTGCCCTCCCAACATAAAAAAATTTTAAGAAATCCTTAATATATTTATCATCACAATCTAGGTAGAGAGAATGGGAAGAAGGAACAACTTAGCCACCACACTTTTGACACTTTACATAAAGTAACCACAATTCTTGGGCAATGCCCCAGGAACGAAATTTTATTTACAACTGTACATGGCTGACTGACTGGCTGGCTGAATCGAATGATTGTGCATGCCGCCAAGAAGGTTTTTATCTTTCCACTTCGTTAAGTCCTGTCCTCTTACCATTTCAAAACTCTTTCGAATATTCATGAAATTTGTTAGCTTCGAAATTTTATTTTAAATTCCTATACAAGAAAGAAACTGAAAAACGTGATGTAGTTCATACATTCTAACAACTAGTCAGGTGCTAAAAAGTAAATATGTAGCCATATATGGACCTGTGAATCCAACCTTTATCTTTATACTAACCAAGCCTTGAAGACATGGTAACAGTCACACAGAGCTCGCATTGTTTCAACAGGTTTGTTAGAAGAGTTAAAACATTTCAACTATTACTTTCAGTCAAATATGTGAGCAAAAAATTGTTTAAAATTAACTAATGATAAGTGAAACATCTTTCAATCCAACTGCATAAAAACAATAAACCTCTAGCAAATCAGTGGAAAAACAGTACTCAAAATTAGGCAATCAAAACACCAAAGCATTGCATATCTTCATCGAGAAATCTAAAAAATCTCTAAATACATTTTCTCAGAAAGAAAAAAGAACAATACTACAGAAAAAAGTAAAATGCCAAACAGAAGGAACATTGAATTTGGCAATATCTGTAAATAATGTTTATTTCACAAGTCAATTTATACGCAAATGAAGAGAAAAAAAATTCTGAATAAGTTCGAATTTTTCCATATGATTTTTAAGTCAGAAGATGGGGTATAACTGTTAAATAATCCCCTAAAACTGCATTTGCCAAGAGTTATTTAAAATAATTTTAAAATGTTAATTAGACATATATGTCCTATTAGTAGTCAAAGAGTTAATATTTTAAGAACTTATCAACTGATGGATTTATTTGATTAAATTTTAATTCCATAATTTTGCTTTACCAGGTAACGAATATCAGAATGAATTATAACACAGAAAAATTGAAATTAAAAAAATGGCTTTCTTTTGCACTGATAGAAGTATATTTTCTAAAGCTTTTTGTGTTAAGAATTCATTTTCTTTACTACTGAAAAAATGTTAGTTTTTAATCTTTTTAAAATTTGTTATGTAATCTAGGGATGGCTGTCATAGCGGACCGATACCAAGATGATCAAGAGCGTAGCCGAATTATGGGTATTATAATGGGAGGAATTGCAGCTGGAGTGTTAGGTAAATACATTCTGCAATCTTTGAAAAATCTCTATAATTTCTAGCTTTGAAATTTTCTTTGCAATTTTTTAGTGGGATATCCACTTGGTGGAGTTCTGTATGACTTCGTTAGTCAAAGTGCGCCTCTTTTGATTGTTTCTGGCTTCCTTTTCCTTGATGCGGGTAGGTCAATGATAATAAAGTAGTTATCGATTCCTAAATAGATGTTCCGGTGCAAATAAAAATGATCTTTTTTTAGTTTTGCTTCTGGTGGTTTTACGCCCTCGTTTAGAGCCTGAAGTAAGCTCTGCTATCAATTTTTACTCAATTTGACTCGATAACATATGATGGATTGTTTATCCTTACTAAGTGACTTCTATTTTCAGAGACTTCTGGTTGGAACAAGTATAAGGAAACTGATTCGTGATCCATACATATTACTTGCAGCAGGTAACTATCCTCACATTTTTGCATTTTTGATCGTAAAAAAAGGAATGCAATAAATCCTATTATTTTATGAAATAATTTAGAATGAATTAAAAAAAATAATTTTTCAAACAAAATTATAAATCTCGAATTAAAATTTACTTTATAAAATTATTATTTTAAATGTTTCTTACTTAAAATGTAGAAGAAAGAAAAATCTAAATTTATATAATTTTCTTAAAATTATCAAAGCAAACTTTAAAAAGTATGGAATATTTAAATTTGAATTTCATTTTATATATATAAAATTGAAAATTTGTTATTTGTTTGAAACGTATGCAATGCCACATTCCACGGATTCGAGCGAAATTTGGTACACGTGATTTTTAAAATGTTTCTTAGCATCCAGAAAGATTTACTGCCCTTTAAAGAGGTGAAAGATTTTGGTTTTCCTGCCATAACTTCTGAAAAAATCATTCCACAAAAATTCTTTTTAAGCCATCTTAAAATTTGAAAATTAATTTTTTAGTGACAAATTTTCTTTCTAAAAGGCGGTTTTCTCTAATTTTAATCAACTTTTTAAAATTATTTAATCATTTTATAACAATGTCTTTTTCCGTTGAAATATTAAGCTATTCTGTTTAATTATAGTATTTATCCTTCATGCGCCTTTACCAATGCTGAAGTTAAAAGTAATTTTCTTCTATCATTTTTACTTTTGCTAGAGTTGAATTTGTTACGTAGCAGCTTTTGACATGCGTTTTTAGAAGCTGTCTTTTAAACTTGTTGCAATATTTTTTGCAACTATGTTATCTAATTTAGTTTCGTATTTTTATCATTTTACAGTTTCAATGCCCAGTTAGCACACTTCAAGTCTTTTTTACTCGTTTTTAGTTAGATTTTATTTAATTGAATTTAATTTAAAAATAAAAATTTAAAAATATTTTCAAAATATATGTTTATTTATATGCATGTTGGCATATCCAAAGCTCACATTGCACCATACTACGTGAAAATGATTTATTTGCAGGTTATCTAAATTTTGTAATTTCTGGAATACTGCTTTAATAGCAGTTGACATTAAAACGCCTATTATTATAACTAAGCATTTTATTTGCATCAATCATTCTCTTATCAAATCCATCCCATCAATTCCATTTTTACTGCCGAATTTTTAGCGATTCGTCGAGCCACTGATGACCTTTAATTTCCCAAAATAAGTTATTGTTGCTTAGAGGCATTTTCTACGATCTTCAAGCTTTTAAAATCTTATCTTCCTAATCACTGAGAATAATTAAATCAGAATAGCTAAATTTTTTTTTAATTAGAGCAAAACCGAACCAAAAGATTTTATTGTTTCGAACTCTTGGACATTCACCATTTCTTGAAAAAGTGGATTCTCACAAAAGAAAGAACTGAAGAAATCATAAGAAAATCTCGCATCAAAATGTGTAATAAATTAATCACACTGAAAGTACCAAAAATTCCAGAGGATATTCCTTCCATTTGCCCCTTACTCTTTGGCTTAAAAAAGGAGGATGTAATAATAAGTGTAATTACCCGGATGGCTAACTTTCCGAACCTACTTTGAACGAGATGGTAACCCTTACTCACATTTCTGCAGCCAAGAAAAGGATATTGACCATATTTTCTTTGAACTGTTTAAAATATTCAGCTCATAGAACAAATCTAAAATACAGTCATCAACAAAAATAATGGGACACCTCTAACTTTGTTATTAATTATCGCATCTTCACAAAACTGATGGTTCAAGAGGATAGGTTTGTTTAGATCGGTACATTGATCAACTGAGCTAATTTACATAGTTAGTATATCGAAATTTTCCCATTGCGCCTACCAATTTCTTTTTCGCTCAATAGGTTGCTCATCATGAAAATAGCCACCAAAACTTTTTTGTAAGCTGCTGATGAAAATTTCAAGAGATATAAAGTTTCCAATGTTAAATGAATCATGAAAACTTTTGGCGATATCTCTGAAATTACGTTTCTAAATTTTTAAAATTCATTTAAACATAATTTTGCTACACAAATGGATGAAATAATTTTTTAAATTAAAAATAATAATATTTTTCAAATTTTTAAACACGGCTGTGATAAAAAAGGGAACTTAAACATAGTAAAACTTTTACATGGCAGCAAGCCTGGGATACTAAAACTTCGGGGTTAACTAAAAATTACCTGCATATTTATAATAGTTCTAAATATTTCCAGAATCATGCAGCATTTCCACTACAGATTGAAAATACCTTAACATGTCTGCTTGTTGAAGGATTGATTATAATTTCTAATCGTTTCTATCGATCGAGTCGTAACGATATGCGAGTTTTAATTACTGTTATAAAATCGTTATTGGATAATTTGCAGATCAGATGATTTTCACATAAAGTGATATTTCCTATCTTATCAAAAATATATTCAATCAGTTGGTATAATAGATGCAGAATATTAAGAAGAATTTCTAATTACATGATTATTTCTGTTGCTGGCTTGCGATTTTTAACGAATCATTTATATTTTATTGCCTTCCTTTCCGAGATTTAATGATCAATGACTAGATGTAAAAGTTACGCATATTTATGAATTTTTAAGTAAAATTTAAGCATCAATCCTACAGTTTTAATACTAAAGATTTCGTTGGACATAAAATTTTCAAATAAGGGTGATAAAAACTGTCCTAATTACAATCAATGAAGTTATATAATTTTACCACAAAAGTCCATTTTGAAAAGTGTCATTACAAAGTCATAGTTCATACTTGATGTAATCCTGCTAATTGTATTCTCAAGCTTCTTTATGGTTTTTGTAATTCGAAAAGCGGCACTATCGCAAAATTTGTATGCAAATTAATGGTAATTTGACCCTTTTATTTATTGCTTTTTTTAAAACTATGATTGTCCTCATGGCTGCATACATATGTCTGTAATGCAGATGAATACTTTTATTAAAATATTCAAAATGGTAATTGATGTTTTAGTTACTTTACAGTAATAAAATACCGTTTTTTTGACATAAATTGATTGAATCGTGACACAAAAAATTGGTTTTAATGCCAAATTTTATATATCTAGCTTGTTACATCTTTGAGCAATCTCGATTAAACGCGCAGGAATCGACAGACTAACAGACAGGTTTTGAAGTGTTTCCAAATGAATTGCAATTGTGTTTTTAATTACTTAATACTTTCACTTAACTGCAGATATATATATATTAATAATTCAGTAATTCGATCGACGCGTCAGACTCGTCATTTTAAGCGAAGGGGTTAAAGATGCTACATTTTTAGAGTAATAATTTTAATTTCAACACTTTAAATTTCGAATCTCTATTCTGATTTTAAATTTTTCAAAAGGTTCTTCTATTTATTTTTAAAGCAATAAATAATTACACAAAAGCTTGGAAAGGCATCTAGCATGCAAATATTATTCAAGAAAATTTTTGTGTGAGGGAGTCTAGGCATTTTGAGCGATAGTTAAAAAAAATCGCTTGTAACGTTCGTTTTCAATTATTTGCATAACAGAATCAATACGAACACTATTATTTCCCTGACATGTGTGGATTGACGAAATAAAATCCCTCTCACGAAAACATATCGCCCCAAAGCAACCCTGCTTCCGTGTTCTCTTCTGAAGCAAAGTGATGTTCGATAGATGTAACCTTCATTTAATACCTTAGCCGCGCGTGAGGTTGCAAGCTTTCTTTTATAGCTTAAGAAGCCTCTAAGGCAACTTTCATTTTTAGAAGGGTGCAACAAATATTACGCCTTTACTCCTTCTGAGATAATGAGGACAAACTGATGACGCGAGTTCGAATATGTGTTCGGAGACAAATGACGCCAATTAAAGTCTTTCAACTCGGTGCGTTTGTGGAATGGTTTAATGAGGGTTCGCTTTTCTGGCCGGATTTCTTCCAATTCATCGCAACTTTTATTATTTTCTGGAAACCATTGTCCTGAGAGAGGTTTAGGATTTTTTGTAGATGAAACAGATTTGGAGAAAAACGTGTTTTATTTATTTATTTATTTATGCCCATTTGATGCGACTCCATAGTTTGTAATCGATGCATTTTCGATTCAGAGGGTTAATTTTTACAAGTTTCAGGATTTCTTACAGAAAAGTAATAGAAAATTTTAGACCACAAAGCAGTTTTATATTGTTCGACTAATAAACACATTTCTTTTTATCCTTAAAATCAGTTTAGGGTAAGAGAATTATTTATCAGCGAAAATGCAATATATTTCTGATTAAAATCAGCATTTTGAAAAAAAATTTCATGTACTTAGAAAAGTATTTTACCTTTTAATTCCCCATGCATTTATAGCTGACATTAAAATACTACAAATAAAATGTTAAACAGAAATATAGATGCGAGTGGATTTTGTTTTACAAAAAGCAAAATTTTCTTTAATGGTGGAAATGTTCGTCTTTACCACATCCCTTTTTATTTCATATTTATTTCAATTAATGATAAAGAAATTAATTACTAAGTAACATTTTGATGTCGAATTTTGTAGAGCTTTTTCATCGTTAATTTAACACATTGCGTACAGCCCTCGGCGCGCTCAACGTGCACCCAGGGCTCGCACATTTTTGAACGCTCTAGAAGCATGCTTGGCAGGCAATAGGATGCATATATGCATATTTTTAATTTGCATACGGTATTATATTTAATAAAGTATTCTTAAATATTACTATGTATTTTACTCATGTATTTATTATATAAGATTTTTTACAAATGTATCTAATATTTATTTCACAGACTTGAATAATGCTTTAGAGTGCGATATTTGGTAAAGCACATTCCCTTGTACAATGGTGTTCGGCATGATTTGCAGCAGTATCTTGTTTGTCCCATCTGTTAAGGACCACTCACGAGTTTTCTCGTGTTGAGTGTCCCGTCTGTTATTGCTTCATAAATAACAAAGTTATGATAATTTTAGAACGTACAATTTTGCCACAAACCGTGCTGTCCCAGTGTACGTCTTAGATTTCTTTGCGGTCCTTAATGTGTTAAATATTTGCCTCTGGTTGGTTATGCATCGACTGAGTCTAAAAAACATGAAAACGAAATAACTCGTGCCCCGGCCACAACGTTTGGCTTGCTAAAAATTAGAAATCTCGTGACTCATACGAGATTCCACTGATAAGTAGATTGACAAAATATTAAAATTTATATGCATGATCTAATATTTGTTTTTTCTTCCAAATGAAAAATTCTTTTGGCAGTAATATGCGACTTGATTTGCGTCGTTCTCTTGAGTAGAGATCCTTCCTTGAACTTTTCAAGGGGAAGTTGTTCTTTACAAAACTGAAAACTATTTTATCTTTTAAGACAACATTTTGCTATAGACTACTTTTCCACTACAATGCTTGAATACATTTCTTTTCAGGTGCTATAAGCATATCGACCTTTTCCATTGCGATTTTGGAACCTTGCTTACCTATTTGGTTGATGGAATCGATGTCTCCTCCAAGATGGCAGCTGGGTAAGGAGGATTTCTTTAAAAATGTATTTAAATGATTCTATGAACAATGAGTTCAGCAGATGTGCAAATAAATAGGAGAATATATTTTTTTCTAGATTTAAATTTTTTTTTTGCCAATAATTGGATGAAAAACCTAGAAAGATTTTTCTCATAAATTAATATGAATGGAATAATTATTAGCAGTTGATCTCATCTATTTTTTTCAGTATTCTGATGTTTCTTATTCAGTTAATTAAAAGGGAAAAATAAAACTGTCTTAAACCATTCATTTAACCATTAAAAGCACAATTAACTAAAGGTAAAGCCATAAGATTAAAAAAACTATTAATTTAAACTAGTCAGTCACACACACACACAAACTACAGAAAAATTGACTTCACAAAAAGAAGTAGGTCGCAAATTGCTTTTGTATTTGCATCTAAAATTCAATATTTGCTTTTCCTTTCTAAAATATAAAGAGTGTCCATTCTAATCGTGGTCTAATAGTTAATTTCTAAACTATTAAATATAAGCGTATAGCTCCAGTTGCAAAGGAATTATGTTTTATGTTGTTTTAGTCAACAAATTTACTCCTAAAAATTATTACATCTAAATTTTTACACAGTCCTTCGATCATATTTAGCATTCATAACAGCAGTAATCATATGTAAATATTTTAGGCGCACTAACATTTCAGATTTAAAAAAAATCTCTTCTGTTAACAAAACGGATCGAGTTATGAAGCTTTGAATATCACTATGGAATTGTTTTGATCCGAGCATAATGGAATTTGTTATGTTTAAAATGTTAGTCTGCCAAAAAATATTTTACTAAATATAACTACTAGGAACGGAAAATTGTGCAAAAATTTAGATTTTTTAGTTTTTTTCAGCATTTTATTTTCATTGAAACAGCGTAAAATACAATTTTTAATGTCATTTAAAGCATTTTTCCAGCTGGAAGTATAAGCCTACTTTTAACGATTTAGAAATTAGCTAGCGAATCAACATTAGATTTTAAACCCTGTGTATTAATTAGGCAATAACGTCCTAGAATATACCTAAGCAATTAATGGAAATTCTTCTCTGTAAATAAGATAATCATAGATAGAAATGACAGCCAGAAATTGGATGGTTGGATAATCGAAGATATGCATGTAATAACGAAGAGGTATTTTCGTCGAAGAAAACTTTTACTTCCTCTAAATATACGGTATATTTTTCTGAAGCCTCCTTTTAAGTACTTATAGATAGATCCGTTCATTTTTCAGGCTTTAAAAAATGGGATCACATCAATTGACTGACGATTTGCACAGGAAGCAAAAATATTTTTTGATTAGTCTAATCATTAAAGATCCACAAGTTATTTTCGTAGTATCGTAAGGCAGTCTATTCGATTTGGTATTTTGGCAATAAAACTATAGATTTGAAAGGGGAACAAATATAAAGTTTTATGCATTATAATTGCTGATAAAAACGACCAGAAGACAGAATTCATTTCCGAATACATAGTCTTTTTATGAATGAAAGTTTGTTTTGACTGAAAATTTAGTTAGAAATTAGTACTTGTATAATTACACTTTTCTGCGAAAAAAGCTAACAGTTAAATGTGCTTGTTTAAAAAAATCTAGTAGAAATGACTTTTCAATAATACTAAATCACATATTTGAAGGTTTTTAAAAAGTTGAAAACAATCTGATAGTTAATTTATTTTAAAATATATATCACTTGACACCTTTTTAATAAAAATTAAAAATTTTCAGTCAAATACGAATTTATGATTTAATGCAGTGATAATGTAATTTGTGTAACACTTCTATAAAGAATTCAGTGACAAGTGCAGAATGAAAATTTTACTATTATTGTCAAAGACATGGTGAGAATTACATTTTTGTTGGGACATGACAGGGGATATACAGCAAATATAACGATTTTAACGATAATTGTTGCCGAATTAGAAAAATATTTTCATAGTGCCCAATTTACAAACGTATTCGTATTGGGAAGTATAAAATTTTCGATTGGCAATTTTTAAACGAAAATTTGAGGATTATTTTAATGCATACAAAATCTGTCTCTGTACTGCATATGATTAAAGGGTTTAGAATGCAACGAAAGTGCTTAGAAGAAAAAATATTGAAACACGGTTATAAAATCAATGATGTAAAAATAAAGAATCACGAATGATAACACACAAAACGTTCTATAAAGATACAATCTATTTTTATGGATAATAATAGATAGTAAGAAGCTTTTTTTTCTTTAAATCAAATGTTTTACAGAACTTTGTGATCATTTGTTTACGATATTATAAAAGCCAAGTCTGTCACTATGTCTTTAATGAAAACGCAGGAATAAATAATCCATGATGATTTGTTACGATTATTTAAATATGATTGAAAACTAACTTCAGTGCATTAAATTATCTTTTGCAAGATTCTTAAAACAACGGTGATGTTGGAATGATACGAACAATTTTGAAAGTTGAAGCTGGAGTCAATTCATAATTTAAATCCTGCTTTTGAAATTTTCAGATATTTTTTTTCTTTTTAAATTACAGAAATTAAGTCAGTTTGAATTCTTTTGAAAAATTTCTGCATGACTCTCTAAATTGATTTTATCAATTCAGTTAAAGCATTATTTCTCTTTACTAGAAAAGACAATTTTTTAAAGGTTTCAAAACATTGAAGATGTAGAGTAAATTTGCTCGAATTATAGTAAAAATTTTAATTATTTTATCGCTATTGACGATTTTTTAAATATATGCATTTTATTTGAATACATTTAAAGTACATAAGTAACAAAGATTTTATAAGAGAATCATTATATATAATGTTTCTATATGGTTCGAAAACTTTTAGATCTCTTTCTCCAATATAGTTAAATATACTCTACGTTTACGTTATAAAAATATACTCTACTTTAAACATACGTTAACAAGCAATTTGCTATGAATTTTAAAACGCATTATTATTAATGGATAAATATTAAAAAAATAATCATTACTCGAGAAAGTTTAATTAAGGGTTTAAAATTCTCGAGTAGGCAATGATCGTAGGATGAATATACGCAAAAATAACTTCTGTCTAGTCCTTCCAAGTCGCGGAAAAAAAAAGAAACCAAACTGCTTCATTTTAACATTGTTCATCATACAATCATACATAAGTTATCATTCGAAAGAAATCAACGTAATTTTAAAGATTTTTTTAATTAGAAATTTTATAAGGGATCGCTTATATATTGCACTCAGAGCAAACTTCAAAAATTCCCAATGACACCCCTCATTTTTCAGATGAAATATTAAAATTACATAGAAAATTCTTACCGGAAACCGAATTTCATTTGTCTAGGTCAGTTCGTTTTTAAATTATGAGCTAACAAAATTTATGATTTTTATTCACATCTTAAAAAATAATATACTTAATGAACTAATTTTTGTTTTGGAAACATAGAATTCTACACATTTTGAGTACATATTTATCATCCATTTATCTTAAATTCGGGCATAAATCGAAAGACAAGGCCACTTTATGGAAGAATGCAAAATTTCAGCTCATTCCAAGTGTACTATTTTGATACATTAATATTTCTATAATGTCTCTAAAACGATGCATTTAGGGGCGCATGCACAAATTTCAAAATGTTAGCGGCATTTTATTTGCATCCAAATGCTACTGATCACGTATTTCGTAAGTTTTCCCTAATTGTAATTTAAGAATATATAAAAAATTTCTTCAGCACAAAAAATATTAAATCAAAGTTTTAAAAAATTATGCTTTCCATTGCCATAATAATTAATAGTTGTTACGTTTAAATGTGAAAGATGTGTGAAGTCTGTTCTTGTGGTAAACTGGAATTTTCACTCATCGGCTCATATAATGAAACTTATAAGAAATTATCGGAAAATTGGCATTTTATTTCGTAGTAGAAATTTTATGATTGTAATTATTTTTATAAATATGCCGACAAAATTATTTCTCTTTAAAATTAATGTATAACGAGCTCTATATTTTGTAACAAGAAAACGACTATTTGTGTTTATTTAAAATTATTGATGTTTGTTTATATGCTCAATATTTCTTATAAAAGTCACAGATTTCAGAACGTAAGTTTGAAGTAATTGTAATCAGTATTATTAATCATAAATGGAAAATCATAATATAATCATAAATGGAAAAAAATTATGGCATTAAAACATTCGATAACACATTTATCATAAATATTTTTGTATACAAAATATATCTTATATTTATTCCTTCATATGCGAAACGAAACCGGCTACGCCGGTCTGCTGTGTAGACAGTAAAATTTAGAGCACGTGATGCCTGTAGGCATCTGAAGAAGGCACTGGACAGAATATTTTAAATTAAAAAAACATCCTACGGCTTCGCTAGCGGCGGGAGCGGGAACCTTTTAGCTTCGCTAGCTCATTGGACATAACATGAACGGTACAGACAAACACCTTTTCCTAACATCATAAATTCGTAAATATAAATATATATATTCCGCTCACCCTTCATCCATTCTGGAGATTCAAAATGGTTAATGCTATCCCATTCACCAGACATCAATTCTTGCACAATTGCCAATACAACAAATTATCAAGAGAACCAACCGTTAGAGCACCAAAAGAATTACGAGAACTGCAAAGAATTCCATTGCAGATAATTTTTAAACAAAGAATGCAGACGATTTCGTAAAGTAAGAATTCAGACGATTTTCTAAAGCGCATTCTGACAAATAAAAATTGCAAAAGAATACATATTTTCCGTTCGTATTCACATTAGAAATAAAATTGCAGTGTCTTATTAGTTGTAAAATCTTTTAATTTTAATAAAGAACAAAATTAAAAGCTTTAATTGATATTTTTAATTTAACATTTTTCATAAAATAGTTGTAGTTCATGTACAACTCAACCATTAAAAAGTAGTAAACAAAACGGCATTAGGGTTGCTAGAAGAGTGTTCCGTTGGGTTGCCATATTGGCGACAAACTCAGGGACACACTAATCTACACTTTAACCAATTTTTTTTTTTTTAAATTTGATACAAAGACCAGATATTATATACGACACTTCCAAAATATTTGCCTTCATTTTTTTATTTGGCCTCAATTATAAGATCAAATGTGCTTTTTTTTAAAAAAATAATTCGGTTTAAGAGTAGTAAAGCACTGTTCTCATTTCCTTTTAAAAAGAATTTTACACTTTTAAGAACGAATGCAAAAATTAAGCTTATATCTATAGTCAAAATCTTTAGTAAAATTATGTTATTTTTGATAAGAAACTATCAACCAAAAGATAAATCAATATGAAATTCAATTAAAAGTAAACATTTCCTGAACCAAAACTAATAAAAGATATTGTATTAAGAGAGCGCTAAAGCTGCTACAACTAAAACACAAATGAACTTAACCAAATTAGAAATAAATATTAAGTTAAACGCAAAAATGACAAAACTAGGGATTCTTTTTCTGTGTGGGGTCTGACTTTTGTTTAAAATATTAACCTCTCGTGACCCAAAAATCCCAGGGAATTGAGGTTTCGCAGATAAAAATTAGTATCATAAAATCAAAGACCATAAATTAGGCAATAATAAGCAAAATATTATTTCTAAATTTTAAATCTAAGCAAGACCACAACAAAATTGAATCTAATCAAACTACAAAAAGACCATTTTATCATAAAACATCAATAAAATTTAAAAGCAAAGAACATACCAGTTGGAAGTAAAAATTCTAAAAACTTGAAGAAAATAAACCTATCAGTGCGGGCTCACATTAATTTTAATTACATTAAATTCAATCTACCGTGTTTAAATCTGCATAAGCTTATAACGCTTTATGGAAGTGCCTCGTCATCATAAGAAATAAATAAAACGATCTCAGCGCCTTCTATTGAGTTAAAAACCAAAATGAAATAAACTAGAAGGCATATGTTTAGTTGTGAAAAAATTAAATATGTTAGAAAATAGATAAACTTTCTCTTATTAAAACTTCTATATAGCAAAAGTTCTTTGGGAAAATCATTAGAAGTTAAGTTTTTAATGAGATTGTTTGTTGTTTCAATATAAAATTTTGTAATTATAGATTTTTGTTAATCCTATTAAATTATGAGAGAATCGAATTTTTGAAACTTTAGAGTTTAAATTAAAAAGATAATTACTAAGTTTAATTACTTTGAAGTTAATTTCATCTCTTTTATCGCAAAATAAAAATCGTGAATTACGTAAATTTAATATTTCCAAAAATTATGTCTTTAACGGAATTAATTTTTATTAACAAATCAAGGGAATTCCAATGGGGACAGCTTTTTCAAATGCGCTAGCCAATATTTTTTTGCATTACTACGAGAAAAAAATAAACATAATTTATTAAACAGTTGGAGATTTATTGATGACTTACTTTTATTAAACATAGATAATGCTAATGTTGTTATTGATTGTTATCCAAAAGATTTAGTTCCAAGTGGAACAAACGAAAATCAACATAAAGTTAACTATCTGGATTTAAAAATAGAAATTTCAAATGGAAAAACTTTAGTAGGTATTTTTAGTAGATAAATACGATAAGAAGTAGGTATTGTGTAATTTAGTGTCTTTAATTTTATGATACTAATTCTTATGAACAAAACCTCAATTTCTTAGGATTTTCGGATCGCGATTGGTCAATATTTTGGGTGAAAGTCAGACCCCTCACAGAAAAAAATTCCTGCCTGAGGGTGACTCTTGAAAAAGTCTTCAGGCCAGATTCATCATTTCTTTCTTTTTGGTTCCATTTTTGCCTTTAACTTAATATTTATTTCTAATTTGGTTGTTTTGTTAAATTATATTTCTATGTATTATTACGATTCGTAATTTTCCATTGATTTTATTATTCCATTTTTATATTAAGCTGATAAATGTCAATTTCTTTGAATTCATTAAAATGTGTTTAATCAAAAAAGCTCTAATGTAAATTTTCATTTATTAAATTTGATATTTCTAGACATCCTATACAATAATTATTCTCATAACTACAGACACATAGACATAGACACACACATACACTTGCATATACACATACATATACACATTCATGCATTCATATAATTATTCCTGTTATTATACTTGCTTTAAAATTTCCATTCTTGTCAAAAGGAGCAAAATATGTGATGAATAATAAGCTTGAAAAGTGGAACATTAATGGAAAATAAATTTAGAATAAATGAATGAACGTTTGGAATGATATTTTGCGTTCCCCGTCTGTAATAAGCATGTGTCCTGTATACGTGTCTTTGTATAATGAATTCTTTCGCAGTCAAAAAGCATTTGTATAAAATATTAAGTTGTCGGTAAAGAATAGAAGAAAGCTGATTTACATTTACCAGTGAACGAAATGCACTCCTTTATTATGCTCGCAAAATAAAGTGGCGGATCTCATGTCTATTTATGAGTAGTAAGCAATTACAATAGAAATAGTATATTCTGATAAAGAAATAAAGCTAAAAAACATTAAAAATCGGTTACTTTCTTCCCTGTTTATCGGTAAGATATTAGTTTTAACACTGAAATTAATATTTCTTTTAAACAATAAAAATATATTGAATTCTATCTCTTTCGCTCATGTAAAAAAGAAAAAAAAATCTTTTCATTCCGATGCTTTCAGAGTAATGGCGATTCAGGCTCAGACGCAATTTAAACAAAATTTTTAATGCTTTTGAATATTTCTATGCCGGAAAGAAACTTCGCGCAGATATTTGCATTATAAATATTTTGTCATGTATGAAGCATCAATCGATTTTAGTATGTAGATTGTGATCCTATAAATGCTTTTAAAATGCCACAAAATAAAAAATAAAAAATACTATTACTGACGTCCAGACAATATATAATCAAAGTTTTGCGATTCCTAGGCCTCAAAATCAAAATGATCTAAATGTAAGAAAATTCACTTTTACCTGTCGTTCCTGGAACTTCTAAATCAGAAGAATTGAGGTATTCCAACATAAATTAGTTCACATATGCATCGAAATTATTAATCCAAGCATTCTCATTTTTATCATCTCTTATTTTCTAGACAAGGACACAGGTACAAATCATTATTTATAAATATTTACATATTTCATTTTACGTGCATGAATTCTTTATATAGATGCAATTATCTTTTATTCCGTTCTTACGCTTCATCAACCAAAACTGCACTGAAACTGAAACTTCTACTACTGTGGAATCATGGGATTTTTTTCCTGATGTCATCATTTGCGCGTGCGCAAAAGGGTTATATTATGGTTAAGCCAGGAATTCTAACACTAAGCATAGAAACGAATTCTTAAGAGAAAAGTCAAATATCTCCCGCCGTAATCACGGTTTATTAACCAAAGTTTATACTCAGGGTACTTTTTCCTTGTAGAATCTATTCACGACATCAAAAAAGAGCGTTGCCACAGGAAGTTTGTACAATTTTAAATATGCAGATAATCTCCCACAAATATTGTAGGCCCATCATCTTTTAGTATATGTTGCTATTCTAAAAATGGTAATTTTAGCTTTCTTATATGCTGATCTATAGCATAATAAAGCTGGGTAACTCTGTTTTTCCCTCAATTGTATACCAAAATTTTAGTTTAATTGCTAAACTGATTCGACGGAGTAAAAATATAAGATTTAAAGATCATAAGTGATAAGAGAAAAATGTAAGGCAAAAGAGAAAAAAAGGCATGAAATTTAACAGAAACTAGAATTCCAATAATTGAATTTTTGCTCTCATTAATCGCTTATAAATCTTTCTGCGATCTTTCTAATAAAGCAAGAATCTTTCCAGTTAAAAATTATAATCACTGAAAAGACAATACAGAGCACAATAAAATTATAAAAACGACTAATAAATGCTTTCTACTTTTAGTTCCTATATTATATAAATAAAATGTGTTAGAATTATTGACGAATTATTCAAATATGAAATTCAACAATCTAGAGATATGATTCGAATAATTTGGAGTTCAAAACTTTTTCAGCAAGCCAAGTGCCTGTGTTAATAGATTCAGTTTAAATAATCTCAAGGAATTTTTGAGGTATGTAAAAATCTGAGAATAGATGCCATCTTTATTTCTTCCATTAACTAAGCGTTTTTTATCATGGCGGTTTCCAAGACTGGCGTTCAAAGTACATTAACTCCTCTAACATAATTTGAAACTTTCTTTTAGAACCAGGATTAATATTTTCATTGTATCCCCAATTTGAATCGATGAAACCTAGTTATTTCTAAATTGAAGTTTTATGAGCGAAAATTCGTTCGGTTTTTTCTTAGTTTGGCGCATCACATGACGCATACACAATTAGAAATTTTTATAGTCTAATTTCAATAAAAACGATATTTATTTAAGGAAAATTACATAGGTTATATTCAAAAAATTTCTCTACCGATTTTTTTTCTGTTGGCATTTATATCTTAGTTGAGATTATCATTTTTCACACAATCACTTTCCATTTAATGGTCATGTGATTTGATAAATGCAGCCGTTAGTGAATCGATAGATATTTCTAACAGTAATATTGAATATTTACTCATGTGAAAATAGATACCATATTTCTGAATTTATAAGAAATCGATTTTGGTGTATACGGACATTACATTGTCATGATGCAGAACCAGCACTTTCTCCTACATAGCAACTATAGTTTTGCCGCTTTCGTAGCTGCAATGCATTTTTCATAAGAAAACTGAATTATTTCAAGAAAATGTTAGTAAATATTTCACAAAAATAACGATTTGAAAAATAAAAATTCATTAATTTTTATCTTACACTGTATTCATATTTATTCATTTGGTTAATTGTATCCAAATATCGTCGACATGCAGAAAAGAACGCCGTCTCATACTCCCGTATCCGTAATCATTCTGGTCACTGAACAGTTTGGTGAGGCATGTTACGGGAATTTTATTTAAAAACCAAAATATTTATAGTAGAAAAAACAAAAATAACAGTGTACAGAATTTACAAGCATATAAGAAACGATAATGAAATGAAACCATTTACAAGGATTTTGAACTTTTAAAAATTAAAGAAAAATTTGGAACAATAGTATGCAGAAAAATAAACTGTATCAAAAAACTCATGAATTCTGTATTCACTTGTTATCATAACATAGCTGATAAGGATGCATTTATAAAAATAAAATGGAAAATAATTTGGTTAATTGTAGCAAAGAGAAACTCTGTTTGATTGATATTTATGAATGCAAATGTATGAGAAGAAACTGTGGTGCTTCCCCCCTTTAGTCTTTGTGAGTATGACACTTGATGTTGAGAGCTAGGGAGGCAAGAAAAGATCTCTATTTTCACTGATAAATTTAATTATCCTATGGATTTTTTGCCTGAAAAGTTAGTGCTGGCGCCTCTTTTCAGCCATTCTTATTCATGGTTTGGTGATGGTTTTTTTTCATATGCCAAGAGGTTGTGAGGATGCATTTCGTAGCATAATGAAGTGCCGTGCCAATCCCACCACAATTGCACTGTTCACTCTCCAGAGTAAAATATCTTTTTATCCCTTCAAATATTGTCGAATGATGACCAACTCCCTCTTTCGCGAAGTCTCCGATTATTTTATTTATAATTAATATGATGTTTAAATATAAATTTCTTTGATGCGCACATTTATTTATTGGATATTTTCCCATATTATTTGAAAAATGTAAAAAAACCACTCTTTGGATAAAAGTTTTCTTTGATATTTGTATTTACTATGTAAAACTTACAGGAGATGTTTATTTGAACTGAAGAATTATTTTTCAGGTACAGTTTTCATACCAGATAGTCTTGGATATTTTGTGGGCACGAACTTTTTTGGTGAGGTGGGATTCAAATTGGGAAGGTGAGCTAAATAAATTATTTTAAATGTTTATTATGTAAGAGACATGACACTGCTTATCATTTGAATATCTATTCATATTGAAAACTAACTTGTTGCAACTTTTTTCTGTAGATGGTTCACGGCAATGGTCTCATTATTTATTGTGGGTGTCTGTGCTCTAATGGTAGGTATAATTGATTTATAATTTCCATTTTGAAGATAGCTGACAAAAACAATTATTTTGCAGCAGATACTTCATTTTCATAGTTTTTTTCTCTTTACGATTAAACGCAACAAAAACTTACACTGATGCGCCTTCATATTCACTTTTACAGAATAACCTACATCCAAGAACTCTTTCAGATATAGGGAATGCTTCCTTTTCCTCCAAATCAAAGTATTTTAACTACAGTTTGATGAAAATATGGCGTTTTTTTAATGACAGAAAATTTATTCCTTATAAATTGCTTCAGTTTACTGAAAAATTGAAAAAGGAAACTGAGGCTTATTTTTCCAAAAACAAATAAAAATAGATGAGAATACTGTTTCTCTTTTTTTAAGAACGATATTTTCAAGATAGTACACTCTCCTGTTCAAAAAATGAGTAACAAAAACGAAAAGGCGAGGTACACATGCAAAATAGTGAATTAAAACACGCAGTTGACATATGAGACAGATGTTGCATCGCCAAAAGCAAATGGGTAAACAAAATTAACATAAAACTTAATCCCTCGGCTACACAGTAACGCCCTAAAAAGGTGCTTACAGAACGTATGCTTCAGTTCGCAAGCAACGCTAATTCTGCAAAATCCGAGATAACCAAAGCGGAAAGCAGGAGCAGAAGAAACCATTTTCATGATGAGATGTGTTGGAGGACTTTGGTGTTGTTGCAAGCTGGTATAAGACAATCTGCTGTTGCTAGAGAACTGAATGTGCCATCCATAGACTGTGGAACCATTATCAAAGGGATCAAAACACCAGTAGTAGACATGGGTCTGGAAGACGAAGAATCACCACATTGGCAGAAAATAATTCCAGTTACAATGTACCATACGCCGGAGGACACTAACAGAACGACAACTGGCATCGCAGCTCTCAACCGCTGCAGGAAAGCACTTATCCAGCCAAACTGTATCGCGCAAACTGCATGAAGGCGGCATATTCGCACGACGACCTGTCGTGTGCCTTTGACCCCAGCGCATGACAGAGTGCGGTTGCATTGGGGCCTGTGAACATCGCAGTTGGACACTAGAGCAGTGAGGCCATGTCTCTTTTCGGATGAGTCTCAATTTGATAACCAGAACGATTCCTGAAGGGTAAGGATATGGCGAGAGTCAGAGGAACGCTATCAGGCTTCAAACATTGTCGAAAGGGACCATTACAGAAATGGCGGTTTACTTGTCTAGGCAGGCATAGCAATGAACGCCCGAACCGACTTCCACTTGTTAGATGGGGGTTATCTTCACAGCTGTCCAATACCGCGGAGAAATCTTACACCCACTTGTGCGCCCTTTTATCGCTGCAATAGATACTTACGCGATATTTATGAACGATATAAACTGTAGATCGAAGTGTGCCGCCAGGCACCCTCCCCAAGCTCCAGCCAGCCTTATTACATGAATGGTCATTATTGCCACAACAAGCGACCAACGACATTATTATCAGCATGTTCCGCCGTTGCCAAGCATGTATTTCAGCTAGTATGTATCATACCCATTATTAGCGTGGGGTTCCCACTACACATTCTGCCTACCAATTTGGGCTGTCGTGCTGGGACGACTGTAACATAAGCATTTTTGTTCTTCTTTGTTTTATTATTTGATATGTGGTCGAATAATGCCACACCTACCTCGTGTGCAACTTTCACGCATATCCATTAAATAGTTTTTGTTTTATCCCGAGTTTTGCGTTTGTTGCTTATTTTTTGAGCAGGAGTGTAGTTTTAAATTCGAGAGAATATTTTACTCATATATTCAAAATAAGGAAATTTTTGTTAGAAATTTATTTTCCTGTTGGAAGGAATTAAAATTTTTGATGTCTAATTAAATGCGTGTTTTACACTTAAAGTGATTAGATTCAATGATTTAAAAAAAAAATTTAATGACGATATTACTATTACATTTACTTATTATAAAGAATTGGACACAATCATCAAATAAACAACAAAGATTACAAATTTGATGAAACACCAAATTAAAATTTCTAGAAATAGGGATACACATTTTTTGAATACCACGCTGGCAAAATATGAGCAGTAGACAATTTTAAACACACAATTTGATTAAATTTTTTTGGAAGATTTAATAAAATTATTAGCAGGAATCGTCTTCAGATAACTGTACGATAATCATTTAAACAAAATTTATAATAGGAAGTTTCTACAGATAGCTGGCAGATAAATTATATTTCACTGAAAAAAACAATATTTTTCTTTGAATTTCAGTGTAAAATGAACTTATTTAATTTTTTGTATAGGATAAAGAAATACAAGTATAAATATTTAACTTGGAACAACATACAACAAAAGAAAAACCTTTGATAATCAATACTTTCTTTTTAAATGCTTTCGATAATGCATGAAAATGGAATAAGAAATAAAAATTCTGAATAACAGCAATGAGATTTGTTTTTAAAGAATGAATAATTCAGGTAATAATCATACAAAAATTCAAAGATTTTTAAAAGTGAAAATGAAGTTCTTCTAGTAACTTACAGACGGCAACACGAAGCATTTTTGTAGCGCGAAAGTAGAATAAATTGATGAATATTTCATGCAGCAGTGGCTCACTGACACTTGTCAGCTTAGAAATTAGCAATGTTGGAGAAAATATCTGTCAAGAGATTGCAATTTTAAAAATGCTACTTTAATCATAAGTAGCTTAAAATTTTTGATTTCAGATATGAAGTTTGTTGCATCTCAAAAATATAAAGTAACCAATATATATGATATAAATTCCTTGCAGTGTTTTCGATGGAAAATGCATTATGTGTTTGGTAAAATGATGATTCAGTAGATAAAAATATCACAACTTTCCCTTTCCTTCACTTATTTATTCATCCTCTCCGCTCAATAAAACTTGTCTAAAAAGGAATACCGATACCATATGCAATAAATAATCTGTCAAGTTCATCATTTTTGAGATGTAATTCTTAATAATAATTTATAATCTTATAAAAATGTTCATCTGAATAGCATTTTAGAAAATTATCCGTGCTCTTATTTTTCCCCGAAGAGTGACGTCTAACAAAAGAATATGAATATCCAATAAAACAAATGCGTTTCTGTCCAGACAGTAAAAATCAAAATCAAAACTCATAAACGGAAAATGACAGACAAACGATAGAGGAGAGAAAAGACTTAACGAACGTAGGCGAATTTTGAATAAGAGTGGAAAAAGAAGGAAAAAAGTTTGGTCTCTTCGAGCCGGAGCTGATTTGATTGCAGCTCTCATGTCTTTAAATTCAAAAGAGAGAAGGATAGCTTTTAGTCTCCAAAAATAAATAAATCAGTTGTTTGCTCTGTGGGCTTTCATAAGCAACTCGCAAATCAACTCCGACTGCATTTCTCTTGCTCGTTGATTCAGTTCTCGCCTAATTTTTACATTTTCATTGCGTTTTTTCGCTTTGTCGTTGATCAATGTACTCTCAGAGCAAAAAGAAAAATAAGCAATGAGCATTGATTTTTCAGTGTGAAAAAGCAAGCAAATTAAAAAAATGAAAATACAGTTAAAAACATTAATTTAGAGGGATACTACTGTTCTGCAGCCCTTACATGGGCGAGCCGCTACCGATTTAATATAAAAATTCAAAATTGTAAAAAAAAAAAAAATGAATCTTCAGTCTCGTTTAAAGGTATATTTTCAGTTATACTGCTGTTATATATCATATTTGCCCTTCTACTTTCATGATCAATCAGTGTAAAGTGTAACACCATCAGGCTCATAAACCAATATGCCATGGACTGAAAATTCGCTTTTCCATTTTGATATAACTCTTGCAAGTAAGCTCTAATGTGTGATTCATTATAAAAAAAAAACTGATTAATAACTCAAGAAAAATGAAATTATTGAATTCATTGATGAGGTGGAAAATTAGCTCTACCTTATTCATACTTTTATATTGTCCCTCAATGAACAGTTTTTTCCCCTTAAGGGGAAAAAAATGAATCCTTCACAATCCATTTAATTTCACATCTGATACGAACATATAATCTCATGCCCATGTCTGATCAGAGCTGCATTAAACATTCTAGGGTCCCTTAGGCAATGCTAATCGTATGGCTTCCTTTTCCCTCATTTTCAGAACCTAATATTTATTAATTTCAATTTAATCCTCTTTATAAGCATTTTAAGTAGCAAATATTGAAGAACTGAAATAACAAAAGGCTTAGTTAGAGATAATTTCTTAGAAAGTTGATTTCAGTATATCGCGTATAAAAAAATTTAAACAAATCAGTAAAATAAATAAATAAATAAATAAAAATAAAAAAAATGGCAAAACTTTTCTTAACATGATTTAGATAATATTTCATAACAGGAAGGGGTATTTTTTAAAATTATAAGACCCCACATTCTAGAATGTAAAATAACACCATATCAAAGCTTGCAAATGGCAATTAGGAATATTATTAGAATAATGCTCTAAAATTAATTTATACGATACCTGATTTTAATTTGCATAGGTTCGATCGCGTTGCTTTTATATTTCAATGAAAGCACAAAATTAAATAACTTTCAAAATACCCTCCAAAAATATTGAAGGCCCAGGGTCACTAATTGTATGGTCCCTAGGCAATGGCCTACTTTGCATGCTTAATAATCAGGCTCTGTATCTAATGTAAAAAGAATTAGAAAGAATCAATATGGATTGCAAAAATTTTAATGTCTTCAACCTCTAATGGCATTTGAAAATTGAAATTTGTGACATTGCTTGGTAAATGATGATATACTATTCTCATATAATGTGTCCCTAAAAAATGGAATAAACGTTTATTTTCTGAAGTATTGAACCTGATAGCATACTTTCAGTTACACAATTTAATTAATTAAGATATGCATTTGTCTATTTTGAATATTTTAGAAATTGATAATGAAAAGTTCAGAAATTATTTTTTATACAGCCACTATAGTATAAAAATGTCAGTAAGGTATTCTTTCTTACATACATTACATTTTTTGCATTCATTACAAAGTTCCATAGTCTCAAAGACATTTAAAAGCAAATTTGTTGACTTAAATCACATTTTAGACCCTCAGACTGATGTTTGAACCAGTTTTTCAATGTACATTTTATGAATAATATCTACATCGCAATAAGCTATTAAAAGGCCAGAGTGCCAGAAAATTGTAATGCGTTTATAAATCTTACAAAATCTTGAAAAATGGTGAAATAATCGAATTCTTGACAAAACTTGTTCAAATTAATATTTCCGATATCTATAGAAAATTGCATTCTTCTACCAATACTTACATGCACATGCATACGCATTACGATTATGTACAGCATAAAACATCAGTATTTAAAAATATTCCTCGTTCTGAAATATATCGTCCCACGTGGGGGAGGGACACCTTGTAATTGAGGATGAGAAACTTTTAGCATGATGGTTATTTCTCGCCACCCCTATGAGTACACGGAAATGTGGGGCTCTGGTTCCTCCCATCGATAACGGAATGTACTTCCTTAGGGAAGGATTGCATCGTAGCCGGTGATTGGCCGTTAGGACTCAACCACAGTTCCCGCCCGTATTGCTGTTGCGGTGGTCCTGTCAAGTGTTTCCATGTGTCTTTCGGGGGTCGGAGTAGTCAGTTTGTGATTATTGAAATATATCATTAATTAAGAAAACTTAACATCACTTATGTAATTTGAAGAATTCTTTTCTTATTTGGAATTTCTCTTCTCCGAGATATCTTAAATATTCAGTTTCTATAGCTTTTCTCTATTAAGTCGAAGTTATACAGCTGTAAACCAGTCGAAGTGAACAAGAGAATGCATGAGTAGTAAATTTCTTTTAAGTCATAATGATTGAATGATAATGCTAATGTTTGTATAATCGTATGGCAGATTTTCTGTATTGAATAAATTTGCCTTTTTTAAAATAAATGTTTCCATCTCAATATGCAACAAACCCTCTGAATTTAGAATTAAAATATATCAGCAAATTTTGTAGGTGCATAGATGAATTGTACTAATTGATATTTTTACAGTATGGGGGCCGTATAAAAAGTTAATATTTTTAACTTTTTATTATCAACTTCCTCTGAAGTAAAATTCATACAGTTTTCATACACTTTATTTAATGAAACTTTGTAACCGGAAGTGTATGTCTAGGTGCAATAGTTAGGGAAATAACAGCCTGTTCCATTTTTGGGACATCCAGCACACGAGAAATAAAAGAAAATGTTGTAATACCTGTATGCATTTTGCAAAATCGTAAATGAGGATTATTCTTAATAATGAGTGATATTATCAAATGAAAATTCAATTCCCCCCATAAATGTATAAAAAAAGTTGGTCTATGCGAGAAAAACTAACATCTATGCATTTGGGATGTAATTTCTTTTTATCGATTTTTTAGGGCGGAATTATACTTTAAAAATATATTTCTATTCCTGTTGATAAACATCAAAATTGAATTGAAAAGAAATTCAGTAAAATGCGGCTCTAACAATTCTACAGTCCTGAACAATTTCAAACGAAGGAAATAACTGATTATGGATATCGAATATGTAATATGGCTTTGAGCATGGAGATTAGTTTTGCACATCGAGAATTCTTTATTCGAATCTATTTAGATTCAGCGATGCGAGATAAGAAACCAAATGTATTTCGGAATGCACTCAAATTTATTGTATTCTCTGAATCTTATTTTATTTTTTCATTCTCAGTCATCCAATAGCACAGAGCCGATAAGCGTCTGTTTATAACAATAGACATGGAGAGCATTTTTTTCATTATCTTCTTAGTTTCTTGTGTCAAGTTAATTTCTTCTCAAGCATTCAAAAAATTCGAATGAGCTGTTTTCGTGATCTCCGTTTAAATAAATATCATATCAGAATATTCAGGAAATTCTTTTCATTATTGTCATTGGTTGTTTCTCAAAGGGATTTGTAAGGTGGGAAGTTTTCATATCTGTTGAATCGACAGATTACTAATTCGTTTTATTTATTACACTTGTTTTGTTAAGAAGCAATTTTAGAAAGGTAATACATTCAAAAATATGTTGCATGTCTATTATTTTGAAGAAATAATATGAAGTCTATCTATCTCTTTAAAATGAAAATAAAATGTAATTTTTTAAAAACTCTCGTAGAATTTTCTCGAGAAGATTTCAAGGAAGGAAAACTATTTATTTTTATCTGTAGAATCTTCAAATGGCGAGTTCGAATTTTATTTTTAAGGCATTTAACAGAAGCAATTTTAAAACGAGATACTGGAAACTATGTCAAGTGCTTAGTATTTTGAAGTATTAGAATATAAAGCATCTTTTTCTTTCAAATGGCATATTTTTTAGGTGTTTGACATATTAATATATCACTTGACATATAATGTTAAAATTAAGCCTCACGTAGCCTATCCGGTTCAAAAGAAGCAGCAGCTGGGGAGGTATTAGGGGTTTAACACGTTCATGATGTACAGTCATATCTGTTTTTGTGCGGAAGATAGGAATCGCGTAAAAGAAACCGTACAAAAAATATTCAGAAACTTCATAAATAGCTATAACAAAATTTTGCACAGCATATTAAAGAATTTTTTTTTATGCGATGGAAAGGGAATGCATACAAAAAATCTAACTTAGAAAATCTATGAAAGATTTACGAAATAGCTAGAAATTGCTATCCAAACAAAATAAATACTTAAATTACACATGAAAACATTTAGAAATGTCACACTTTAAACGTGGAGATTATTTTAAAATGCACATAATTTAGTATTAATTGTCTTAGTCCAAAAAAGCGCATCTTCTAGTAATGAACTGGTTGATAATCGTCTTCGTCACTTGATGATGTACAATTCTTGAGTACAATGCTTGAGCGTGATACTCTTCTATTGTTTTCGTTTGTTCCACAGTTAATAGATTCATTAATTTTAAATTGCAAGTTTTTGAATGGCTTTTACAATGGACTCACTTGATTTAAAATCGTTACCAACATGTGTGGATCCTTCCCTATTTCTATATAGAAATCTATTTAATATAGAAATTTTTGTTCCTAATATGTTTTTTTTATCACTTTTTTGGCTATAATTATTAATTTTAAGGGTGCATTTATGTTCAAAAATAAAATGAAAACTATATCTAAATAGAAAAATTAATTTACTTTAATTTTACCATAAAAGGAATTCTTAATGGTTAAAAGATGTGTGTGTGCACTTCGAAGGTTCGTAATTAACTGATGCTGGTGTAATATGTATGTACATATTGGAATTGGTTGACGTAACATGTATATTATATATATTTTAAAACAATTTCGTGACCGAAGAGAGAGAGATGACACTTCGAATTTTTAAACTTCGTTTTTATTCCATCCCGGAAGGCATAATTTATGTACAAGATGCGCGGACGAACTGGCGTCCGTTTATAAGCGATACAAGAGCAGAAAAGAGCGAACCCCCCTCCCCCCACAAATATTTATGCTAATGATAATATACTGTGAGATTCTGATAGGGATTTCTTTACGCGTGTCGATTTTGGTAAGAGAATTAATTATAGGGATCTTCTAAAAGAATTTGTTTAGATCGGAGAATTTTTATTCTTTCACTCGGAATGTGGGAACTTGTCGATTTCAGGAGGTGGAATTGGATCTGGAAATAAGAGAACATTTTAGAATGAAGTTAATATGGGCTAAATTAAGATAAAACTTTGGAAATTAATTAGGATTTAATTTAAATTTTAAAATATCATTACATATTATATATATATATATATATATATATATATATATATATATATATATA
>JAPMOR010059027.1:329335-351104 GCA_026543865.1 Argiope aurantia | reverse complement strand
AAAACAAATCCTACACAAGAAAACTCGCACAGAAAAGGATCACACAAAAACAGGTTTGACTGCATCTCTCCCATGGGTTATTCTATAAGAGTGTTTTGCTTTATTGGGCTAATCTGCCTGATGAAACATTCAAGTGCGGTTGCCAAGGTGATACATGTCGACTAATGAGACTACAGTGAGAACCACTAGTGGTAGCCTAACTCTGGTAAGCGCCATTTAGATTCTGGTTCGGCCCAAGTTGGTACTTGGGTACTTGTGGTCAGTCAAAATCTGATCAGCGGTGACATTTCCATGACTCTTACTCTTTCCTAAGCCTCGAGTGATGAGCTTCTGGCCAACGCTGAAGGATGATATGAGTATCTCTCTTTTGTGGGTGGAGGGAGACATTACCCTTAAAAAAAGCTATTTTCACTGTGTTTGATTTAAAAATGTTCTCGTACTTAGAAGCATAATATTTTCGAATGACTTTATTTTTAATTAAAAATTGAAAGTTTATATTGTCAGCAGAATACCGCATATTTATAAAGAAGTTTGAAAATAATGAGAGCAGAAAAGTGAAAAGTTTGAAAAGCATTCAAAATTTTTAGAAATATAAAAGAATATACATAAATTAAAAGAAATAAAACAGGTGAAAGTAGATTTTCACATTAAACACTAATTTTCTTCTTTTTTAAGTATTACCGACAGCCTAGTAACCAAAAGAATTTCATACTTGTGCCCGATAAAAACAGAGAATTAATAAAAAAATCACGGTAATAACATATTCAAAAATAACTTGAAATTCACAGATGAATGGAATAAATAAGAAATGTTACTTTATTTGATAATATATTTTATTTTTATAAGTTTATTTGCCGAAATTATTTCATTATTCAACACCACAATCAAGTGCTTGAAATTGCAAAACTTCATACAAACCCACGAAGTGGAAACCGTGCAGCTATACTTCAAAATACTCTTTACAGATTCTATAACGTGAATACTTGGCACTAATTCGTGGAATCGGAAAGAATAAAAGGGTTAAGAAGAAGTGAGGGTATATCTGAAAGACAGATTCTTGGGTACCTCGAGATTGGGACACCCGTATCGACTTTAAAGGTAACAGAAATATGCGAAATATGCCTACTTATTAAATATTATTTACACATTAGAAGGAAAAATTTAACGCTCTTTTGATGCCGAAAATCTAATTAGATCCGTATAATGCTATGTGCTGGTCGCACTTGCCAGTTTAATTCCTTAAAAAATGACGCAATTAAGCACCCCAAATCTGCAATTCTGATCTCATTGAAAGTCTCTTTGAATAAAAATAAAAAAATAAAAATGAATTATATGTTTTAAGTCTAAAGTATGCATACAACCTAACGTCCAAGCCAGTGGAGTGAACAAGGGAAAAAAAATGAATTACCATTATTTAAATATAAGAATGCAATATATTTCGCATGTTGCTACAGAATGAATCGAACTTTCGATGAATCGAAAGTAATTTATGGTGTGTGTCGGATCTTTTGCAATATCAAGACTCAAATTTTAATTTTTCGCTATGTTGCTTTTATTAATTACTAGCCGCCTTTGGCAACCAGCCGGTTCACCAGCATTACCACTCGCTACAATTTTCAATTAAATATTTTAAGTAACTTGTCTCTTAATAGATTCTCAAAAAAAACATTTTTAATCTTCAAATTTTGATAGTCATACCAAACTTATACTGTTATTTAGATCGTTTCGTTCAATTTACTATCTATATTTTGCTAATTTGTTGTCATTTCCGGTAAAACTTCAAATTTAATTTAAAGTGGAAATGATGAAATTGCAATTAATATAAAGATATTTTTTAATAAAACCAAGCGTTTTATTTTATTTATCATCTTTATTGTTATTTATTTATTATTATTATTATTGAATATGAGTATTGCAAACAGAATCGCTCGGTATTTAAGTCTTATGTGAACTACAAAATATTTTTCATAATTTATGTAATATATCAAACAATAATTCAACAAAAATTTCTCAGATTCAGCATAAAATTCAGTTTTTAGTTTTGCTTTCAAAAGGATTGAAATGAAATCAATAATAATATTTTGTTCCGGCCTATAAATATATTTCAAAAATTAAAAGGCTAAATTTAATGCAGTAAGGCATCATATTCTGAGAAATATTCTGGACACACCAAATTTTAAATAAATGAATGAATGTTTCTATTTTCCACGATCAACTAAGACTTACTTATGAAGTTTTGAATGTTAAAAATTTAGAAAAACTCAACATTTTCATAATCTTAGGCCAATTAATCTTGAGAAACATGCGCGTTTATTGGCGTATTTTCTTTGAAACGATCGATGGAAAATCTAAAATTATCCTTTTTTTATTGAATAGTGATATTCAAATTTTCATAAATCAGTCAGTTTAAGTGATTGATTTAGTTCATTGGAAATTAGCAACGTTTCTTATCTGCGATACTTCCAATTTCTAGAAAATTCTTTTTCCACCGCAAGATGCTGTTTTTGGATGGAGGATCTTTTAGGTAAATTCTTCTGAAATTTCTCTGTGCTTGCACTATCGATTTCGTTTCTATGAACCACCATAAAATCTGTGCTTTCTCTTGTGGTGTATGCATTCTCCTTAATATCCGTTCGAATAAAACATCACATACAAAAATACTACATAGAACAAACACATCAAAAGTAAACATAACATTTCAATAGTTGCCAAAAACAAAAGAGAGAAAAATGCAATTAATAAGCAGACGATATTTAGAAAAGTACAGATATTTAGACTGGAAAATGAAATTATCTGAAATTACCACACGCGCAGACGATATTTACAAAAGTAAAAATATTCAAACCTGAAAAGGAAAATATATGAGTTATTCCATCAATAAATGCCATAAGTTTGTTTATATATTCATTATTTTATGAGTCATTAAACATCAAAATGGGTCCGGGATTAAATAAACACCCTGTATAGAGAGTGTAAAAGATCATAAAATAATTTTTCTTGAATTTATTTTTTAGAAAAAATAATATTTCATATTTGTTTCATTTCCTACAGATACATGCCAAAAATTATATTTTTGCAGATTTCATTTCTAAAAAGATTTAATTTATTTTTAATTGGAGCTTTAATCAATGTGATGGCAACACTTTGAAAAAAGCTAATTTTTTCCCATGAATGCGAAACGTGCTTAATTAAATTTTTTTTTTGCGAAAAAAATTATTGAAAAACATAGTTAAAATATTTATTTAAAAATTCATTAAAAATAGAAATTTAATTTTAAGATTAAAACATTAGTATCATTTAAAAGATAAATTTTTGATCTTTAACTTCATGTAAAAATCTTTTTTGTGCGGTAATATTTTCGGAAGTTATAGCAGAAACACGTCAAAATTTCGCTTAATTTTTAAATAAATAAAATTCTAGTTAAAAATTCGAAAAAATAACCCTCAGGTGCACATTCCCGGCCTCCAAGGTATACACGTGCCAAATTTGGTAGCTGTAGGTTGAATGGTCTGGACTCTAGAGCGCCAACATACACACACACACACACATTGAACTTTATTATAAGTATAGATTATTTTCGTTTTCTTTAAATTTTCGCATTCGTTTCATTTTGCCTTTCTTGGACTCTTCGTTTTGTAAGCCTTGAAGTGTACCCTTCTGGAGTACAAGAAATTTATTCTTGCGATAAAACTGTTTAGATAAATTGTTTGAAAAATAATTACTTTTTCTAGTTCTCATAAATCTCAGAATTTAGTTTAGTTATATCAACCTCCCATTTTAAAGCAACACTAGGGTTATTTTGGGACGGACCTCGTAATTTTGAACCACGGGGAGATGACGGGGACGACACCTGAACTGGCGCCCCCTTTCCAAGCTTCCACACCATAGATTTAACGTGCACCAGGCCCGCTTACACTACGGTTCTTCGGTGGAATCGGATCTCGAGCCTGAAGCCCTCCGGTTGCGAAGCCAATACCTCACCACTAGGCCACCGTGGCCCGGAAATTCAGTAAATTTTTGATTAAAATCTATATTTTTGAGGATATTGGCAGCAAAATATTTAAACAGTGCCAGAATCAAAAATCGCAGAAAATTATCCTGTATGCAAAAATTAGAACTGTATAAAGTTTGACAATATTCGTAAAACTTTAAAATGTTTTTAAAAAAAATAAATTTTATAAAACTATAATTTAAAGATATCTCCACAACAGGATTAATTAATACTATAAAATTAATTATTAAACCAATAATTGATTTAAAACTGTTTATTTAAAGCAAGGTTGAGGTTTTCGAGCTTCACTGGACTACTGAAAAATAGAAATCGCAAAATTTTGTTTTAGCTTAAATACATTAGCTTAAATACAGACATGCGGTGTTGAGAGCATTTATTTCAAAAATGGTTAATTATAACCATGGTGCGACAGAGATTACATGAACAGTTTTTAAAAATTCTGCTCTAAATTGGGAGTTCTTAAAATCTTTCAATTTCTTGCCTCTTTAAAAAAAATCCCTTCCTTTTAGAAATTAGAAACGAAAATTGAATTATGAATAAATTCAATTGAAAAACATTCAAAATTTTGATAACGTTCGTATAAAACATGACTATTTTATTCAATAAATTAAAATAGAATATTCTTTGCCACATTCACTGCAGTTTCACGCCAGATATTCGAAACAACTATATTAGAATAGGCATTGTATAATTAGTTTAGTTTAGTTATATTAACGTCCCGTTTGAAGCAACACTAGGGTTATTTTGGGACGGACCACGTAATTTTGAACCGCGGTCAGATGAGATGACGAGGACGACACCTAAGCTGGCATCCCCCTCTCCACACCACACCACACCAGCGGGAGGACGTTTGGTCAGGACGGATTTAACGTGCAATAGACCCCCTTACACGACTGTTCTTCGGTGGAATCGGGTCTCGAACCTGAAACCCTCCGGTTCCGAAGCCGAGACCTTACCACCAGGCCACCGCGGCCCATTGTATAATTAGAAGATTCGGTGCAATTGGATAGTAGACGTGGAACACAAACTAGTCAACGCAGCAGGCGCTGTGTTAAAGATTGATAAGATATGTTTTTAAAATGAGTCAAAGGGTAAAAATCAGACATAATCAATCTCTCAGAAACAATCACTTGTTACTCTGTCTGGCATCATTTAAAAAAAACATGATGAAGATGAAATAAAGTATTCATTATTTAGAATTGTGTTTCAAACAAAATTCAAAAGCATTAGATTCATTTTCATATGCATCAAAATCTACAGCTATGCAAAAGCTTAAGGTAATAATAAATCAACAATAATCCTTTTTGTTAATTTTTATTCCCATTAAAATCTTACGGACCTTTCATGAGCCCTAAATGTAAAAAATCGATAGTTTTTCATTATTTTTTGAAATTTTCGTAATTCACCTATTTCTTCAAGTTTTAGTCAGACAGCAAAGGTTATAAAGGGAATAAAAATAATTTATCAAATTCGGATATGACCTTCAAATCTAGCAATCCTTCAAAATTAATAAAAAAAAATTATCTGAAACTATTTTAATATATATTTTTATTGAGATTATGCACCAGAAGGAATAAGTATATTAATTTCATCATCACTACCGTCTTGAACAGGAGTTCAATCGCACTCATTCTATTAAATCATATCCTTGTTTTCCTTCAAAATTGAGTTTCACTGTCTTTTTTAAATGTGTCCGAGACCAAGTTTTCTTATGTGCTTTCTATTATCCAGTGTCACAGACAACGTCAATGTTTCACCATATACGCAAAAATGCATTTCCACCACAGGGTCAATAATTTTAAGACAGTTTTCGGGATCGGAATGAATAATTGCAATCGTTTTAAAGATATTTTTTGGGGGGGAGGGGCATCTGGACATTGTACTCGTTCACTGAGACACTGTAGCATATATAACCCCAGAATAACTTCAAAAAATAGTTTCATTTATTTTGAAAGATTTTTTTTAGTCTTTCTGTCAAATAAATCTGAATATTGGTGGTATTGCGATAGAAATTTAAACAGCGAATTCTTCAATGCTTTCCCCAAATTTTATGACAGTTGAAATATCGAGAATATACAAATGATCCCTGACGAGTGTGCTGGTATGGGTATGTTATGTTAGATTTCTCTCATAAATCAAGTAGAATCTGGTAAGAAGAAAAAGGTTATGAGAAATATTTAAGGGACATTAAGGTGTGTTTTCTGTTCATTTTTGTTACTTTCAGTATTTTCACTAAAATTTTAAAGCTTCATTTTGCACTATTCCAACCACAAACACAACAAACGAATAATTCTTTAGGCCTCAATAACTTGTTGTGATGCATGTACATTGACATTGGGAAGATTATAAATTATTATTAGAATTTAGTTTAGTTACATTAACGTCCTGTTTTAAAGCAGCACTACGGCTGTTTAGAGAAGGACCTCGTAATTTTGAACCGCGATCAGATGATGGGGGAGGCGCCTTAGCTGGCGCTCTCTCTCCAGCCGCACCGGCGGGGGGAGGCGTTTGGCCCCGATGGATTTAGCGTGCACCAGATCCGCTTGCAGGGCTATTCTTCGATGGAACTGTATTTCGAACCTGAGGCCCTCCGGTTCCGAAGCCGAGACCTTACTACCACGCTACCGTAGCCCGAATGATTATTAGAAATGCAAATTCATATTAAAGTAACTTCACGCATTTTTTTTTTGCCATATTTGTAAGACGTTTGTGATCGGACGTTATAAAATAATTTTGACAGTTTTTATTTACTTTTGACCCGTTGAATACATAAAAAAAAAATTCAACAAACAGAGAAATTCCAAAAACTAGTAAAAATTAATCAATTTTTGCTATTTTTTACTACATTAAGATTTTAGGAGTACTGAAAGATATCAACTTTATTGCTTTTGTTCATCGATTCTCAAGAATTTCGAAATTTTCCACAGTATAACGAATTGAGAGGAAAAATAATCGTTTTTTTTTCCCAACACACTATCAGTAATACCTGATCTTCTAGCTGCTGATTCTTTAAAACGTTATTCATAAGCAACATTTGTACTACCTGTAACATAATTCAATTGTTACATGTAGTTACATTTTAACTATGCAAAGAATGAGTAAAATAAAAGAGAAAAAATATTCATTTCAGATATTTTTAGAAACAATTTTTTCATTGCAGCATCAGATATTTCATAAAGGAAAAAAAGAGGTTTTGCTTGATCGGAATTATGTCAGAGCAAAAAAATTGCATCAATATAAATGCTTCGCATTTTAATTATTGCGTTTCTGATAGAAAACTCGATAAAAAATGAACTTCTTTTATTGTTTCCTACGAAATAATCTTTTTCCATCAAATAAAATCCCCCCCCCCTTTTTTTACATTAGCAGGAAATTTTATAATATTGTATTCCAAATTAGTTCTGTCGTAATTCTTCGAGCTGTCAGTTCAAATAAATACATTATTGGATAGGTGCTCAGTTTTATCTCGGATATTTATTGTTATTTCAATCCATGTATAAGAACAAAAAGTGCAAACACGTTAAAACGTGTTCAGGTAATTTGTGTTTAAAATTAGTTGACATTCTCTAGGCATTGTCACGGAATTTTATACAACTGAATAAATACTCTTATTCTTTTTAAATACTGCGAGACTGGTTAGTGAAAAAAACGTACAAATAGAATTTGTGTTTTAAATTATTTAAAAAAAATGCAATTTTTTTAAAAAAATATTTGTATATCTATTTTAAAATCAAAGATATTTTTAGATTGATATATGTTTCAATAATAGAGTTTAAATATTTGATGCGTTTGAATATAAGTAAAAAGTCGACATTTTTTTCAAAAATGTGAATAATTGAAGATTTAAAATTTGAAATGAAATTTTCATTTATTATATAAAATACATGGAAAATATATTTTAATTTCTCCATAAAAACTGGAACTTTTCGCATGAATCTCTTGCTAGGACAACGCAACGCATCTGTAATTTCAAAACCTTTACTTCTGAACATAAATTGTTGGTCAGGTTTCACTTGGACATAAATTTTCATTTACATTGTTAGGCCAATATAAGAAAGTTCCGATGAATCCAATCCATAATTTCACTAATCCCTTGAATGTTATTTACAACAAATGAATTAATATCCTACACTTACATTTGTTCCCTGGGGAAATAGCGCAAATATTTTCATTAGAGAGAAGAAAGGGAATTTCTTCTACGTGGGTGAGAGAAACACGAAAGAGCTTTTATTTTTATTATTTATTTATTTATTTATTATTATTTTTTTGAATTTGTTGATTCTTTCGTGGAGCAACAACAAGTTATTTTCTACTACGAAAATTGAAGAACTTATTGCTTTAAAATTTCCATTTCTCGAAGTTCGCTGTTTATATTTAAGATCCTATAAATGCTATTGAAGAATTTTTTGTAAATTTTTGTGAAGATAATTTTAGAAAAATGAGTTAGTTTGTATTTCTGGAGTAGCAATATTAGCGGAAACAATTAGGAAACGGATATATGTAGATACTGTTCGTTTCAGTATCCTGAAACGACCTATCGACGATTCTATCTCACTAAGGGGTGAGACGCGGAAGGATGTGAGCATTTCCGGAATTTTATTTATTTTTAAATGTAAACATCTTCGTTCATATTTCCTCTCACCCCCATTTTGTCCAATTAAATCCATACTAATGCATGCGAAAAAGCGCGGTGGGTTTTAGAATCCGTTGACAGACAATAGTTGGTCAATATACAAGTCGTTATCGAGTTAGTCGGTTATTATTATTTTTTTCAAATAATCCATTCAAGGTAAGCCACCACTTAGCATGGAACAGAACATGGGAGGACAGTTAATAGGTCAGGAAATTCCCAGTTTCTGCACTTAGTTTGGTAGTGCTGGAGAAATTTATATACGTCGGTTATCTCCAGGGACATTGGCGCTTTTAACACTTTCCAGAGAGCGACTGTTTTCCATATTACTACTAGCTTATTAAGTGGTCAACTACCAGCTGAACTGATACAGCAAAGGCCACAGTGATGAATCGGCATTGGTATTTAGTTATCTACTGCATGCAGTTAAAATGCTATGAAAATCAGGGCCCCCATGGCCTGCTGGTCAAGTCTCGGGTTCGGAACCGGATGGTTTCAGGTTTCAGACCCGATTCCACCGAAGAATCGTCGTGTAAGCTGGTCTGGTTCACGTTAAATCCGTCGGGCCCAAACGCTCTCTCGCTGGTGTGGTGTGGAAGTTTGGAGAAGGGGTGCCAGATCAGGTGTCGTCCTCGTCATTTGACCGCGACTCAAAAGTACGAGGTCAGTCCCAAAATAGCCTTAGCATTGCTTAGGAACGGGACTTTAATATAACTAAACTTTTCGAAAATCAGTAATTTGAATAGAAATTCTGTAAACGCCAATTTTATGATGAAAAAAAAAAGGTTACGTTTTATCCTTTCAATAATATTAAGGATACCTATTTCAAAAGGAATCTTGATTTTTGCTGTGGTACAAATGCATTATAAGGTAACATGGTAGGATCATAGCAACTAATTCGTGAAATTTCGATCTTAGTCGAAATTTCATTGCCATCTTATGCGAAGTTAACTTTGGAAACTGTGCTTGAACGAAAGAAGGGGGAAAATCTTGCTTTAAGATCGCATTTGACAACATTAAACGGAGTTAAATAAGCAAGAGCTCAAATTAGAGATCTATGCTATATGTAATATATTTCAATAAATGTCGAAAAACCATTGTATTGTTATATTCGCATTGAATAAATTTATATTAACATTATTTATAGTTATTATCACACAGCTTCTAATCTAAAACAAAGTTATAAATAATGGTTTTCCTTTAAGGCTTTTTCCTTTCTAATTCAGATTAACTTCACACGTTCTTTCCTACCTTCTCTTCACATTTTATCCATTTTTCTATTCAATGCGAACCTTATCCAATGAATGATTCACTTAAAAATTCATTAATTGTATTCCACTTTCCCTATGAATGACTATTAGCTAATAAGGCATTTTTTTCCTTCTCTTTTCTCACTTTTGGATATGTTATATTTTGTTTATATTATTTTTCATACATATATTTATATTTTTTTATTTGTTTCTCTTTGCTATGCTTTTGTTTAATTTATGTATGGTGTTTTAGGAGGATACATGACATTTATCCTCCTATAAGTTTTCAATAGCAGACCATTTCTAGAGATAAAGAACCATGCATTAAATGAGATGGAATATATCTTTTTTCTGATGAGCAATATTTTATGGTTTTCTCTTTCCGCTTTCGTCTTATTTCTCTTCTCGATTTTTCATTTTATCACCATTTTGTGTGGGTAATATTATTTGCTTTTTCTTTATAAAGCAGTTTATGAATCTTTATTAACAAAAGATATGATGCGATATCTTCACGTTGCTGTTCGATACTTTGAATGCCATACAATACTAATGTTGAGATATCATTACAATACTGATGGATATTTTCCGCTAATTAGAAACAAAAAGCTTATTCTCTTTATACTAGTCGTTCGTATCTTTCGTATTCTGCTTTTTACACTTTTACACTTTATTCCATTTTTTTTTTAATTTTTTAATTTTTTTGTATGTTAAATATATTGGAAGTAGAAAAAAGTGACACAATTACTTTTTAAAATATAGCTTTATATTTATAAAATATTTATTATATTAAAAATATTTAATTATAAACTTTTAATATATTATTATTTAATATTAATATTAAATAATAAGAAATATATTTAAGAATATGTATAAGTATTTTAGAAATATAGTATCAATGACAATTTCGTTAAATGAGATATGCAATTGTACGAAAACTTTTGCCTCTGTGAAGGTTGACAATAAAAGGAAAAAATACATTTCATAAGATCCCCGTAGTGTAAAAGCAACAATTAAATAATCCGACAATATAGCGTTTTATATAACTTAAGATAGAAAAGCCAATAATGTTTAGTGTTTCATATTGTCAATAGATGGCGCCATGATAACTTATTGCTGCATTTATTCACTAAGAAAGAAAATTCGAATGCAACATTTTAAGTGTGAAAAACTGTATGAAATATCTCATAATTCTCCTTAAGGATAACATATTTGTAAGCTTTATCCAGTATTTGAATTTCACTTTTTATGATGTATGAAATTTTACTATCTTATGCATTTGTTCAGAATATCGAAATAGCATGGAAGATTCTCGACTGATATAGAAATCGATAGACTGAAAAAACCCAGAAATTATCTTTTTGCCGTGCTCTTATTATAAAATCTTAAGTATTTAAAATGCTTTTACCTTTTAAAATTTCAATAAGGTTTTAGTTAATACGGTCAACTGGCAGATAAATTTTAGAAATTTAATTTAACAAAATAAATTCAAAAAAAAAATCCAATCAGAGATGAACGTAAAAATTACATTTCATCAAAGAGATTTTAATAAAAACTTTTAATAAGTTTAAAATACAAAAATGAAAATTCTTATCCAATTTTTGATTGCTCTATTTCTTAACCGATTCAGATAATTTCAAATATGGATTTTAGTTGAGGCACTGGAAATATGCAAAGTACTAGAAAGCTGCAAAGTACCATTAGCAGAAATAAAACTTTTTCTATTTATACATAAATATTGTAGCACTTAAAAATTATGTTGAAATATTTGGTACAGAAAGAAAATCAATAATTTTGATAATTATTTCAATAAATTCTGCCGCGCCAGAAATCCGTATTATTTGCGTATTTTTAAACATTTATGATTGAAAATTATTTCTCTTTCCCCCTGATTCTTTTGGTAAATATTTTAAAAAATCATTTCTAAAAAGAAGGAAGGAAAAAAAAAAGCAATTTTTATTTACTGCATTTAAGTTTGACTGAATCTTTATAGCTGAAAATAATTTAGCTCAACTTCTATCAGTAAGCAATAATTATATGTTAATTTTATTAAATAAAAACCATTCAATAATCCACCAGAAGTACGATAAACGCAGTTTTTTTGCAATTAATACATTATTTATCAAAAACGTATGTAAGTGCATGACAATTGTTTCCTAAACTTTTATTAAGAAATGAAAACTTTTATTAAGAAGGAACATGATATTTGCATTCATAAAACCGACGGCGTTTAAATGCTAATTAAAAACAAGATTCTCAGAAAGAAGTGGCGAGCTAATTTCTTTAATTATAATGAAAAATACAAGAATAGCCATTTCAATGAAATCCTGAAACTGATTTACCAAACATTTATTTCTCATGTATTTGTCAATGCATGAGTTATGAAAAAGTGGAAAATAGATAAATTCAAAGCTAAATGAAAACAAAATTTAGTAATTATAATTAATAAAACAATCAAATGATTTATTATTTTAAGCTGATTAATGCGGCTTCTTTGACCTTAATACAATGTCTCTTTCTTTAAATCCTTTATATCTAAAAAAAAAAAAATGAATTATCGCCAGTTTTGCTTGATTAAAAAAAAGTATATAGTATCCAAGGGAGAGCAAGAATTTAAATAAGCGAGTGTCTCTTCAAAAGAGGGCGTATAAAATCGATGCAATAAGGTTATAATAAGTTTTACCGAGTTGAAAGTCGAAATAATTATGAAAAATGAAACTCGCATAATAGTTTTGCCAATACCTCCATTGTACGAATTGTTGAAATTGTACGAAATCTTATAGAATTAACTAAAGAAGTAGCAGCAGATTTTAACTAAAAAAGGAGCTAATTGATTATGAAGGTACAATTGCATCGTCAAGTAGGTATAATTCCCTGCATCAACAAAAGATAACCGATTTTGTTTCTATTCATTAAAGTGCTTATTTATTCCTAAATACCTTCTCAGAATATTCTTTTAAGTTAGGAATAAATATCAGTGATGTTATTTCCTCTTCAGTTCTCAGTAAAAACTTCTGAAAATAAGAAGGAGTTTGAATTCCTGGTATTCGGATTACCAAAGTTCTACTATATTATATACTAATATATCTTTTTTTTTCTTTTATATGAAATGATATATCTTTGAATTTCATTAAAAATATTTTGTTTTCTTTACATCTTTCGTCCAACAAGCAAGGCATCGTAGTACTAGAGCATTACCTTTTTTTCTGAATTTATATCGAAATGTGGAATGTTTTGTTTAAACTATTTCATAATTTCAGCTTGAAAAACTAATTTGTAAATTTTCTCTCCTTATTGTCAGAAGCATCGACTTTGACCTTTTATATATTACTCCTACTCTTTTCATAATGCAATATTTGCGTCCATTCCGGTGACGTCACAGTTATATGACATCTAACTATATATTTTCTTATGTCGTGGCTCTTTTCTTCACAAGATAAGCTATGGATTCGAAATGACTCGGAGCATACCCATATCACGTGAGCACGAACTGATTCCATTCTTCAGTTCAATATTATTGACATACTGAATGCTGGTTAGATGTCATTAAAATGTTGATTTTAAGGACGATCGTAGTTTGACTCAATTTTTACTGTCATTCGTTTTAAGACAAAAAAAAAAAACCCTGCTTGGTTTATTTTTTTTATTTCTTAAGTAATGTCTTGGTTACACGCAACATATCGTAAGTATATAATGGCAGCTCATTGGAGGGATTTGAGGTTAAATTGTAATTTTATGTTATTTTTGTGCGGTACCAGCCTTTTGAAAATCGCACTAAAAGAGTAAACCAATGAAAAATATAGATTACGATCGTTAAACCTATTTTACTGCACAATATTCGTAATTAAGGTAGACAAAATTTTAATTCACTGGATTTCTGTTAATTATTCAATGTACATAAGAGTGCGATGTGAATTCATGTTGACATGGAATAAAATTTTGTTTTTAGTAAATAAAACGGAAAACGAATTCATAAGAACAGGCGCAAGAAATTTCTGAAGTTTGATTTGTGCAGAGTACTTCCAAGTGAAACATTTTCCCGTGAGATTTTGAATGGCATCTGATATTCCCCAGGAATCAAGAAAAATGTTTCATCTCAAACAAGTATTCTTGATTTTTTGCCGTGTTATTATTTTCAGGAGAGAATGTCTAGAAAGAGAAAACTTCGGTAAAAAATCGATTTGAAAGAATGTGGAGAAAATTCTGTTTAAAAAGAATGCTTTATGTGCCACCCAATAACAGTTTTTTCGTCATTTGGCTTTGAAAAATAATGGGAATATGTATTTAAATCGAGGAGAGGGCATCTCACAGTTCACATAGAATCAGTCTGCAGAGTTAATTTGAATTACCACTGAAATAAAAAAAACATTAAAAAATGCATTCCATCTAAAGTATGACTTGTTATTTTGATTATCTAGTATTGAGGTGGATTGCGGAAGTGATTCTAGATCAAAAGAATTGCGGAATTTTATACTTTCCTTCTGGAGGGAATTAGGGTTCCAAATCAAGGACATGCAGGACAACTTTTGACATGTGTGCTTCTGATTAAAACATGAACATTAAAAATTTGATATATGTCACGTTTGAAAACTGGTATAAGATTTGATAATAATAATGATTGGAAATTAATAGAAATAAAGCAATGACATTTGATATGTGGGCATAAATTTTAATATAATGATTAAATTTAGCTACAAAAAGGGGCGTGACTATTGAAAATTTTAAAGTCGGAATCTATTTACACATGTAAAAGTCTTAAAATTTTTTTAAACGAGAAATGTTTTAGAATAAAGCTATTCCCTTTAAATGATGACTTTTTGGAGAAAATATGACGGCGAATGGAATTTGATGATTCTTTCTTGTTTATTTGTGTCAGTACATCCAGAGATCATTCACCACAATCAAGGAAATCGCATATCGTTAACTCTTCTTTGCATGATGATGGAAATTTCCATCACAACATTTAGTGAACAAAAAATTGTACTCAAAACAGGTTTACTATAAATTGGTTGTTTCTGGCAATTTTTTTTTCACGACTATTGCGCAATAAGGAACGTGACTGTCAGAAAAATCATATGTCACAATCATTACAGCGGGTTTGAGTTTGTCATTCCGCTGATTGTTGTGGTTGGAAGAAATGTGAGATTTCCTGAATATTTTTTTATATCTAATCTGAGGTTTGTTTGCTAATAAAAGCCATAATGAGTGGAGAAATTTAGAAAGGAGGGACACTGAAGATTTTGTACTGAGAAAAGCATGTAAATTTGCATGAGGATGGATATTTCCATCATACTGTTTTTTTAATTATTTTATATATTTATACAAGGATTTTTTAAAAGATTTTTCCTTTAATCTAGAGAATGAATTATATCATCTTGATTTATTTCCCAAAAAAAAGAAAAAAAAAGAAAAAAAAATATGCAATGATGGCTTTTGGGAGAAAGCATGATGGCAATTAGAGTGTGATGGTTCTTTTTTTCCTTATTTGTGACAGAACATCCAGAGATCATTCACCATATTCAAGAGAACCGCATATAAAACGTTAATACCCTTTAATCGACAAATGGTTCTAAAAAAATTATCAAACTTTTCTCGTGATGCAGAACAAAATAAGAAAACTGAAATCAAAAAGTGCTGGAAAATCTCAAAAGTCTTTGGAATCGATGGCAGTAATCGATAACGTTTATCGGCATTGTTATTCACTGCAGGGAAAAAAATCGTTTCAAAATAGATCGGAGGATCCGAAGAAAAATTCTAAACAGTTTTATCGCTTCTCACCTACAGCACTGTTCCACGAGAGAAGCTTAATGAGCTATAAACGTGACAGAGGCGGTAGATTTCAAGAAGCCTATTTTTACCTTCGCTACAAATGACAGGAATGGAATTTATAATCAATTATAGAAGATATTACATTGCACCGAACGTTTTTAGGTTAAAATGAAGAAAGAATTATTTGGTATAGTTTCTATTATATATTTTTACTTACGAATTTTGGCGCATTAGTAAAATAATCCGAACGATTGGAACTGTCGGTTCATTGATCTGTTCTCAGTTAAAAGATACGAATATGTGTTTAATTAAGTAACACTAGGGCCGTAAGTCAACAGGCTAAATATTTTGAAAAAATAAACTCATGAAGAAATCGGCTTTTAAAAACAAAAGTATATTGCTAACCAGAAAATGCATCCAGGATACAATTAATCCTTCGCGATACTTAAAATGAGGGCGATTTTAAAATAATTATGTAATCATTTACTAAACTACCCTGTAGTAATTTGTGAAAAATTGATTATTTAAAATGATTAGTTAAAAACAAAACTACATTGCTAACAAGAAAACGCAGTCAGGCTACAAATAATCCTTTGCAATTTTTAAATCAGGGCGATTTTAAAATAATTGGGTAATGATTTACTAAGTTACCCTGTAGTAATTTTGGAAAAAATGATTACTTAAAATGATTAATTAAAAATGGAAAATTTTATTTTAAATTATGTGAGTTTCCCTCTTTCAAATCTAAGGTTCATATCTAGTATTTTAAAATAATTTTATCTTTGTTTTTGCTATGAATTTAAACATCGATTCTTCTGTTCTTATTAGAATCAACAAGTATTTACATATTCATACAATAATAAATATATATAAAAAATTAACTTACCTTTTCTTCATTTCAAGGAGCTATATTTTCTTGGCCTTGAGGCTTTATTTATTATAAAAATATTAATCTCCTTCAAATGGAAAGTCCACATAAAATATACGCGTTTGTAGAGAACACATTACAATATTGAACGAAAATTAACCCTTTGCACTTGGATAGTGCCTGTCACTGACCGTTCAAGACGGTGTATCATTTTGATATTTTATTTTTAATTGTTAAAAATACCTGCAGGATGGTAAAAAGATGTAGATTCATTTTTTCAGGGAAATTCAACTTAAAATAATTGTATCTATTTTTTTTGGAGTAATAAATAAGTCCATGTATTAAGTGGATAATTATGCATCGAATTACTTTTTCGAGTGCAAAAGGTTAATATAATCTTTCTATTGCACACGTGACAAAGCAAGAATTAGTTTTCAAATCGCATAGTTCGACTTATGATTATCCGTTGAAAAATCAGACTTGATATGGCGAAAGGTTCTACTTCAAAATAAAGTTAATTTCAATTGGCGTTAATAATTCAAGGAGATATTCTAATGTTGTGTTCTGAACAATCCTCTTTTGAGTTTCCAGACATGTGTTGCCAAAGTTCAACACTTTATAATCTAAATTGAGTGATAATCGAATGTCACATTCAGTTATAGTTGGATTCGAATCGGGAATAGCACTTCGTGACCCTTTGATTCGAGGCTTGATTCCACCGAAGAACCGTCGTGTAAGCAGGTCTGGTGCAAGCTAAATCAATCGGAGCCAAACGTCCTCCCGCTGGTGTAGTGTGGAAGCTTAGAGAGAGGGATGCCAGCTCAGGTATCGTCTTCGTCATCTGACAGCGGTTCAAAATTTCGAGATCCATTCCAAAATAGCCCTAGTGTTGCTTTGAAATGGAACGTTAAAATAACTACACGTCGTGATCCCTTGATTAACATTGGCAAATATATTTTTTTTTTATCTTGTTCTAAAGGCTGCACTTTTCGATTGGACCTGATCTCAATTTGTTTTTCTAGTTTTTTCTTTTTCTTACCATTCTCTCTCTCTTTTTATAGAATAATCAATATTCTTTCCAAATGCCAATATATTTTTTTCAAATTTCCGTTCGAGATTGAAACAATATCTTATATTTTAGGATTGTATTCTTTATTAGTTCTTTTATTATGCAACTAACAATCTGTAAGCTTGTAGATCTCAGTTAGTACCAAAGAAAGTATTATTGTTGGTAATTTCTAGAGAAATGGCTATTTTCCTACTTTAGATTAGAAGGCAGGCCGTGCTGTTGTGTCTGAATTTCTATTAATGACGTGCAGGCAACAAGAAATCCCGTCTCTTAAGTGGCTACCATTTGAACTTAAAAAAAACGAAAAAACCCATAAAAGAAATTCAAAGTGTATGAAAAACATTTGATAAATTTTTTGCTTTCAATCAAATTTATTCGACAAACTAACGCTTTAAAACCGTGGCTCCGATTAAGGTTTTAGAGACTGTGACTGAAAGTTTGGATGAAATACAATTCATTACTACGATTTCATTCTGGAAATTTTTCTTGCTGGCAAACCTTGGAGATCATGTAGATAAAGGCTTTACGAACAAATCAAATTACTGTTGAAACGCTCAGAATTCTCAATATATTAAGAGGTGCGTTATACGGAGAAATGCGGCAACACCCCTTTAGAGGAAATTGCAGACTAACTCTGAAATGAAGAATTGATGCATGTGTTAAAGTGATATCTTACATATCGGCTGGGGATTCAGCCTTTTTATATTAGAGTACTGCAGTGGAAATGACAAATAAAAAGTTTCCAAAGAGTGGGTCCGACAAAGGGAAAGGTTTAATTTAAACACAATTTATTAAGAGGAAATAAAATTAAACACATGATGAACTATTTACAGATATGATGGGAAAACATAATTACATAGACGGTCACTACAGGACCCGAGATCAGCACCGAACCATCTTTACAAACATAATGACAAGTACTTATATAAAGTCTCAATACTTTTATTTGCATATTAGCTACGGTTATCGGGTTAAATAAATGTCAGATACGATACCGATTAAATAGTTATATTTAATGTCAAGTGAAGTGATTTACTCATACTAATGACGCACAATAGCAGGTTCAAAATGCATTGCATCATTTTAGAATAAAGTACGGGAGACAAAAGAATTTGGAATTTAGAAACTTAATGTCAAAATTTCCTAACAGCATGCACCTTCATAAGAAGTTTAATTTAGTTTAGTTATATTTACGTAACATTTTAAAGCAACGTTATGGCTATTTATTATGGCTATATGGGACGGACCTCGTAATATTGAACCGCGGTCAGATGACGAGGAAGACATCTGAGCTGGCACCCACTCTCCAAATGTTCTCACCTCATCCACCTCCATAAAAAAATGGGCCCATGTATTTCTATAAGAAGCAGGGATAACTCCTTGATATTTGATATCTAGTTATTGCACTAAGCAGATTTAAGTTACAATCGTTTACATATGCAGAAGGTTATATAAAATAGGAGGTAGGTCTTTTATTCCAAATATCCTGCAGTGTTTAACCCTTCTACTTTTTGTGTATAGTGGAACTACCCGCTACCACTGAACGAAGCAGTGTAGACAGGATTTGTTGTGGCAGATTGCTATCCATCCATATCACTGGCAAATTCACCGAATTGGCATCCTCTTCGAGGCGGTTGGCTCTTAGCCACAGGTGTGCGGCGCTTAACCCTGTTAGTTATTCGAAAGTTGCTTCAAGGAACCCTAGCTTGAGTCATCTGCACTGCAGAAAATCATGAAAATGGTCAATGTACAAATAAAGAAAAATATGTGAACTTCAAAGGCCAATATACTTTTTTTCCTACTTCCGAATCTCGAAAAAGAAAGAAATACCACGAAAATGAAGAATAATTTTTCATTTCTTGAAGATCGACGGCACTCACACATACGAAAACACTTACAAAAGGCACGAGGGCCAAGGTGGCCTCTTGATAAGTCCTCGGCTTCGGAACTGGAGGGTTTCTGGTTCAAGACACGATACCATCGAAAAACCATCTTGTAAGCGGGCTGGTACACATTAAATCCGCCTGGGTCAAACGTCCTCCCACTGGTGTGGTGTGGAAGTTTGGAGAGGGGTGCTAGCTCAGGTGTCACCCTCGTCTTCTGACTGCTGTTCAAAATCACGAGGTCCATCCCAGAATAGCCCTAGTGTTGCTTTTAAAAAACGGGACGTTAATATAATTAAACTAAATTAAATACAGAAGGCACAAGTAATTCTTGAGGTCAAAATACTTTCTGTAGTCACAGTTTGTTGATATTCGTTCATTAATAATTAAAAAAAACCCGTCTCTGTTGGTTCATGTTAATCATGAAGAGCTTAAACGAAATGAATTCAAGTTCTTAAGAATTTTCTTATTTTCAAACGATCGTAATATGAAGAAGCCACTATGTCGCTCGGTGACATCACGTTGGTGTTGCGTGAAAACTATCGAGCAAATGTCGATGACATCACATTGGCGGCGCGCGAATTTTTATATATTTTATGATTTATTTTATTTTATTTTAATTGTTTATTAATTGTTATTGATATTATGAAAATTATTATTATTTTATTTATTTTGTGAAAATGGAAATTATTATTTCCCGAAAACCGCCGACGACAGAAGTCCAAGCAAAAGAATTCGATCAGATAGGCATAGTGTTGTTTATATTACTAAGTCTAAATTTTGAAAAACCACCCCTAAACAAATATTCAATTCTATTCCAATTCAGAATAATTTTTCTGATTTTAAGTTGACAATAAGCAACTAATTGTCCCCATTGTTCATATAAAATAGCTTACTTACTCTCAATCCATGATTTTTTTATTCTATCAAAATGGTAAAAAACATAAAATATCTAGTAGCTGATACTACTGTGAGTTCTTCGCATACTTCGGATGAGGATATTTTTAGGGAACATCCTCATCTAGATATTATTTATGAATATGAAAGAAGATTTAGGTGATAAATTTGAGGATATTTTTCTCCTATTTATAAGGGCTGTAGAAGTATGAAAAGGAAAAAAAATCTACAAAAAATGCAGCACTGTAAGTTCCCTTTTTGTTGTTAATGTTTCATTATTTAAAAATCTAGTACTGTAAGTTCCCTTTTTATAGATAAAGTCAAAAAATTGAAAATAAAGTAATAATGGAATATTTTATTTTACACTTCATCAATTTAAGTTAAAAAATTCTTCATTGACATTCTTTTTGCGAATTTTTAAAAAATATCTCATTTTTTTTTCAATTTTACCACGTATTTTATTTACGTGCTGCTTATATTGAAGCTCTTTTTAAAATTATGCTACAATAAGAACTAGTTTTCTTTCCATTTCCCCTACTGAAGTCTTTATTTTAACCTCAGTTTTAGTTATAATTTACAGTAAAAATCGAAATTTTAAAATTTTTTCATCTTAAGTTCAGTGTAGAAATGATTAAAATGGTCTTTCGCTCTAGAAAGTAGTAACACACGCTCCCCTATACGAAAAGTCGAATTCCTTTGAAAATGAAGTAAGTTGCTTAATTTCATCTTTCCTCTTTGAAAGAGACCGCAATCGACAAAAAACCCATTAGTAATTTGATTAATCTAATTAAGCCTTTCCAAAGTAATTTTACTTTTGTAATGATTTTTAGAAATGAGGCGCTGTGAGTAAGAAGTATCCGAGCAACGGAATATCTGAAACTAAATGCTTCGACTTCAAAAGATTCCAGGAATTAGAATGAAAAATAATATTACCGAAGTTGTAGTAAATGCATTTGATTATAATTCCGAGTCTTTTGTAATTGGTTGGATTATTTTAGTTCTAACTTTAGATTTATTCATTTGATCTTCTATGTGAGTCTTCTGTTTGCACGTCTTGAATTACTCGAATGTGAATAAATGTTGTTTACTGAACAATATGATGATATTATTTGTTTTAGAAAAACGAGAATTACATTTGTAATTAGTAAAAGTGCGCTCGAGAGAATTCTGTTGAGTTTAAATGTTATATCTTTCGATGGAATGGAATATTGCGTTTTATGGCACAAGAAACGGTTTTGGCTATGCTGTGATAAATAAAGTTTAAAATGTAAAATAATTTAAGAAGAATCTTATTAAAATAATAAATACATCTGAAAATCCTTAAAAAAAGATTTCAAGTAAGCTATGAAAAATTAACAAGCTGAAATATTTCTAATCCAAACTTTTAAATGTTA
>JAPMOR010059027.1:268236-329325 GCA_026543865.1 Argiope aurantia | reverse complement strand
CTATGTTGTGCTAAAGAAAGGTTAAAATTAAAATCATTTAAGAAGAACCTTATAAGAAATCTATATCTATATCTATACTTATAATAAAGCTCAATGTGTGTGTGTGTGTGTCTGTGTGTGTGTGTGTGTGTGTGTGTTGGCGCTCTACAGGCCAGACCATTCAACCTACAGCTACCAAATTTGGCACGTGTATACCTTGGAGGCCGGGAATGTGCACCTGGGGGTTATTTTTTCGAATTTTTAACTAGAATTTTATTTATTTAAAAATTAAGCGAAATTTTGACGTGTTTCTGCTATAACTTCCGAAAATATTACCGCACAAAAAAGATTTTTACATGAAGTTAAAGATAAAAAATTTATCTTTTAAATGATACTACTGTTTTAATCTTAAAATTAAATTTCTATTTTTAATGAATTTTTAAATAAATATTTTAACTATGTTTTTCAATAATTTTTTTCGTCAAAAATAAAAATTAAGATTAAGCACGTTTCGCATTCATTGGAAAAAAATAGCTTTTTTCAAAGTGTTGCCACCACATTGATTAAAGCTCTAACTGAAAATAAATTAAATCTTTTTGGAAATGAAATCTGCTAAAATATAATTTTCGGCACGTGTCTGAAATGAAACAAATATGAAATATTATTTTTTCTAAAAAATAAATTCAAGAAAAATTATTTTATGATCTTTTACACTCTCTATACAGGGTGTTTATTCAGTCCCGGATCAATTTTGATATTTAATGACTCATAAAATAATGAAGATGTAAACAAACTTATGGCATTTATTGATGGAATAACTCATATATTTTCCTTTTCAGGTTTGAATATTTTTACTTTTGTAAATATCGTCTGCGCGTGTATTTAATTTCAGATAATTTCATTTTTCAGTCTAAATATCTGTACTTTTCTAAATATCGTCTGCTCATTAATTGCATTTTTCTCTCTTTTGTTTTTGGCAACTATTGAAATGTTATTTTTACTTTTGATGTGTTTGTTCTATGTAGTACTTTTGTACGTGATGTTTTATTCGAGCGGATACTAAGGAGAATGCATACACCACAAGAGAAAGCACAGATTTTATGGTGGTCATAGAATTAATTTCCCATCAACTAAATCACTGACTTTTAAGAGTTAGTTTCTAATCACTTAAACTGACTGATTTATGAAGATTTGAATATCACTATTCAATAAAAAAAGGATAATTTTAGATTTTCCATCGATCGCTTCAAAGAAAATGCGCCAATCAGCGCGCAGGTTTCTCAAGATTAATTGGCCTAAGATTATGAAAATGATGAGTTTTTCTAAATTTTTAACATTTAAAACTTCATAAATAAGTCTTAGTTGATCGTGGAAAATAGAAACATTCATTCATTTATTTAAAATTTGGTGTGTCCAGAATATTTATCAGAATATGATACCTTACTGCATTAAATTTAGACTTCATAATTTTGGAAATACATTTATAAGCAGGAACAAAATATTATTATTGATTTCATTTCAATCCTTTTAAAAGCAAAACTAAAAACTGAATTTTATATTGAATCTCAGAAATTTTTGTTGAATTATTGTTTGAGATATTACATAAACTATGAAAAATATTTTGTATTTAACATAAGACTTAAATACCGAGCGATTCTGTTTGCAATACTCATATTCAATAATAATAATAATTAATAAATAACAATAAAGATGATAAATAAAATAAAGCGCTTGGTTTTATTAAAAAATATCTTAATATTAATTGCAATTTCGTTATTTGCATTTTAAATTAAAGTTGAAGTTTTACCGGAAATGGCAGCAAATTAGCAAAATTTATATACTAAATTGAACGAAACGATCTAAACAGTATAAGTTTGGTATGACTATCAAAATTTGAAGATTAAAAATGTTTTGTTTGAGAATCCTTTAAGAGACCAGTTACTTAAAATATTTAATTGAAAATTGTAGCGAGCGGTAATACTGGCGAACCGGCTGGTCGCCAAAGGCGGCTAGTAATAAATAAATCTGAAAATCCTTCAAGAAGATTTCAAGTAAGTCATAAAAAATTAACAAGCTGAAATATTTATAATCAAAACTGAGAAGCAAACAAATATTAAAAAAAATTCCATTAAAAGTAGCGAACAAAAATACCAATAATCCGAAGAAAAGCGAAGAAATTCGCGGAAAGTCGTTAGATCTTTCCATTATACATCTAAAAAAAATTTAAAAATCATAGAACTTTTGAAAACAGAAAAATAAAATCAACATTATTCATATTTTAATTGAAATGAAATCCAGCGATACATAAGAAAATTTCAAAAAATATGAATAAAGCTCTGTAGAACTACCATTCTTTGGTTGTAGAAATTTAACCAAAATGATTGTCACCAATCATTTTGAATTGTCTGAATGAAACAAGCGGCTCAGTGTGTTCACTCAAAGCAAGAGATTCCGTACCAAAAAACAACAAAAAATAAACCATTTTACTTCGAACATAAAAAGCAACAAATGAATTTGATTACGTTGATTTCAAATTAAAGATAAATTATTCAAATAATTAAATTTCAATATAAAAATAAATTATTCATCAAAAGATAATCAACTAATCTTTTGATGAATCTGTATAAAAAGCCTTAAAAGAAAATTGAACTCATAACTTTGATAAACATTTTTTTTTACTTAGTATGACAAAGCAGTAAAAATTTCAATTTGCATATCATAATTTGCTAAATAGGTCAAACCTTAGATGAAATGCCGATAAATAACATACATAATCGCCGTTTTTTTTCGAGTATCAAAGATATTACTTCCATTCAACTTGTTTGCTTCCATTTTTAATCTATATGTTAAAAACATATGAAAATTCGACTTAATTGGAAATGAATTTGATGTAAGGGATAGAATATTGAGATCTTGTTCTTCTTTGTGTTGAGGAAATTAATGTCAAGAAATAATTTTAAAAAAATAGAATATCATCTTTTATGGATGCAATCAGATTATTTGGAAAAAATTTTTGTTCTCTAATGCATTAAGCATTCGCATCAATTCTATTACCAAAATAATGAGTGACTTTATTGCATATTTATTGAAAATTATTGAAGCATATTCGTCTTCTTATATTTATTTTATAATTTTGTGTATCTTATCTGAACGAAAACTCATTTTTGCTCCTTTTTTTTTTTGAAAAAGTAATTTTTGTTTACCATTGAGCATAGAAAATTCTTGCCTTAAATTTGTTTTTAAAGTTTTGATACATAATCGCTGTCATACATAATTTTGTAATCATTACGCTGGATCAATTGAATTTTTTCTGCATTTTTAAGGGGATGATGGTTTAAATATAAAATGCGGTAAAGATTATTTTTCTATTAAAATTCCAGTTCCCAATTAATAAGCGTAACTTTCTTCATTCATGGAGGACAATGTTTCATGATTGCAGTTGTGAGGAAGGGTGTGTTGAAAGAGGAAAATTCGAAAAACACTCTGCTTGCATACAACTCCTGCCAACTTTTGAGGTTCAGAAGCCATTTACGGAATAAGGCGAAATTGTGTTATTTTTATCTTTTTGTATATAAAATAGATTGCTGAAAATAATTAGGCGGTATTGTGACATCGATAAAAAACAGTCATATAATCAAAAACTGTTTTGTCAAAAATGAAATAGAAGAGGTTGAAAAGGAAAATTATTATGTTTACAAAGTTGGGAATACGGAAATTTTGTTTGTGAGGTAGAAAATTACGTGTTTAAAAAAAAGGAACGCAGGAGTAAATAAAAAACAATCGACAGGCATTGGTTGTTTTGCAACAGTGAATATGATGTTTCAGCAACACAACGTAGCTGAATCGGTAACCTTGAGGAACTTCGGTCGTTTAGTTTAGTTCAATTCAGTTCAGTTATATTAACGTCCCATTTTAAAGTAACACGGGGTTATTTTGGGACAGACCTCGCAATTTTGAACTTCTGTCAGATGATGAGGACGACACCTGAGCTGGTACCCCCTCTACAAATTTCCACACCACACCAGAGGGAGGATGTTTGGCCCCGACGTGTACCAGACCCACTTCCACGACGGTTCTTCGGTGGAATCGGGTATCGGACCTGAAGCTCTCCAGTTCCGAAGCCGAGACCTTACCATCAGGCCACCGCAGCCGCATCGGTCGTTACGAGGTGTATCAAATGCAATCCGTTATAGCGGAAGCATTTGTAGTTTCTCAAAGTCTCATTACCAGATTTTGAAATCGGCTTTTGGAAACTGGAAATGTTCGCTGAAGATCAGGATAAAGTATCCGAGAAATCGCATTTTTTGTTTGTTATTATAATTTGCGCGAACTGTACAGTTTTTGTTTACTAACAAAGCTCGTCACTAAAATTGAACTAGTCCTTGTTCCTTACTTCTTTTTGTTTTATCATATTTTACAACATCTTTACACTATATAACAGTTACCAAAACATTTCCTCATTCGCAATTTATATCTAAAATCATAATAACCCCTAATTTTTTCAGCAGTATATACGAAGAGAAAGCATTGTAATGGTCAAAAAAATTCTAATTTTAATTTAATTCGAGATTTTACCGAATCTCCGCTTTTCAGATCTCCCAAGGGCCGGAAAACACACTTTCATATACATACTTATCTGCCTGCGAACACAGTAACTCAAACACGCTTTGAGATGAAATTTAGTATCTAGTCTTCACACCAAATTTGGAGATTTTTTTTTTCAAATTTTGAACGAAATCCAATCAGAGGAAGTCTCCGCTTGTCCGAGTACGAATGAATACAGTGATTACAAAATAGCCAGATAAATAAAAATATTTATCATCTAAGGATCCATATCAAATTTTGAATCCAATCTGTCAAAAGGGTCGACCATCTGTTTACTCTCATGTGCGAGAATCTTTATATTTCAGATATATTCGAATCTGTAAAAACCACTCGTGGAATTTTGTCAGTTGTCTGTGAGCACGATTACTTAAAATGCTATGAGCTAGATGGATGAGATTTGGAACGAAACTGAAAATCAAAATTGCATATTTTTGACACATTTCGAGGAATTTTTCTTATTTGTTCATACCTAAACATATGTTTACTGTAATTCAAAGACGTTACACTTTACACAGTCAAATTTGACACGAGTATTTATCAAAGTTGCAACTGATTATTAGATTTAGAATCAAATTCGTCAACGAGGTGATCATCTGTTGGTTTGAACATTCGAATTCGTGTAAATGCAATAAGCTGAAAATGCAACGATTTAGGTAAATGCTGAATTATTGTGTAACTATTGTGTAATTGTAGCTCTATATTAAACTTTGGCTTCAATTGGGTAATAAAAAGGCGTCCAAAATATATATTCACTTTTCTTCACTACACTATGAATCACGAAACGCTCTTCTGCAAGACTCTAAAAGTAAAAGGTTGACCAAATCCCACTGTTTTTATGGGCCTCGGTGATCTGGTGATAAGGTCTCGGTTTTGGAACAAGAGGATTTCAGGCTCGAGACCTGATTCCACCGAAGAACCGTACTGTAAACGGATCTGGTGCATGTTAAATCCGATAAGGCCAAACTCCTTCCGCTGGTGTGGTGTGGAAGCTTGAATAAGGGGGTGTGAGCTCAGGTGTCGTCCTCGTCATCTGACCGAGGTTCAAAATTACGAGGTCCATCCCAAAATAGCCATAGTATTGTTTTAAAACTGGATGGTAATTAACTAACTAACTAACCAAACTCCATTGTTTTTATGCTGGGTGGGAGGTGGTAAAAAAACCTTTATTTGTGAGAATGCGAGAAATTTCGTTTAGACCATTCCAACTGGTTATTATTTATAGATTTCGCTCAAAATAGCGTTATTCGTTTTGAAATGATTTATTAGATATTTAAGGACAAATTCTACTAAAGTACTATGAAGTTTCGTTAGTGGAGGATAAATCATGATTGTAAAATCAAGTCGTGACAAAAATTGACGAAATATGGCAAACATTTTGTATTCCTTCCGTCCAACATAAATGAGGGAAAGTGGTGATTAGTAGTGCCATCTGAAATTTAAAAACTTTTAAAAATCTCACCCTAAAATACAGAGGAAGAAATTAGAAGATTTTTACCTTGTAAATAACCTATTATTTGACATTTTGTCCAATCAATATATAAAGACCTAGAAGTTCGTTTGTCCTAGACACAAACATATCTGTCACAGAGAAAAGGTGCCTCTGATCGAATAAAACCTTAAGACGAATTCAAGATGAATAGTGATCGTAGCTACAGATACTAGAAGAATGGTGATCGGAGCTGTAGATACGGTTGCAATGAATAAAATAATCACCATTAAAAGTGCTAAGATGAATCATCCTTAAAAAGAAAGCACAGGTATGATTGATGCTTCTACTTTCTCTGAATCGAGTCAATGAACAGTAATAATGTATTACAGTCACAGACTCAAGACTCATCATTAGCTACTTCTGTCGATACGTTTACCAATAAAATAGATTAAACTTTACTTTCAAGATTGTATGATAGACATAGAATATCAGACAGGGTCGTGACATCTATTGCTTCAGCAATTTCTTACGATTTCAATTCCGTTCAAGCCGATGAATATATAACAAAAGTTTCATGTCCACTTGCAGTCAAATTAACATGTTTTCATACTCAAAACTATTTCAATTCGACATTTTTCATGTCAGTTATGAATTTTGATGCTTTACAAAACACGAAAATTTCCAACTCTGTCAATTAGCTTAGTGCTACAGAGTTACGTTCTGTAAATCCAAATCCTCTCTCGAAACAACCTCTAGTTTCAATTATGACTACTTTCCCTAACATAAAACTTTTGATGTTTAGTTAAAAGTTTCACAAATATTAATGACATCATAATCTGTGAAACTTCTACTACAGACTTACCAGCCTCCACTTTGTTTTCTACAATACATATGAAGCCTAAAAGAAGGAGGAATGTTAAAAGGTAGTATAAATTAGACAGAGAATATTTGTACACAATGATTGATTCCAAATTAGACAGAGAATATTTGTACACAATGATTGATTCCAAATTTTGGAAAGTATTGTCCTTAATCGAGAAAGACTATTGAGGCATCTGCAGTCAAAAACAACTTGATTCCCAAATTGCTTATCGATAGCCAAACCAAAATGCACAATTGTCACTTGTAGATAATAACAGTATGAAAGAAAACTTACCATGAACCACTGCTTCAGGTACTGATAATGATTTAATAGTCATAAACAATTCCTTGTCCAATAATGGAATCATTGAATATAAAAACATTGAATCAATTAGCGGTTCCATCAAACGAATTGAAATTTTTGAAACAGACGATTCACATAAAATTACCTTTTAAACTAGTCAAATATTAAACTGCAAGTATAAGAGCAATTCTCGTGAGATTCAATGAATTCTGTCTATAAAAGACTTAACAAAATCATTCTGCCCTTCAAAAAATCATCAGAAAAACAGTTAATATTATCATATTTATCTTAATCATTTTCATTTATTGAAGTTATCTGGTTTGTCGATCTGACTCATTTCTATTATTATGATTATCATTAATATACATTATTCATAAACTTTACATGTGCCAAATTAAAAACAAACAAACTTTGTTTCTATTTTTTAAAGTATCATGTATTTCTCTTCTCATAATTTCCTTTTAAAATCTATCTTGATAATATAACTCCGAAAAGAGCTTTTAGTCTTTATTGTACATAACTTAAAACAGTTTCAGCTTTCACGTCTCTACGCTACTATCACTTGTTTTTCCGTAGGCAGTAAAACCTGGCTTTTACGTTATTAAGAATTATCAATCAGGGCTTTCTAATCAAATTTTAAACGTGCATTAGAAGTCATTTAGTTTTTTTTTCTCCGTGTGCCGGATGAAAGTCAGAATTTTTTCTTCATTCAACGGTGACATATCCTATATATTTTTGCATCTTTTAGAAAAAGTTATTTTTTAGTTTAGTTAAATTAACGTCCCATTTTTAAAGCTATTCTGAACCCCGATCAGATGACGATGGTGACGCCTGATCTGGTAACTCCTTCTCCAAATTTTCACACCATACCAGATAGAGGGCGTTTGACCTTACCACCAGGCCACCGCGACTTCTTTGTAGCGAAGGAGCTCATGGGAAAGAGAAACCTTTTATACACAAAAAATCCTGTGATAACGACTGAAATGCATAAAAGTCTTGCATAATTCTCAACAGTCTTGTGATAATGACTGAAAATGTAGGGAAAAAATCTTCACTTTTATTTTACATCTTTTGTTAACTTGCAAATAAATAGATAATTAAATGTGTTCAGTTTGTAAACGAAGATATTATGTTGTGAAATATTTTGTATTGTGGTACAATTTTGTATAATTTCTCATTCTTTTACAGATTCCTATTTCGACGCATATTCTGCAACTTGTGATTCCACATTTTGGCTTAGGTTTGGGCATTGGTAAGGAACTGAAATATTTTTTTTATTAATTGAAAGATTGAAAACCGAAATCCTAATGACTCCTAAAACAAAAATTTAGTAGCTTGAAAAATTGCTACTTTTGTGAGTGAGAAATGTTCATTTGGTCCTATAAAAAAGAAAGAAAAACAAGAAAGTAATATAGCTTAATAGAGTAATGATCATTAGAGAAATACATTTTACAGCGATTACTCTGATAAGTTAGCATGTGTACATTCATAGCTACGTATTTGATTAGTTAAACTGAATAGTTAAAAAATCGAAAGAATAAAATCTTTGGATGCCTCGAGAATTCTCAACCAAGATGATACACAATCTTTCATCTTAGTTAATTGAAACTGTTCAACGGAAGTCATTTATAAGAAAAGAAATTAAACCAATGCATGCAAAAGATACTGTAGAATTATAACTGCTTGACGGGAAGTTTAAAATTATATTAATAACTTTAGAAAGCGAAATAAACTAAACGTTAATGAATGAACAACTTCAGTGAAAGGGTAATCGCCGTATTTAAGTAAATAATTTAATTTTTGAATTTTTCCCAGTTGCCTAAAAATCTTTTTTTTTTCTAGATCTAAAATGATAATTTTATTATTTTAGAAAGTATATTTTAAAGGCCTAAAATTTTAATTTGGGAAAAATTTGTAATCAGTTTTTATCTGCAGGTACAGCACCCTCACATTCCACTTACATCCAGTGATATATCTATGGACATGTTACGAGTAAACGGCTTTAATAAAAGAAAGAACACACGCATAGTCATTGATTTTAAAATAAACATTTTCGTGTATTTCTATAAAGTGAAGGAAAGAAGTAGAATACAAATCATTTTCGTGTATTGCTATAAAGTGGAAGAAAGAAGTAGAATACAAATCAGGTACTGTACTGTGAAAAACATTAAAAAGTTTTTAGAATTTATCTGAATTAAAATTTAGGACATTTTTATTCAAATAGAGTAGTTTGTAGAAAATGCACGAACATTTATTGACGCTTTGAAGAATCCTTGACGCTTTGAAATTATTAATGATGCTTTGAAATACTTAAAAAAGTGTCAGTAGTCATCATGATATGTGGATAATACACCATTCTGGAATCTCCTCGGCTAAAATACACGGGCAAGTCAAAACAAGAACTAATGATCTTTAGGTTAGTTATTAATTGGTGTTAAACTATTTTGTCATCTATTATCGTGCTGTTCAAAAACTGATAATAAGTTTTTAAAAGGAAATATTTTTCAGTCATATTATAGAAAAAATTATTCATCAACTAGAAAACATCTTACCGAATGGAATTCAGTTGAGTTTAGTCCACATATATGATTATTACAGTGGGTTTATTTTGCTGAGATTTCACAGTTTTAAGATTTCATTTGCTTTTGTATGTTAACGTATTAACAGAATGACACCACAGGTTTAAGCGAGTGATGAGTTGAAATTCTGGAGGGAATCTTTGGAAAATTGAGGAATAATTTTAATTTCCTAGAAAGAAAAACCTTAAAAAGATATAGACAACTCTGCCTGCTTTCCATATGGTATGATTTATATATTTCTGTTTAACAATCGATATTTGGGTTTTTCCTGGAAGAATTTAAAGGAAAAGCCTGATTTAGAAGGAATAATGGGTACTCTCGAGAAGGTTATGAAATTTTTCATGGATGCCAAATAAGAAAAAGAATTTAACAATGTGGTTTCATTAAACCATGTAATCTCTAGTATAGGATTCCAGGTTAAACATGTGCTGATAAAATAAAAGATTCCTAAAAGAATCGCTCAAATAACATACAATCTTCTTTTAAATAGAAATTTTAAAATATACAATGAAACTCAGTAAGAATACAATATTGATGTCTCTCACAGTTTTTGCGTAGAAACTGCATTTCGGAGACTAGTGGCCTACGAGATGCTAAGGAAATAAACGAAAGCTTCACCTTTTCCCGAATTCCTTATTCCTTATCTTAATTCCTTATTGATCTCAAAAACTAAACTGCTTCAACTTTAATAAGAAAACAAATCTTGTTTCAATGTCAATTAGTGTAATAAAAAATATCCGCGGAATAAAATCAATAGAAAGTAAGCGAAATATTAATTTGACCGTCTCATCTTCTTTAAACTAATCACAGAAAGGAATTAATGAGTAGTTTGCAATGAATTCAAGGTTGGACCTTTAGAAATTGCGCCGCATATTTTCTAGAGCTTTGTGCCGGAGAATTAAATAATTAATCACTTCATTCTTGAGGTCAGGAATTTCTCAGAATGCTTCTGGCTTAAATTCTTTGTTGAAACCGAACAATATGCATAGGCAAAGCCATTAAAACCTTTTCTTTGAAGGAGGGTTTTTTTTTCAAAGCTACAAAATATCAATAAAATAAACACAGCAAATTGACAGCAATTATCCCCACCTTCCTTTTTTAAGATTAAAACTTTGAATAACTAATGAGCTTTAAACACTTAACAATATTGTAACCTGAATTTATCTCCACCGTATTAAGAATCCTTTTTCTTAATCCGTTTTTTTAAAGTTTGAAAAAAAGGAAGAAAGCTTTGAAATTCGTTTTTTTTTTCCTTGGCAACAAATATAAGATTGAGAAATTTCAAGATGTGCTATACTATGCTGAAGAATGAATAAATGTTACAGATATTTGTTTCTAGATATTTTCTTATTTTTGACAGCATCTGTTTCTAGAAAACCTTGTAGATGACATTATCTAATCATTGTCCAATAACTTTAACCTGTTTCTTAGGAATAGTTTCAGAATAAGATTTTTTTCATAAAAATCTTATTTATATCATTAAAAATGAGATATCATTTTGTAACTCTCATTTTTGCTCCTTTAAAAAGAGAAAAGAGGAAGCTTACAGCAGAATTCCAGACACTATGCTATCTGTTCCTCAGTTTTAGAGGATTAGGAGAAAATTGTATTTTGCCAATATACAGTTACTGCTCGGTCTGTAACCGGTAAATTTAAATAGGGAAATATTTATGGATAATATTTTATTGCTTTAATCACTTTAGATAGGACCCACTATAATCATTACAAGTTTTCCTCATTCGACGAGTTGAGGTTTAGTTGCTACGTGTAAAAAAGTAAGGAGAAATGGGATTTCCCCTAAAAATTTTAGTCTCAGAAATTTTCAATTTCTGTCTTTATTTTTTTCTCATGCGAAGTTTAGAAAGATAAAATATTATAATCCTTAGAAAATTAAATCTCTGAATTTTAATAAAACGAGGCATTTAAGAGCTCTTTCTTCAATGTAAGATGAAACATACTGTGAAAGAGAAAGACGAGAGATGAACTCTCCTATAGATTTTTGCTTGAAATGCTCACGTTTTTTTTAATTGTAAATACATGCTACATGTTTATTCTGTGACAACTGCTAAAAATAAAGATATTTAAACATGATTCAAACGCATAAAATTCCAAAACATACAAATGAAAAGATTTAGTTACCTTGCATTAGTAGCTTTTTGATTAAATAAATTATTTACTAATATTTCCTCTTGTACTTTCTAACTGAAGTTATCATTAAGGCTTTTTTTATAAAGTTAGAGAATTCTATTTTTAAAATTAAAAAAAAAATGCAATTCGAGAAAATGAAAAAAAAAAACCCACACACACACACCATAGAATAAATATAGTTAGTAAAAAAGTTGAATACGCGCTTTATTTTAATACATTAAAAAAATTTAAGATTTCTTTTTATAAAGGAATAGTGGTGTGGAGAAAAGTTTTAAAGTAATAGCTCCAAATTTAAAGAGAAAGTAAATTATATATTTATGGAAATTAATAAGACATACAGTTAATCTTTCGTTACTGTTAATTGAATTCCAGGAAGTTTTAGAGGATTTCTTCCAAAGCTTGCGATTCATGTTATAGTAAAAATAATATGAGTTGTTATTTCCAATATTATTTTCTATACTTCTTCACATTAAAAAAATTTTTTTTTAAGCATAAACATTTGGTATGAAGGAAGCAAATCCCAGACTCTGCTCGCTTTAATATTTCAAGATGAATTCTTTTCATCCAGCAACGTTATTGAATTCATATGCTTTTATGGCTAGAGAATTTATTTCTTGCTAAAAAAAACTGCATTCATCGCTGAAATTTGTCTATCCTCATCTCGTTCTATTCGTGTACTCTGAAAATAAGATGGCGGCAATCAATTTTCAATTACTGAATGACCTGGACTTTGTTGAAAATAAGCCAGTGTCATCAGTGGCAGGCATTAGGCTGCTGCTTTTATGAATGGGGTCTCTGAAGGTCACTCTTTTAGAAGAATTCTACTCTATAAAAAAGAGAGGGCAGATATTTTGAATGAAAAATATATTTAACAATTCTAAATATAATCTTTAAAGATGAGGTATAAAAGTATTTGCTTTTTTTGGGAATAAAGCTTAGTGATTGGCTAATTGGGAAGAAATTAAATACTTCTTATACTGGATCTTCAAATGAATCGACGATTAGCTGCTTACAGTGATATTTCTTAAATATGGGGTGATTCATCTGATGTCTTCCTTTTAAATGTCATATGAGAATGGAATATTTTCTTCACTGTTTAGCACTACATATTATTTAAGTGCGCCTCACTTCAAGGACGCTTACTTGCTTGAAGATTATTTGTTCTATTGTCGAAAATAGAAAAAAAATTAAAAAATATTTATTCAGTGCACTTGTGACAGTTAGATTTTGAAGGTCTACTGATAAGTCAGTTTGCTCGTGAGAATAAATTGTATTGAAGATAAAATCTGCAAACATTTCTCAGCAAAGAAAAAATAAACACACTGCATGTGTTTTGCTAAGAAACTGACAACAGTAACAAAAAATGGCAAATTTTATATGAATTAACAAGCATTCAACAAATAAGGGACTGGTAATTGTTGTTGTCTATCAATATTGAATCCCACGGGGGGCACCTCGTAATTGAGGATGAGAAGCTTCCGGCATGGTTGGTTCTCGTCACCTTTGTGGATACCTCCCATCGATGACAGGACATACTTCCTTAGGGAAGGGTTGTACCGTGGCCGGTGATGACCCTTAGGACTCGACACAATTCCCACCAGTTCGGTCATTCAAGGTTTTCCGCTTGCATTCGGGCGGGTCGGAGTAGTCAGATGACCTGTGTGTGTCTTGAGATAGACACCTTTTGCCCTCTTTCCCTTCTCTTATGGCTTTCCGGGGTTCTTTGATGTCTGTTCATTTTACCGACAGACGTCTACAAACAGGGGTGGTCATACAATGGGTCAGTTGGCAGATTTACGACCATATCTGTAAAGGCAACAGGACATCGGAACGGGGCTTATGATTGTCTATCAGTATTCCACATGAAATATTTAAATGACAGCAATTTCCTTGAAAGAGAAATTTTGAATTTCCTCCTTCTTGGGAAGTGATAATGCATCAGCTGAAAGATTACTGTTACTCAATATTTCAAGAAGGAAACTTTTTCTTTTCAGGAGTTATAGATGCTTCTCTGATGCCTCTGCTTGCAAACATAGTGGATGTGAGGTATATGGGTCTTTATGGGAGCGTATATGCAATTGCTGAGATGGCAGTGTGTTTAGCTTATTCTATAGGTAAAATGAATTTCATAATTTTGCATGGTTGTAGTTGAATTGTGATGAAAATATAGCAATCAATAAGACAGGACATTAATAATTTTTATTAACAACATCACTTAAAATCAAAAATATCAGATAATTTGTACTTTTATAAATTTAATCATGATTGGAAAAATTTATAAGGAAAATAAAATTTCAAGTGAATAGGATTTTTAGCTGATGAAAATGCTTTTAAATTAATCCAAAAATTTTCAGATTCTCATATATTTATGATTTATATGAAATTTTCAAGGCCCTTTGTTTGGAGGTTATTTGGTTAAAAAGATGGGATTTACCTGGGTCATGCGATGCATTGGAATTCTAAATCTACTCTACTGTCCGCTTTGCTATTTCTTGAGAGAAATACCTCCTCAAAAAGAAGTTAATAGGGTAAGCCCTTCTAAATATTTGTTAAAATATATTGCATTTTCTATCTATTATATACATTATATTTTTTATGAAAAAGGTATGTCAATATCCTTTATGCTTCATTGTGTTCATTGTTCATTGAAGTATAACTGCGAAATAAATGCCATTCAGTTTCCTCTATTAAATACAAGCATAAAAAATAATCTATTCAGAGTCAATACTTTTATTTTGAGAAAAACTGTCTATTTAGTCGTGTATATTAAAAGATAACTCAAGGAATTCATTTACAAAAAACACGATTGCAAAAAAGTGAGATGATTGAGTGAATAGTAATATGGCATTATCTACCCTTCATCTAACAGACCAAACTACAATATATAACTAAAACCTGGTGTGTGATCTTATATCAAAACTTTAGATCTGTATCGAATTTTAGAGGAAAATGAAAATGGAAGGGAGAACACTCCCACTCATCGTTTTAATTTTCTTTCTCATCATAAGTTTAAGTTCAGCTTTCGTGTCAAGCTAAGTGCAAACAGAGCTAATGACAGAGATTTTCTGAATTCAAAGTATACTTATAACAATAATCTGCAGTTTCATCAGATGAGAAAATCAATAAGCAGTATGATACAGAAGCTGTTGAAATAATTATAGAGCCTGATTCATCTCCAAACAACGCATTTGCAAAAAGTGAGATGATTGAGTGAACAGTAATATGGTATTATCTGCCCTTCATCTAACAGGGAAAATAGTCTTCATCTAACAGGGAAATTTATATTAAAATCCAATTTACAGCAATGTACTGTCCCATGTGGGGGGCACTTCGTGATTGAGGATGAGAAGCTTCCGGCATGGTGGCTGCTGCTCTCCACCTTTGTAGGTATACGAAAAGGTGGGGGTTGACTACCTTCCACCGATGGCGCAACGTAATTCCTTAGGGAGGGGTTGTACCGTGGCCGGTGATGGTCCTTAGGAGTCCCGTTAGTATTGCTGTTGCGGCGATCCGGTGATTCAAATTTTTCCGTGAGCCTTGGGGGGGGGGGGGTCGTAGTAGTCAGTCTATCATTACAGCAATGTAATGTTTTTCTATCCTTCTTTGTCTAATAACTCAACAGATTACCAAAGAATACAATCTAAAGATGTCATAAGCAGTATTATTTAATAATATGTTCATATTCATTGAGAATTCTGTTGGATGAGCTATAATACAAGCACAATAGAATAGTTTGTCAATTTTGAAAAAACGTTTTATCAAGGAATTATACAGAGTAAGAATACATACTAAATGATTTTGTTAAAATCACAAAAGGTTTACTCTCCGTTTCTTAAAAAAATCACCCGACTACCAGTTTTCTATTGTAGATCTTGGACTGATTCGGAAATATCAATTCTAGTATTCGAAATACATAAAAGTATCATCAAGCTTCTAAGCTTATAAATTAACTGCATTTCTGTTGGATTTACTATTTATTGAAAATCATTTGCCATAAAATGAGAATTTTTCCCCCTTGCAATATTTTAGAGAGGGAAAAATATTGACAAAATAGACGCATTTGAAATATATTTTGCTTCCTATTAATGTGTTATACAAGGTGTCGCAAAAAGGCGAGAGAGGTGTTTATCTCCTTAACTATTACAATCACCCATATTCTTCCAGTGGCAAAGTTTCATAAAGTGCCCAATTTTTTAACTTCCGTAGAGAATAAAAATAATAAATTAAAAAAACAAACATTGTGTGGCCCCCATAGCTAACTGTGCTAATGACTAAATTATTTTTACTACACTAATCTATACGGACACAAAGTTTCATGCTTCTATTTATACAATTTTTCGATATATTAAAAGAAATTTATTGCCTTAGATAATTTTTTCATACGTCTGACCATGTATTAACGAATCTTTCACTGTAATTTTCAGGGTTAATATACATATAACAAAATGTTATTAAAAGGGCAGAATCAAAAAATAATAACACATTCTTCAACATTTATAAGGCTATATTTTTTAAATAATAATTATGTATACGTGATCCTGTTCATCAGTTGTAACATAAAGGCGGGTTTTTGAATTTGTCAGTAAAGATCTATAGAGCGTGTATTGCCAAAAGAAATTCATTCCTTAGTTCAGACATAATACAAATCATAATCAGCTGAACGATAAACAATATTGTGTAAAAGAGGACTAACCAGCGAGGTTCTAAACATTCCATACAATATATTTATCGAAAATTCCAACTGATAATGATATATTGTACGAAAAATGAATTTTTACTGCCCCAAGAGAGATCGTTTAAAAGGCTTGTTTCTCTATGAAAGTTATCTTGTTATTTCTGTCCATATTACATTTCTTAGAAAAGTAGGTTGTGATTTTCCCTGAAGTAGGGCCCAGTTGTAAAATTCCAGACATCGATCGTGCAATTGCTCATGTAAGTACTGTAACAGTCCATAGACTTTACGAATGCCGCGTGGATGTCAGCTATTAATTTAAATATTGTCTGCACTGTCGCTTTGAAATGCTGAACTCTGAACTGACTGTTCGTATTCAAGCATGAGAGTAACTAGAAAAATAAGCTTAAATATCAATTCCTGTATCATTTGTGTAACGTCTATCTTCTCCATTCCTTCTTGGGAAAGTAAAGATACTGTTGCTTATTACTACTTAAATCGTTCAGAAAGATCGTTCAAAGATACTTCCCTTGAATTCAGAAAGCGACGTTCGTATGCTTCAAGAAAGCACTACTATTAAGTATTGTTTAAATTGTCAGCATATTTACACTTTCGTTATTACTAAAATATACTAATCTTTTAAAAAGTGCACAGGTATGAGCAAAGAATTTTACTTTCTTGATCATAATTCCAGTTCTTTTCTGTAATATCTTAAATGTTCAGTTTTTCAAGTTTCTCTTCCTTTCTTTATAAAGTCGAAGTTACAACTGTCGACCAACCAAAGTGAAAAAACATTATGTGTGTTTAGTAAATTTCTTTCAAGTCATGTTGTTGCGACGATGTACTACTAGACAAATATTAGCATATGGCAGTGTGCTTTTCGAATAAATTTGCATTTCTGAAATACATATTTCCATCGAAATTTGTGATATGTTCCTCAAAATTTAGAAATAACTGAACCTCTGCAAATTTTTAGATGGAAACGAGAAACTGTGTGTTTTAGTTTAGTTATATTAATTCCCCCTTTTAAAACAACACTGGGGCTATTTAGAGACAAACCTTGTTTTTTTTAACCACTGTCAGATGACGAGAACGGCACCTGAGCTGGCACCCCCTCTCCAACTTTGTGTGTGCATAGATGAATATAAAAAGAACATTTTGTTAATTGTCGCTTTCTCGTTACGAGGGAACGTATAAAAGTGTAATTTCTTAAAATTCTCACTTTTAACTTCTACAAAATCCATTATGTTTTCCTGCAATTTTTCACCTGATTTAATGAAAATTTGTATTTGGAAGTATATTCCTAACCGTGATATTCAGGGAAATTAAAGCTTGTTCCATTTTTTTGAGAATCTAGCGTTGCTTAAGTGTATTTCATGTTGTTTATTGAAACAATTCTATAAATAATTTGTAATGCCCTCATAAGCCTCCTGAGATAACTGTAATTTCTGTTATCAAATCTTAAGTTGAAAAATTTACAAGAAAATATAATGGCTTTCTTTATAATGATTATGAATTTATTCTATTTAACATTCCGTCTATAAAATATTCTTGACCATTACTGTGGAGTATCTTGATATTTATCTCACTGTGGTAAGTTGAGTGGAAATAAAGAGTTTTTATCAATTTAGATCTGCTATAAGCTATTTCTTCTGATAAGATCTAATTTTTTTGTATATGCGTGGTTTGAAAGTTCATCCTGACAGTGTGCACCGATGGTGTATTGTTATTTTTAAGATCTGAATATTTAAGATCTGAATGCCATCTTTTTTTCAGTGGCTACCAACTATCCACCATTGTGCCTACTACCTTTGTATTGCAAAATTGAAAAAAAGTATTAATGTTACGCAAATAAAGACATTAACATTGTCCCAGAGTTCAGCAGTTATTTGCTTTCAGTAATTTTAATTTCATTTACTTCGATATGTATCAAAACATCATTAACATTCAGCTCTGAATTTCCAATACAAAAGTTATTTCGGCGACACAAATAATGATGCTAATAAAACAATATCACATGTGGTCGCGATGGCTTTGTGAGATGGTTTTGACTTCCGAAACTGGGGGATTCCAAATTTGAAAACCGATTCCATTGACTAATCACGTGTCAGCCTACCTGGTGCACGTTAAGTCCCTCGAAGACAAATATCCTCCAGCTGGTATGACGAGGAAATGGGAGAGGATGTACCGGATCAGATGTTAATCTCATCAGTTGATTACGGTTCAGAATTATCAAGACCCTCTCAAAATATCTCATGTTGCTTTAGAATTGATTGTAAATGTAGCTGAACTAAATTACATTTAGCCAAAATAACTTTACTTGCATTGTTTAGAATTATTTTAAATTTAGTTATATGTTTATTTAATATAAATATTTATAGTTCACTTTTCATCTTAAAAAAATACTCATTTATTTTTTTGCTCTATTTTTAGCCTATACATTCAAACGGACCTGAATGCAACTCAAAAGAACCATTTAAAACAGATGGATGGGCTAGTTACTTTTCTTTCTCCAATGAAGAATAAGTAATATTAAAAAAAAGAGTCTACAGACACAATAAAAGTGTCTTTTGCTTAAATTCGATAGTTGTTAATAATTTCTAAAGTAGTTTTGCAGGCGAAAAAATGAATGGGTGCAAGCTGTTATAGCAGAATATTGATTTGCGTTCTTCATCTTGCTGAAAATAAAAAGAAAAAAAATGTACGACAGATTTACTAAGGAATTTTTGATTTCAATAAATGTTCTAAGCATATAATTGTTTCATTTTTTTCAAACAGCATTCACCATTCAGTATTTCGATTGTACTGTGCCCATGATTTCATTCTATATGGAATTTTATCCTCATATCATTAACTTTAAAACAATCCAGATTAGCCTTTTCCAAAATGCTCCGGCATTTATGAACTGCTACTGTTATGAATATCCCACAGAAAGAGAGACACTTCTATAATGATTATTTTAGCGAATAAAAACATAAAGTAAATTTGAAATACGAATCTACTATGTACAGGGTGAATCAGGAGATCTATCCTCCGACATCAAATGAGACAGGTTCGGCGCTTGGCTTCTAATGAGGGAAGATTAACATATTCGGAAACATTCTCAGGTCTATTTTATCTGTGAGGGTCTGATTTTCACAATTCATTTCCATGTAACCTGAAGTGATAAAGAATAAAGAGAGATTTACAGAAAATGTTGGTCATGTGTTTTTGTAGGTTCCGTTTACATGCATGAAATAATAGGAAAGGTTTTATGGCTAAATATTTAAAGTAATTTTTTCCAATGCTGCACTCGGTAAATGAAAAACACGTATGATAATTTTTTTATATATTTTTGCTCGTAAAATTACACATATTCTTTCCATTATAGAAACTACTGTAATTAATATCGAAGACAGAAGTTAATTATCAATTAGAAAGTAATTGTCATTATAAATTGTAAATTAATATTGATTAGAAATTAATTAAAATTATCATTGCGACTTATTCACATGGTAATGTTCTTACAAATGAAGAGCGAATTCTTATTGAAGGAACTAATTTTGGATTCTTATAGTCTGTTTGAATCTTCTAAGTACTGTCGGAACTTCCGAATCAGAATAGGAAATATATCAAATAGCATCGGAGAATGTGAAAGACTACAAAGACTGTACATTGTTTTCACCACACTGTACAAGATTGGGTATATAAATACTGGCTTCTTTACACCAATGTCTCACTCTCCATTTCTGTTTTATGTTTCTTCGTTTAATTAGCTACATATTTCAAATGAGTTCATTATTCATTTGCTACATTTATTCAAGTCTTACATCCTAAATAAAGTGTTTGTAAATTTTCAATAATATGCCATGGAAAAAAGAGAAATCTTATCTGTTTTCATAGAGTAATCACATCATTTAAATCTCAGCTGTATTATCTCCCATTAGCCTAATGATGGAGATGAAAGAGATTATATAATATAAAAATTCTAGGATATATATACTTTTTTGTTGTAAAAAGTAGTTTTTGGCTTAATATAATATGAATTCTATATCATTCAACAACAACAACGATATGGAATTCTTATTTCCAATGCGAAGCCCCTGCTGCTAGTGAAGCCATTGTCTGTTTTGAAGTTAAAAATAACTGCAGAATACCCACGTCAGATGTCTGGGGTATCGCAAGTTGCGATATTATTCTCTCTTAAAAAGAAACGCAGACGCTTTTTATTCCAGATTTCAAAGGAGATAAGAGAAAGTTAACCAAGGAAAAAGAAGAGGCCATGTAGTATAGTTATAAAGGAAAAGACTTAGAAGTGACGAGAATATAGTGATGATTGAAAGTCAACAAACAATGAACAATAAAGGAAAATGAAGTGAAATAAAATAATTTGATTAGTGCATATGAAGCAATTTATTTTGAAGTTAGTGGTTACGCAACTACGCTATAAGTGACATAGGAGACAAAATTTAATATAAATTAAATATATAAAACACAAAAAGCAAATGCATTATATATATACATATATAAACATAAGTTATATATATATATATATATATATATATTCCTACATGTATAGTTTTATCTGTGGAATAATTTTTAAAAAATTAGCCGAATGGAGCATTATATGTTATACTTTACTTACTATAAAGCAGCACACTGCACTCAATAATATTGAAAAATAATAGTTTTCAATAATGTTCATTTTTTAAATATTTTTTTCTTTTACACGACCATTGAAAAAAAAAGTCTACTTTTTATGAGTAGCACTTAAAAATATCCAAGTAAAGTGATAAAGTTCAATATGAAGACAAATTGTCTTTATTTAATAACAGAAAATTCCCCTTAACCGTGTATGAGAAAAGTCCAGCAGAGCTTTCGACGCACTTTTATTTAACTTGATTTGTTTCATATTCGTAAAAAAAGAAATTTACGATCGATTTTTTTTCACTCACTTCTTGATGCATTTTGTTTTTGAAATTTGTTATACAGTTGCTTGCTCAGAAATATATTTTAATATTTTTAGAATTGAACTTTGAATGATCCTATTAATTAAAAATAAATATTCATTCTAAATGCGCCGCGCCATCTGATAGTAATGAGAAAAGATATTTTTAACATTCCATAACATTATTAATAAAGAATTATAAAAAGCTAAAGAATAAAAAGTAGAAAATAATATTTATATTATATTTATTAACATTTTTTATTAAAGTATATATCAAAATGAAATCTTAGAAGCGTGAAGTATTTAAAGAAATAAACTACGATAAATATAAAAATAAAGTAAATAGCTTAACATTAATGAAATTAAAATATCTTATAAAGTTAATTAAAATTACGGTTCGCTTGCAGTATGTCTATAAGCATTTTTAGTTTTTATGATTTGATTTAAAGCTTCACGCTAATCAGAAAATAAGATTATTTACTTTGGAAACGCTAATAAAAGCGAGCCTTTTTAGTCTTATCAATACAATAATACAAGCAATCTTTCTTGAAGGTAAGTGAAAGCATTTTATAGAAGTAGAGACATTCATAATAGGTTGTGATGGTTTAACCCTTTATTTACCGACGGTACTTTTAAGTACCGTTTAAATTTGACTGATATCTTCACAATATGAAATATGACTATTTTTTCTAACAATGTTTGAAAGAACACTAAGAATGTGTTTAATATAGAAAGCAGTAATGTCATTTATTAATTTAATTAATTAAATTATTGTAATTGATTTAAAAAGTTTTTTTTCTTCTTCCTGGGTTTATTTTGCACCAAAACTTAACTAATGGTTCAAAAATAAATTTAAAAAAATGATGGTAAAATAATTTTGTAAATAAAGGGTTAAAGTAAATAATTTCTAATCAATGAAAGGTAAGGGGGCAAGCGATTTTTTTTTTAAAAATGTCGAGACAGAAAAAAACCCGATGGTTTGGTTTATCTCTATATTAAAGCATATTCGGGACATTTGTGGTAATATATAAATATTTATGCTTAAAATATGTGAACTTGTATCATTAAATAAATATGCATTAATATAACTGCGTTTTTCACTAAGAGTTGAAGATTTTTACAATTATAGCATAATGAAAAGCTTGGTATTCATATATCGCTGTGCTACCTTGTGTTCTTTTTGAATTGAACCTCGTGTCGTTTGGTGTCAAGGCAACCAGTCATGTGATTTCATTGAATAAGCGTGCCTTAGCGGTGTGCGTGATCCAACGTCAAACTGCAACGTATAGATTTTGTTCCGAGCTTTATTTTTAGACTCAGAAATGAGACGTTTATTTCCCACTGCATGGCAATCTCATTGGAAATCATTGAACCGAGAGTGATGGAATTCAAAGCACATGAAGGAACTAGATAACATTTTTGCCGAATTATATATTTTATTTGTGGGAAGAGCATGGATTCGTAGTATTTTCCAAATGAGCAGAGTAATTAAAAATAAAAGACAAGTTAAACATTTGTAACATTTTAACTCAAAATCAAAACATAAAACATTGGTTCCCAGAATTTTGGTTATTGCAAGAAAAGCCAATGAAAAACTCCCCTGACCTCAATGTTTATAAATTTGGAAAATTTCCTGATTCTGCTCGTTTCAGTTTGTTTTTTTAAGTAGTAGTTAGAGGATTCTTGTAGGTCTTTTCATCTCTGCTATTTTCTTTAGTATTTATGGGTCTTGAATTAAGTTTAACTAGCCTTAACCACGATCCAAAGGTGAGAAAACAAACTTAAACTGATTAATTAGAAAATTGATAAAAGCAAAAAGACGCTTTTTTCACAGAACAGATAGTTTTTTTTTTGGTAAAGAAAACAAAAATTAACTCTGGTATGATTTTTTTTTGTGTCGCAGGTAGCATTTTCGGGTTACAGGTATTAGATTATACAAATTATCAAACTGTATAAAATGAGAAATTTTAACAAGTTGTGCAGCTATATTAACTCATTTCGTATGGTACATGAGTTTGCACTTTTCTGAATAATAAAATTCCAGAAGAGTGACTCACATAATGATATTATAAATTAAAGATTTGTTACATTATTTTCCCAGCAGGGATATATTTTTTAGTAATAATTTTTTATAATATAAAGTAGTTAAAAGTTTTTTTTGAAAGTACAGTTTCGCGTGAACCTATGAAAGAATTTTATAATGTTTTAATCTTTTTAATACGCGGGGCCTCTTTCCTTTGTTGACCTACTTTTGGCGATTAGAAAGAGCTGTCAGAAGATACGAATGGGACAAGAAATCAGAGTCAATCAGAGTCAGAAATCACAATCAATCAAATTCGACCAACAAATTCAGAGAGGTGATTGTAGGCATTCTTTGGTGTAGGCATTCTTTTGTAAAAAAAATCACCATACAACAAAGGGTCCCAACTGATGTTTAGTAGGTAAAAATCGCAAAAATATCGAACGCCCGAGAATTGTTGGAAACTATAAAAAATTAATAAAAAATAATATATGATTTTTCAACAACGAATTTTTTAAAAGTAAAAGCACATTCTTAAAAGTGTTATTGCATGTAGGCAACATGACGATTGGATGATTCGGCGGGAGGGGTCGTAAATTCCTGAACACGAAAAAATAGTTTGGAACCCTTATATGTAAAAATATCAAAACTTGAAGAAAAAGATTGAGATTTAAAACAAAGCAATCAATTACTGGACATTATCAGAAGGAGTGATACCAAATGATCCTTCAAGGCATATCGTTTGCATTCCTTCTGTAGTAACAATTCTTCTAATTATACCAGATTAGGAAACAAAAAAACTTTTATTACTTTCATGAATTCTTAGCATTTTATTTTAATTTATTTTAAAACATAATCAACGTTACGTAAAGGTAACGTGCTAATTTTAAGAGCAAATTTCTTACATAGCGGGTAAACAGTGAGTTCTATTTTCTTATATTTTCGTTTCTTATATGTTTTTGTATAATACACAAAGACAGCATATAGAAAAAATATCATTATCTGCATGACAAACACTTCTAAAAGATACAATTCATGAAGTGAGTTACTGTGTGAAATTAAGATTAGATATTAATCAATTATTTTATTTATTTGTGAATAACGGGAAAGAATACATATTCGTTTTTCGAAAGAGCTGTAATCTCTAGTCTACGTTTTATATTGACCCTTTGACAACACATTTATTTGAAACGACTTTTGTATTTTAAGCGCATTTAATTTTTTGAACATGTTAAGGCAACAGCAGCTTTTACGTAAGAATTCATTTATTTCTTACTAGCTGCCTTTGGCGACCAGCCGGTTCGCCAGTATTACCGCTCACTACAATTTTCAATTAAATATTTTAAGTAACTGGTCTCTTAATAGATTCTCAAACAAAACATTTTTAATCTTCAAATTTTTATAGTCATACCAAACTTATACTGTTGTTTAGATCGTTTCGTTCAATTTACTATATATATTTTGCTAATTTGTTGTCATTTACGGTAAAACTTCAACTTTAATTTAAAGTGGAAATGATGAAATTGCAATTAATATAAAGATATTTTTAAATAAAAACAAGCGTTTTATTTTATTTATCATCTTTATTGTTATTTATTTATTATTACTGAATATGAGTATTGCAAACAGAATCGCTCGGTTTTTATGTCTTATGTGAACTACAAAATATTTTTTATAATTTATGTAATATCTAAAACAATAATTCAACAAAAATTTCTCAGATTCAGCATAAAATTCAGTTTTTAGTTTTGCTTTCAAAAGGATTGAAATGAAATCAATAATAATATTTTGTTCCGGCCTATAAATATATTTCAAAAATTATGAAGTCTAAATTTAATGCAGTAAGGTATCATATTCTGAGAAATATTCTGGACACACCAAATTTTAAATAAATGAATGAATGTTTCTATTTTCCACGATCAACTAAGACTTATTTATGAAGTTTTGAATGTTAAAAATTTAGAAAAACTCAACATTTTCATAATTTTAGTCCAATTAATCTTGAGAAACCTGCGCGCGGATTGTAGTATTTTCTTTGAAACCATCGATGGAAAATCTAAAATTATCCTTTTTTTATTGAATAGTGATATTCAAATTTTCATAAATGTGTCAGTTTAAGTGATTGATTTAGTTGATTGGAAATTAACTCTTTTTATTTAAAATATTAGTGTTTCAAGAACATTTTGTTATTCGTAATTTCCACAGCAGACGCTTAGTGTAAAATCAAAAATTCGTTATTTATTAGAGCATTTATTAAATTAAGTTACATAAAATATAATCATTTTCCATTTAGACCATTTTAGCAGATCTGTGACTTACTAAAGGTTTACAAATCAGCTGTGTGGCCCTGATTTGAATGGATATCCTGTTCATATTAAACAAAACTTGCCTTAAAATAAAACTGATTTATTGGATTAATAATATAGAGAGCGTAAAAGATCATAAAATAATTTTTCTTGAATTTATTTTTTAGAAAAAATAATATTTCAAATATGTTTCCTTTTCTACAGACACGTGCCGAAAATTATATTTTTGCAGATTTTATTTCCAAAAAGATTTAATTTATTTTTAGTTGGATCTTTAATCAATGTGATGGCAACACTTTGAAAAAAGCCAATTTTTCCCCATGAATACGAAACGTGCTCGAGCAGCTTAAATTTTATTTTTATTTTGTACGAAAAAAAAATGTTGAAAAATATATTTAAAATATTTATTGAAAAATTAATTAAAAATAGAAATTTAATTTTAAGGTTAAAACATTGGTATCATTTAAAAGATAAATTTTTGATCTTTAACTTCATGTAAAAATCTTTTTTTGCGGTAATATTTTCGGAAGTTATAGCAGAAACATGCCAAAATTTCGGCTAATTTTTAAATAAATAAAATTATAATTAAAAATTCGAAAAAATAACCCCCAAGTGCACATTCCCGGCCTCCAAGGTATACACGTGTGAAATTTGGTAGCTGTAGGTTGAATGGTCTGGCCTGTAGAGCGCCAACACACACACACACACACACACACACACACACACACACACACACACACTTGAGCTTTATTTTAAGTATAGATATAGTTTTAGATTATTCAGAATATATACTGTTCCATGATATTGAGATAACTTAAAATAATAAAATTACAAAAAAAAGGAAACTTAATTTAAACAAATACCGTACGTTCTGATACGTCAAATGTATCCAAAGGCAGTTGCAATAAATGCAAATGATATTATCAAATACTAATAAATTGAAACACTTTACCTTTAATTAATACGGAACGATTCTGTATCATCTGTAACTACGGTAATTTTTTCAAATTTTTCATTTTATTAATCTAAATGTTATTAAAGTATCTTAAAGCCTCATTTCTGATTTGAAATTCCACATTATAAATATTACTGGATGATGGAAAATCTTTAGTAGAGATTTGGAAGGTACTAGAAAGGGAAAAAAAAGTTAGATATGTAAAATTCTTATATATTCATATTAAGAAACTTTTATTTTCTGACCATCACTTAAATTTATCAACTTTTCGTTCAAGTCATTTGATTATATCTCAATTCAACTGTTTGAAACCAAGACGCACTTCAGCCAGAGAAACAAGTCATCTATCAAAATCCAATCCTAACTCGTAATTTGAAAGGAAATAGAAATTCTAAATTAATATTTTAAAATTACATTTCCAGTATAAACTTTTCATTTTAAAATTTTAGTTTTAGTCCTAGTTCAAGTTTCACGAATACATATAAATTGAGTCGGAAATCATGCTTCTCTGTTAATAATAGCTTCTTAGAAATTAGTTTTGCAAAGTGTACCATAACAGCCTCATTACCAAGATTTGTTAGAATGTGACAGTTATAGTCTTCGTAGGAATGCGATAAATAACAAGTTTCTATTCTCTTACGAATGATGCTGGCTTCTTGCCAAACTAGGACGAAGGCGATTGGGTAGCTGCTGGAGCATCCAGTTCTCTGAGTGAATAAAAGTGCCTTCGATAAAAAATGCATTTCCGAATCCAATATTTTATTCAGCTTGCTGGCAATCAAAGTCAGTTAATAATATCCACAGTTCGTTCTTATAATATATTAAAGCTGAGTGATAGTTCTTTTATTCCAGGATTTGCACAATTTCAAGTTTCTTCGAGAAGTTCGATCAAGTTACATTCTAAGTAAATATAAAGATGTGCTGTTTCCTTATAACTTACGAGATTTTTTAATTTTCGTTTTGTCAAAAGAAATTAAGTATTCACAGAAGGTGGGAAAATAGTATTTGATTTGCAAATTTGATTTTACAGCGCAAATTTGTTATTAGACCATGTATCATACGCAATGATGGGCATTTTTGTAGCAGACGAACTGTATTGGAGCTATATGTAAGTGTATAGAATTTAGCTAATATCTAAGATTATTGATAAGTAATCTGAAGTTTTATATTTCAGTAATAATTCAGTTTTTTTGTTTCCATATCAAATATAGAGAAAATAAAAGACTGTGCCCCTTGACTGTACATACACAATTTTTTAGTACATATAATAGGGTGGACTGAAAAAAATCTAAATTATTTTTTTCATTACAGTAAACCCCGATAAAGCTGCAAATTGGTGAAAAATAAACCGAAGAAATTTTCTGTTCCCACAAAAGTTTTGAAAGTCATAAAAAGTGGCAAAATCAATTGTTTTTTATTAATTTAAAAAAAAAATGTAAAATTTGCCTTATCTGCTTATTACTAGGCAATTTTTAAGAATAATAAATATTTTTTAAAACTAAAAACTTTTTTTAAACAATAACTTCCTGCCAAAGCCTTTTTCGAAAAAAAAAAAAACTTTGAAATTACAACAACATACAAACCCTAAACTCTAATCATCACCTTTAATAAAAGACCAAGAAATATATTAGTTTAATTTATTTTTTATTTATGATAACAAATTGTAAAATTAATCACTTAAATAGCATTATCATTTTTTATTTAAGAGAGAATGACATGAATGCTCGAAGTAATAACAATCAACAGATATTTTAAAATACAGCTTATGTTATTAAAACATATTTCTTTCATGTTTTTTGCATGGCATTTTATTCCTTTTTTCCCTGAAATGCCACTTGAAAATCTACAACGAACTACAATGACGGTATTAAGAGCATAATCCCGATATTAAACAAAAAGTATTCTGGAACATCCAGTCCTCTAGTTGAATAAAAAATGGCAGTCTGAAGGATCAATAGTATTTGCTCAATATTTTAGTTGCCAGAATATCGGTAAAATATATTGAAAGTACTCAAACGGTACTTATGTAAAAAAAATATTTTTGAAGCTGTTTATGGTACACTTGTTAATTAGCAAACTAAGAAATATTTTACAGAGCCTATTGTGACTTTCCGTCATGAAAAAGTAAATAATCTAATTGAAGAAATTTTTTTATTCATATTTTTGTGAAATCGAAATTGAATCCACTCTCTGGGAGGAAGTATAGATTAGGATGTGGCTCTATGCTATGTGATTTCAGTTATATCATAATTATTTCATCTGCATGTTTACGACGTAGTTTCTACATACATGTGCCTATTAATAAATAATGGGAAAAGATATTGGAATCATATTTAAACCGAATTTGATACAATATCTTGGAGACTTTCAGCTGCAATTAGTGAACAAAGAACTTCAGCATTATGTTTAGACAAATAATAAAATATAATGCTGTGATTCTTTTGATAGAAATAGGTTTCTCAGATTAATTATTTGATACTCTAATTAAGCCTTTTGTTAAAGAATGGTAAACAATGAATAGAATCAAAGCTAAACGAGCATCTATTAGACAGTTGTTTATGAAATTTGCAAACAAAATCGAGCGTTCGATTTATTTACCAACTCATGACCAATTTATTGAACTAAATAAAGAAAAAAATTGATGAATTAAATAGATTAGATATGAAATATAAGCTATTATTGACCTTAATGATTTAGAAGCGAACTGATTGTTAATGATAAATATCAAAGGACCATTATTTTTTTAAAAAACAAAGCTTGAGAGCTGTTTTCATTATTCTAAAAGGAATGAAATGTTATTCGGAGAAACGAAACACGAAATAATAATAATGAGGATTATGTTTCGGAATTGCTAGAAATGAAATGCTATTAAATTTACCTTGGGTATTTTTATATTTAGAGAAGATTAAAGAGAATTTCTGGAATTCATTTGAGGTATCTCTGCACAATAAGGATTAAAATAAAAGAATTTACATACTTAAAAACTTATTTACATGAACAGCCCCAACGGCAGTTTCAGGATTCTGTTTAGTTGAACAATCTTCTGTTGCATTAATCTTTGCATTAATTAAAACATCTTCTCCTGCATTAATTAAAGAGCGATTCTGAAGTAAATTTAATGATTTGTCATATAAATAAATTGTTTATAAGTGAATCTACTTAATCAGTATCTAATATCAAATAATGTATAAAACATTGCAAAGTTTTTAGGATAAAAAGACATTTACGCACGCAACCACTAGTTTTTTTTATGTGAATTTGAGAGAATAGAAACGTAATGGGTTTTAAAGATTTGATCTGTAATTTATTTCTTAAACTTTCCTGATCTAGATTCTCCATTTATATCTGTTTTATTTTTAAGTCTTTTTAAATTAGAAATTTTTGTGATAGTTAATTCTTAAAATGGAATCATGCGAAATAAGATTCTTATGAGTTTTTATTCTTTAAGCCCATTTGAAAAAGTAGTATTTCTTTGTTTTTAACATTTTTAAAATGAAATTTTTTTAATTTTCTGTTTTTGACTAATTTTTAGTTTATTAGACACGTATATAAGATTAATATGAAGTCAGATATACCCACTTATTTAAAATTTAATTTCTTTGAAAAAAATCGAGGATAAATATTAAATCTCTTATGTAATTTTTTTCTCGTTGAGATCTTTAGAATCTCTGAATGTTTTTGCAGACATGTCTTCTAGATTTCTTTTTCAATGATATTGCAAAAAAAGTCATGAAGAATTGAATTTGCAATTTAGTAGACAGTGGAAATTGAAATTGAAGATTCATGATACTTGTTATAAAAGATTCAATTAAATTTTGGTGAAAATAAGTCAAATTTCGCAAAATATGCAAAATATCGCTTTCGTTAAGGAATCTAAAGATTTATTTATCAGAGCTTCAGCTAGCAAACCAGTAAATAGTAAAAATTAAACTAAAACTAAAATTCCTCTTAACCCAAAATAGAATATTTAACATTAGTTGGTGCTGCAGAAAAAAGAAACTATTTATTTTGTTTTGAAGTCCATTAGAATTATGAATACCCGCTAAACACATGCGAAAGGAGAGAAAAAAAGACAAATAAAATTAATTTAAATGAAATTGGAAGTCAGTCAAAATGCCATATAAATAATAAATATTTGTAGCGTCCAAATAAATGTTATGATTATATATTGAGAAGATTGATACAGACTATTTTCTGATTTTATTTATACATGCCTCAAATAACGAAGACTGATGTTGTTCATCATTTTATGGATGAATATGACTTCGTTGAAATGGACCATTGATAATTTTACTCGATAAGCTTATAGCATTTGAAGAAAGTGACAATATTTATAACGAGTTCAAACTTAAATGTTTTGGCACTGAAAAAGCTTTTTTTTTAATGTTTATCAAAAATATGAAATAGATTGCACATGTATTGAAAAAAGTTAACAGAAGAAGTCATCTAATTAGATCACAAATTTTGTGTTGCACACGCAAATTCTGATCTAATTACACGCACACGCGCGTTTGAGCACTTACGCAAGTAATTATTAATATTTTATGTGAATGATTTTTTTTTGAAATCATAAGAAAAACTTAAAATATTTTTCCTATTTTGTTTGATAAGGTATTTTAATATTTTATCATTCTTTCTCAAACTATTTTAAAAGTTCTTTGAAATATATAAATGAAAATAAAGGTTTTATTTTTCATCGTGATAATCCAGCTATTTTTTTTATAACAATAAAAAATTTATATTTTCAAATCACGCAAAAGATTACTTCTCCATTAGATGCAACAGCACCAATAATGAATTTCGCTCATCTGAATGTTATTAAGATGCTTGGAATGAAATATCTCAATTTTTTTTGTCAGTTTTACTGATAATTATATTTTACTGCAATGATTCCAATTTTTAAGGAATAATGTTTATTATAGCTTAATGAGACGAAGAAAATTAGATTAAATTTCTCACCTTCCCCTATTAACTCACTTTTAAAAAACTTTCGTTGGAGTAAAATAACTTCAATATCAAGCTCTTCTCAAGATAAAATAAAATAAAAAGAGGAAGAAATTTAGAAAAATACAATAATAAAGGCACAAATTACGTAAAATTATTAAGAAAAGTGAATAAAAAAACAATACATATATTCACAAAGGTAAGTAAGCAAAGTAGTAGTAAATATATATTTCGGGGAAAAAAATCTGTTTCCTTTATAGTCACACTAAAATAATGATTTCAATCATTAAAAGTGAAATTAAACTTTATTCCAAAATAACAAATATTACAAAATATAAATATCGTAAAAAAGCACGTCCTTTACATCGTAAAAGCAAGTATGCAAACAGAATAAAGTGAAAAAATAGAAAATTTTACAAATTTCCTTTGTAAAAACAATTTGTTGTATACCCTTGACTTTAATAACTATCTTTTTTTTCTTCAGGACACTGATTTCTTTGAATTTTGAGCAGAAGATGATATTTTCCGACAATTTTCTAGAAGAACTTTCTTGAGATGATTTTTAGTTTTGATGTTTTGTTTTATAATTTACAATCCAGTTAGTCACATATATGCTTAATGGTGCCTAGTCGTTCCTGGAATTCTGAGCCGTTTTCATAGGGCAGGTATTCCTGATACTTGGGATCATAAACTTGTTGCAAGACATTTAACATATTATATTCTAATTTAGTGGCAATTTTATGAACATAACCTTTTCAAATCACCAAACAGCTATGTTTATATATTCTAACCTTGATTATAACCAAATTATTTAGTTCAGAAGTCATTATAGGAGCCCAAACCATAATTGTACCTTCTTGCGCTTAACAATTCCTTTCATATTATTAAGCCTTATTTTAGTTTTCTCCAAATTTTTTTATGTTCACTTGAGCTGTAGATGGTGAATTTATTCTCATGCGAAAATAATCACAGTATTCGAAAATTTTGAGTCCTTTTTTTCATGTTTTGCAAAGTCAAATCTTTCTTTCCGATTAATTCTGTTTTTCAACGGTTTTATTCGATTAATGTGTTCTGGCTTGCCTAACAAACACAAATTGTCACATGATTGCATGACATTTCAAATTTATTTCTTACATCAAATATTAATTTGGCGTAAGAACATTTTTTTTGAATAAATCGGAATTTCTTCAACTTGTTGTATAATCATTTCACTTGTTTTAATGAGCCCTATTCTAGTCTTATTTCAAGTACTTCCCTCTGCCTGCAACTTTTCAATATTTCTCCGACTGTCACATGGCTTCTTTGTCAATTTCCTGTTCAGAAGTTTCCCTTATAATAATTTTTTATAGTTAAATTTTTCAGCTCTGTGACATTTCTTTTCCAAGAGGTACACTAGTGAATCATTGAATTTTAGCACCTATCTTATGATAATGAAGCAACAGATTTTAAAATTACCATTGAAATCTAAGAGAGTGCAGAATGTTATCATACTTTCCCTTTGACCTTTCCAGAGGTTTATGGAATTTCAAATTCCAAGAGTGTATATTTTTATATAATTTTTAAATGTTAAATTTTAGTGGCAGGAAAGAAAATGAGTTTAAAAAATGGAAAAAGATGCGTCAGTACTTCCGTTGTTTAATGTTGATATCCAATGCAACGAATAATACACCATCCAGAGTAATGTTTGAACCTAATTGTTAAAAAAACTTTAGAATATATAACTAGAATATATGAAGATAAAAGGCGTATACTTAATTTTGTGACTGAATTGCTAATAATTTCATTGGGTATTGAACAGGATAGGGGAGTAAAATGATCAGTTAGCTAATTAGAGCAAAGACAAAAAAATTCAATGGTATGGTTGAAATTTTAATTGTTTACTGGTACATTAGCAAAGTTAAAGAAAATAAAACTGCATCCATATCGGTTGACAGGAAAAGCTTAAATACAAACCGTTAACTAAACTACTGTTTTGCAATAAATTATGAATGAGCATAAACTGTTCCATTTTCCCGATTTAATAAAATTAACTCATATTTAAAAAAAAAATTAAAGCGAATATTCATAACCTACGCAAAAGGACAAAAGAGAGATTAGCTTAGCTTTCTTCTGAATCCTTTTACCAAAAGCATCAATTGCTTTCCTTTTTTGTCTCAAGTTGGAACTCCTTCACATTATGAATTTCGATGTGATTATTTCTCTCTTTAGAAGATGTTTTAAGAAACGATAATGGAACTAGAAACCCACTTCGTTTAATTAGCATGCTTTAACTATATTTATTGACATCATGGAATATTATATTATAAAAGTATTGCATAATATCTTGAATAAGAAAATTGTTTCCTTTAAAAGATTTGATATTATGAATTGATATGATGAAAATTGGAACTTACAAGTTGATATTCAAAATTAGTGTTATAAGTGTCTCCTTATCTCCTAAATGTTAATTTAATTTCTATATTCTATAGATAATGCTCGTTTCATTTTGTGTGGTTTGAATATTTAGATACAATTATACTTCTTGATGACCTCTCAAGCACAGCTCCTATTCTGCAAAGGTTACTCCATGGTTGAATTTAATGCTCAATTCTCTTTAGTAGATGATACAATCTTGAAGATTTAGTGAAGTGTTTTAATACGCATGTTAAAAGTACAGTATGGGAAAAATATTTCAGCGAAAAAAATTTTAGAAGCACGACTAGAAATCAAAGCATTTGTTGGAGTAATTTACTTTTGCGAGTGATTCAAAGAAGTATCAACTTTTATTTGATTTGGAATAATTTAAATTGCTCTTTTAATATATTGAATCGTTGCAAATTAAAACCAGCATTTTATGTTGTAATTTAAACAGAGTATGTTTAAATCAAAGCATCATGAATGATTAGTGCATTCTTCTGGCTGAAAATCCTATTCTTTCCATTTCAAATGACTTCCCTAAACACCATGTTTAAGATTAAAATTATTTACATTTTTCAGAATTCATTTTTCATTGAAAAAAGGAAAACAGTTTTAATTAAACGAAGTCAAAGGTTATTTGGATAAAAAAAGAAAATCCTTTCATGGTTACTGATTTCATCATCGTTTCTGTAAACCAATGCAAAAGAGAGATGTAATTACATCCAAATTTTACTGAAAAATTTCCAGTTCAAGGCAAAGTTGGAAGTCACTTAGTGCTTAAGGTAAAATAAAGGGAACGCTCATTCAACTCTCTCCTTTTCATCTAAATTTTTAATATTAGCTTTATTTTATTTTATCGGGAGAAAGAATTCCTTATGCTTATTTTTAATAGACTATGAATTAGTTGTTTACATATAGATTAATACTTAACCTTTTACTCACTATGGTAGAGTTGCAATTTTCTATCTTTTCATGCGGTATTTTATACAACTACTGCACCAGTGAACGATTAGAATTTCAATCACACCATTGTACTATTTTGTCCTTTTGGTAGTCCTCTGACCGATCGTTTTACTGCATTGTTCTGTTCAGTGTTGTTAGTGACTGCAAAGAAGATTTCTTTCTAAAGATGGAAAACGTTGATCTTATAATCCAAATCCTAAAAGGGCCGCCGTGGTTTGGTGGTAAGGTCTCGATTTCTGAACCGGAGAATTTCAGGTGCGAGACCCGATTCCGCCGAAGAACCGCCGTGTAAGTGGGTCTGGCGTACTTTAAATCCGTCGGGGCCAAACGTCCTCCCTCTTGCGTGGTGTGAAAGTTTGGAGAGAGGATGCCAGCTCAGATGTCATCCTCGTCATCTGACTGCGGTTCAAAATTACGACGTTCGTCCTAAAATACCAAAATAGCCCTAGTGTTCCTTCAAAACGAGACGTTAAAGTAACCAAACGGAACCAAGTCCTAAAAAGTGAGGATCATAAACTTGTTTACTCGTAATAAATATCCTTTACGAAAAACTTTCTTCTATAGCATAATATAAAGGTCAAGTAATTCTGTGAGGATTTAGAATCCGATGCTAAATGCAAATATTAAACAGATAAATTCTTTAAAATATTTATTTTGAGTAAAGAAAAAGTTCTGAGCCGTTAAGAAATATCTTTTACAGCAATACACATTAATTGATTGGTACGTTTTATTATTGTTTGAATACCTCGATTAAGACAATCATTTTACACGGAACCTTTCAAGATCTTACTAACCTTGGTACAATATTTCTAAAATTCTATCATTCCAACTTCTCTGAATTAAAAATTGTACTTTAATTCGTCATTTTGATTTACAAATTACCCATACAATCAGGTAACAGGTAAATGTAATGAGCAGATTCATTCTACACTTATCGAGAAGATGCAATTAAACTGGTCTTCGTAAGATATGAAAACTGTAAATTTTCTTGAAATACTGTTTAAGGGTTTCAAATTTTTCTCGCATATTTTTGATATTGTGGATTTTTATCTAAAGACTAAGAATTTTATTTAAATGAGAAATAACTAAATTCATTAAATACAATGTTTTATTGTTAATAGATTGGTAGGAAAATGATTAACTGAGCAGTTAATTTTGTATGCTTGATATAAATCGTTTTATGAACACAAAAACTTCTGAAATTATTTTCCCTTCATTTGATAGTTTCCATTTTTATCCATTCACAGATTTTATGTCACTACTGCATTAGATGTTTCAACTTCATATGCCTTCGCTTCACTCTGCACGTATTCACTAAAATAGAAAATTTAACTGTAACAAGCATGTAAATACTGTTGCTGTGGAAGATATCGTATCTTATGAAATGTGAATCGAAAAGCAATCTCCGTTAATGGAAACTGAAAAAATAAATAAACTATCTTTCTGTAGCTGTGACTCTTCTTCCATATTTTGTTTTGCCCGAGATGTATATTCTATTGAAATCCAGTTACTGAGGTACAGGAAGTTTCTTTGCATGAACACTTTAAAGTGATGGAAAATAGATTAGGTACGAATTTAAAACCTTTCCAGAAGGATTGAATTTTGGGAGTATAAAATAGAAGTTCTCCATTTCTTGTGCTTTCTTATTTCTCTCGAGCATAACGTGAACTGAAATAAGGGTAAACAAAATACGAGCGAGCTATTCAAAAAACTATATCTTAGATTTTCTTCTTCGGATACCAATCTTTTATTGAGTTTTTTCTTTTGCTTTTGAACTGAAGAAAATAGTTTCTTATCTATTTTTTTAAACAGACTATAAATGGGATGTACTTTCAAAGGAATAATGCATATAAAACATACTTCTAAGAATAAATTGATTACAAATAAATTTGCTTGATAATTTTCTCTGAGCTAAGAATAAATGCAAAGATTAATAGAAGTCTAGAGGATTATCTTATTTTGCTTATTTTATACATGTTTGTAATACTAAAACTAATTGATTTTCATTGCATTTATTTCTGAAAGGCTTCAAAAGCAATATAAAATAAAATTACAGATAAATGTGTAAATAATGAGAATTTTGATTTTTCTGAGATATTCTTACTATCAAGCTGTAATTACGTTTCATATATTAGTATTCCTTGAACAATTAGATTAAGAAAATTTAAGAACAATGCAATTTGATTTTGACCTGATCTACGAAACGAAACATTGTGGAACAGTGGTGCAGTGAGGGATATTGGCGTCCGGAACGCACCATGATCTCCCTCCCCAGTTACATTCATTGGTCTATAAACTCTAAATGGCGCCCAGGTCATTATATTATTTTTTCGTCCTTTTATGCTATTTTGCTTTAAAACGTGACAAATTCACTAGTTTTTTCTCTTCATATTGCCTCCTAAAAGTGACGCCCGGGGTAAACCCCTTTGCTTTAGGCTTAATCCAGTCAGTGCACCATTGTGGTGAGAAGAAAACATAAAATGCCATAGGTAAGAAACAGTTCCATCACGGAACATGGAACACCATAGCAACTATGTCTGATCTCTAATTGCTTAAGAGACTTATTTTATTCACCATTCAAAAAATGCATTAAATAATAATAAAATAAGTATGAATAGCTTACGCAGTAAATAACAACCTATTTAGAAATAATAAAATAATCAAGGTCATATGGAAGCCAAACATATTTGCGTTTCTGATACACCATTATCCTTATTTGATGTCAGTAGTGCACTCCAAGCGGAAATCATTTTCCAATGGATCCATTGCAAATTCTTTGTCAACTGTTGGGAACAGAGCAGTTTAAGCAATGGTTAAGTTATACGGAACTATTTCTTGATCCCCCAGGTGGTCAGATCTGATTTGGGTGTCCTGAAGCAAGAGGTACAAAGTTACAACATAAAGAATTATTCATATTTCAGAGTATCTTCTGGATCTGAGGGAATTTTTGGCAGATTAGTTTATTTATGTTTCTTTAATAACATAAACATTTTTTTATAATAACATACTATACTATGCTCAGAAAGCGTGTAAAAACACTTTTTTGGAAATGTAAATACCAATTGATTGATTTTAAAATAGGTGCATCAAATGCAGCTAGAATAAATATGAAAATATGAATTGACAGTAAAAAAATGCCTTAATTTTTAATAAAAATATTAAAGATGTAATTTAGATTCTGATTTAAAATAAGCAAGGATACTAAATGTATAATTTTCATTCACTTTTATATGATACTAATTTTCATAGTTTTCTTCACTCATATTTATCTAAGTTCACTGAACAATAATTTATCTCTAATAAAAAAGATATGTTATGGAATTTATAACATGATTGCAATATTGTATATTGCAGGAATCTCTTTAGTACTTGGGAAATGATGATTAATAAAGGATAATGATTTACTAATGACTTGAATGCAAGTAATTGTCATACCAATATTATTTACGAAGACAAAATATAGATGCAAGTAAAATTGATCAGAAGAACAAAAGTTTCAATTTTCAAGCTTGCAGTGAGTTAAACATAGAAAATAAAAATAAAATTAGTCTTATGTGCATGTAAAAGTATATATACAAAATAATTTCGTTCAATCGGTGTATAAATTTTTGTTAATATATAAAATCTTCTATTCTATTTATACATCGGTATATAAGTAGAATGTAAGAGGGCAAAATCCAACAAAATTAAATGCAAGACAGAATCAAGAGTGGATCAAAAGCTTCAAACAAAAAAGGAAGAATATATTGGAATTCAAATGGATTTAGCTCCATTCAGATCTATTTTATTTTTCTCAGAAAAAAAAAACCTTATCATTTTTCGCCCCCTGTCTGCATTTCTTTGGCTCAATTTTTCACACTGTTTTACGCGAAATTTTGGCAACTTAGGCACCCTTTTGTATTCGTCATATTGTATACGTTGACTATCTAAAATCATTCTGGTCAAATTTCTCTGCATTCTCTTAATACCAGTATTACTTTTATTTCACTAACAAACTGTATAATATCCATCAAGCTTTAAAACTGAACAATTTATTCTTGATAAATTTCTCTTGCGTCTATTGAATTTTTTCCCTCATAAAGAATATTTTTCAAGAATAAAATAAATATGATACTGTAAACATTTATCTTCCAATATGAGCATTCTAGGCATGTACTGCTGTTTTGTCAAAATTAGAGAGGACATTTAAAGCACCTAAGTCTTATACCATATTCAAAATAAAATTCAACCACCAAAATATTCCATATGATAAAAATAAAGATAAAAAGTTTTAAATATAGCTGCAGCATGTAAGTTAAAAGAGAAATGAACATCAAATTACGTAAACATTTTGTCCCGCCTTAAGAACGCAAAAGTCTAAATCATAAGCCCATCCAATTAATAATTCCTTATTTGAATATAAACACATTTCTGAAGCAAATCATATTTCTCACATTTTCAAAATTTATAGCAAAAGATGTTTTACAAAAAAGATAAGAAAGATAGAAGGGACGTGGGGTTTCCCTCAACATTTGTTTGTCAACATACATCTCTAGATAAGTGAAGTTTTCCTAGAAGAAAATCAATTCATCAGCAAATTTCCTATTCCTTAATACAAAATGCAAAAACCATGCGTAGTTTTTATTGAATAAAGCTCCTATTTTGCCTCACTCTTTGCAAGGAAAATGTTCTTTTCGTTCATTGAGTATTTAATTGCAACATGCATAATTTATTTAAGAAGTTTAAGTTACCATGGGAGAAGCCACTCAAAGAATGCAAAAGCTAGTTAGCATGCAGATTTGTCCCTCAATGCATTCATCAGTGATTCCAGTGAAGGCAAAATTCATGATGTATTCTCCTGTATGAAGCAAAAATAACCCCATTGTTTCTGTGGCCTAAATACCCACGGGGCCCAGCTCAATTATGGGATGACAAGTCCCCGGATGGCAAAGTATGTTCATGCTTCTTTCTAGTCACATGTGGATACCGGGACATACATCCTAAGGAAAGTGTTTATACATAGGTTGGTGATGGCTATCTTGTAACGGACATTATAATGTATTCCATTATTCGTAGCTGTCGGTCTTTTAGATGCACAACAAGGGAAAGTACCAAGAAGTGTTTCTGAAATACTTAGTAAGTCAGTCTTATCATATGAATGTAAAATAATAATTGATTATACATAAACATTGAATGTAAAACAAAAAAAAAATCTCATTTTAAATGATCATCCCATAATTATTTAATATCAGTTTTACAATTTATTTTGCAGAAATAACATTCCTTTTGAATTATTTTTAGATTCCATTACAACATGAAAGAGCTCTAGTTGGGGCATTTGAATATTTGTACGAAATGCATTTTCAGGGCAATATTTACTGCACTTTTCGGGCGACAGCCATTATAGGTTCCAACTGAGTTGACAACAAATCTGTGCGTCGTCTCCATGGGCGGGGCGGCACCTCTACCTTCAAGTGATGGACATCGTCACGAGATTGAGCGATTATCATTCCCTACAATCGAGGGAACAAACACAAATCGCACCATTTTCAAATTCAGTCTCCAATTTCTGATCACCAAGGAAACATACCCATAAATTACATTTCATAAATCTTTTTTTTTATATAGCAGCAAAATTTTTGAACATTTTTAAGCCCAATTCAAATAAATTTGAGTTGAAACCATAAGATTTTCTTTTACTGATATGAAATATGCAAAATCGAAAGCACGTATTAACAATCAGAAATAATAATTACTGAATTCATTTGAATAGAATAAAGTTATTCCATTATATTTTAATAACTTGTATAAAACCAATTAGTTTTGGATAAATTAAGCTTAATGTTTTTTTTACCATAGAAGAAGGTAGTCATAAATTGATTGTAGACGGCTGAGTGCAGCAATTATTTTCTGGAAAATTTATTCCTGACAATGGTATATATTAGGATACAAAGGAAAAGGAAGGATCTAAGCGATTTCATTACTCCCACATTCCCAGACTACTTGACCTTTACACTGTAATGTCGATTTCCTCTCATTTAAGTCTGATTTTTCCCTTTAAACCTTTCTCTTTTAAGTCTAACCTCTTTTTTCAGGGATTTTTGAATTAATAAATAAATTCTTCGATTCAAAGCCAAACAAAATTCACCTTTAATGCATTTCAATGAAAAGAACTTATAAAATAGATTAGAGACAATTCACAAAATTTTGAAATTAATGGAAAATAAAGGCAAAAGAGTAAATGAATGAAATATTGAAATGTCGGATTAATCAAATTCTTGAAAATATAAAAAGAAATCAAAAAAGAAAAAAGAAATCAAAAAAGAAATAAAAAAAGAAGCCCAGAGGCACTTCTTGTATATCATAACGAATTAAAATAACACATTAGAGATATTTACATTTTCTGAAAAAAATAACTGGGTTTTATTCTTAGAGATTTGAGAATTTTTTTAGAGTTTAACAATATTGATAGTTATGTAGTAACATCTCATTCTAGAAAGTTAGAAAATTATACTAAAACTTGTTACACATTAAAAAAAAACGGCACAGTTCACACAAATAAGAATAATCTGTTTTTAAATATAATTATATCAACATGAATAAGCAAGCGTTTACTCGAAATTTTTTCCCACAGTTCTTGAAAATCACTTTCAGTGACATCTTAACTATTGAATTCGCAGAATTATCCGCAAGTATTCCACTCCTTTAACAATAGTTTTCACACTCAATATTCAATGGCTTTATGCAAAAAGAAATGAAGGTATTTATTAATCAAAACCTATAAGCCCATTATGAAATGAGAAACCAATAACTGCACCATAGACTATGAACCTAAGTCGGAAATAAAGAAAGGAATGTAGAATTTCTTAACACTACTAAAATGAATATATATTAGTCAGGGCTTAGTCTGAGGATGTCTGACTAATGTAAAGTAAAAGTACCGTTGCTGGATGTGTTCTTTTCATTCCTAACTTAAGAAATCAACACTAGTTTGTGCTGAAATGTTGCATTTAAATCTGCTAATAACTGCTACGATTAAGCTCTAATTGATCAAAATATTAAGAACATTCTGCTACTCAGTACCAATCTTGTTGAACATTCTCCGAGTGTGATACAGTAGATATTCTTCCATGCATGACCTCTGCAGATTGCTAAAACCGTTGAGGAGGAATATTGGCTAATGCTTGCAAAATGACATCCCTTGATTCCATTTCCCCAGATTAAGCTATGTGTCTTGAAAGTTCAAGTGGATATCAGTAATAGGCGAAGATCATTTTGTATAAGTGTTTGCAAGGATCTCAACATGAATGGAAGGTCGGCTCAGGATGAAATTGATCACATGTATAATCAAATTTGCTTATCTAATCCTGCACATCTTGCACTGAACACAGGCTTCATCATAGTTGGAAGTATCTGAGATAGACACACAATGCCCCAGTAGTATTTTTCTATGCATATAATAAAACTTCACCATTTCGTCGCGATGTTTCATTGTAAGAGAAATGGAAAGAAAGCAAGACACAGCGTTCAAACCATAGTGTATTTTTCTTCCCGTAGGCTGATGACGCAGTTCATGCCCGCAGAATCCAAAGCTGAAAATCTGTATATATTCGCATTTTCTACATGTTTTAAGAGAGTTTCAGAACAAAATACACTGTCTGGACTGTGACGTCAACGGAAAATCAATTCGAGTTCTGGTGAAAGACCCGGTTGCCGTTTTAACATTTTTTTGTCTCTGTATTTTTAGAGCTAAAAATAACATTCCAACTCCAAGTTTTTTAATGTGAATATCATGTTTCTGTGAAAAAAAAGTATGAGTAGCCATTTGAAAGTTTCGAAATTTAGTCATAGTAATCATAAAAGTGAGAGCTGAACAATTGTTTCTCATGTCATTCTTGAGCACATAATGCTTGCATTTAATTTTTTTTGTAATCAACGAGCAGATTTATATGAGATAGAACAACAACTTGTTTTAATATGATATTACAGAAACAGGATATTCTATATATTCTTAATCGTCTAAATATACTAAGCATAAAGTACTGATCAATATGCCAAAATAAAAAATTATTGAAATACGTCCAAATTCTTTCTTAAAATTAGTAAGAGGAATATTTATACTAGAACATTTCATTCATTTTACGACAGAGGTTTTAAATGTTATACAATCTAACAATCTAAAAATTTTTTTAGATAATTAATAATTTAGCAAAATGCGGCATGATAACTAATTCTTCCTCATAAATTTTTGAAATATCGTAACATAAAAATATTTCTTACATCACCTTAGAATTCAAAGCATTCTTTTCAATGATATTAACTTAGTTATCATGTAGATTTTCTCTTCATTTTAATAGATCTTAAAATATATTTTTAAATATGATTTACAAAACAGTTTTTCATTGCTGCAGTAAAAATCAAAACCAATTTTATTGATTCATAAAATATTCAGATAGCTTACTTTTCCACTGTTAAAAATTAACCCAGCTTTTACTTAGTACCAAAAACAAACATTTATAATGATGAGCATTTTCTTATTTGTGCCTAATGATTACAATTTTTTAATAACTAATAAGTAAATATAATTGCAAAATTATTTTCTTTCATTGTATAAATTAGTTTTGATAGATTCACTTTTTAGAAACGATCTTTGATCTATCTTTCCACCTACTGCCAGATAATCTTTATGGAAGATTTTGTTATTCAGTTGTGTGTTTCAATAAGCTTAAATATATACCTGAAAATTATCTCAATAATGTGTAATTATTTTAATTTAAGTTAGTTGTGTATGACCAAAAATAAATATCTTTTGATTCACATATTTTTAGAGGGTCATTCTGCCAAGTACTTTTTGAACAGTTCAATGCCTGGGTTTAAATCAGTAAGTTCTACGTATGTATGTTGAAACATTCAGTGCATTTTCTTTCTGTTATCAGTGTTTCCTGATCACTGCTGTTTCACATTTTCCTTTTTGTTTCTTGGACTTTCATGGTAAATATCTAACCAAAAATAGAAACAACTTACAAATTTTGAAACTGCTTGATATTAGTAAATTAATACAAAGTGCAAACCATCTTACTTCCGAGGATGCTTTATATTTTTTTAGAGAAAGTATTAATACATGCAGTAAAATATCAGCCGAAATTTATATTTGATTTTCAATAATTTTTCGGGACAAAAATCAAAATTCTGATTAAGTTCTGCACTATTTCACACACATAAAAAGGCTATATGGATTGCGAGAGAAGTAGTTCCAAAAGATGTCCCAATAGTTCAATACTAAAATATTTTATTTCATTCTGAGCCTCGATGTTCCCTAGATCAGAAAATGATAGCCCACTACACCGCGAAGCTTGTTTCTTGTTAAATCATTCATCACATTTCTTAATGCGTTTCATTATAAAGAAGTTTGCCTCCAATAGTCCTCGACAAACTCTCTACTAGAAGGCTCATTTAACTAATCAAACCTATGACATTTAAAAGGACAAACTGAAAATAACTGAAATTATAAACGATTCATTTACTTTTTGTAACGTATCGTTAGAAATATTTAGACCATCCGGGTCTGCAATAAAGGATAACTTTTCTGTCGTTGCGTTGAAAATAACGCTTGATCGTCACAGAATTTTAAAAAACCTTATCTTACTTTACCTTACTTCCTTTTCGAGTTGGAAGACGGGAGTTTAAGATGTCGAATGCTTGGCTGTTGATCACAAGCGGCATGGAAAGAGGACTTAGATCAACGTCTAATGCGCTTTCCTGGCGAAAAAGTCATACTTGATCAATGAAATCTTCTGTGATGAGTCCCAGGAACGCTGTTATGGAGCATAATGCTGCGTTTCATTTTTGAGGTGCTGGTTTTGTACAGAAGGCAGGGTTATTTTCTCTCACTCTTAAATTTAAGCTGAAAAAGGATATTTCATAGAAGTTGCTATAGTTTCGAAATTTGCTGATAACATTACGGATACACGAAGCAATCAGTAATAATAAATAAAGCAAAATAATAAATAAGCAAACATAGTTGGAGTTTAATTTGCATGGTAAACTTGATGATGTATTAAAATTAGATATACTTTTGCATTTTTTTCTGTTTTAAGGAGGAGGAGAAGAATAATAAGAAGAAGGAGACGATGATAATAATAATAATGTGTGTTCCTCTTTATGTTTTGAAGAAGACGAAATGTTATCAAAGATCTTTATTATCAGAAAATGAGAAAAACGACATTTAACTAAAAAAAGAATAATTTGTTTCTAGCGCTACCACAACAATATTTAGATTCAAATAATTGAAAATGTCAGTCCACTAAGACTCATTAAAATAATATTATACTCGGAAGAACTTTGATTATTTCTCCATTTTCTCGAATAGTCGTTTGAATTGATTTTCAGATTTTGAAATGAATTCTGTGAAGAATCAAATATCTTTAGAGAGAAATTGGAAAGAATACCAAAAAGGAGAAAATTAAGGTTTGACAAAAAGAGAGAGAGAAGGAGAAGAATGCAATAATTATTAAATGCTAATTTTACTTTTAACACTAATACATATTCCCTACATCTAGAAATGTAAGAATTTCGAATCAAAGAAGACAGGCAGAAAGGGAAAAAAAAAGCAGTTTCAGAAAATGTAACAAAAAAAAGCAAGGAAGGAAAAATTACAGGGATATTTTACAAATATGTACAGGATCTAATGGCAAAACTTAAATGGGAAACAAGTACAAAATTTATTATAAGGAAAGAGAGGACCAAATATCATCAACAATATCTATACTTATATAAAGCTCAATGTGTGTGTGTGTGTTGGCGCTCTACAGAAAAGACCATTTGACCAACAGCTACCAAGTTTGGTACGTGTATACCTTGGAGGTCGGGAATGTGCACCTGGGGTCCCTTTTTTTGAAATTTTAGTTAGAATTTTAATTATTAATTAAAAACTAACTTTCCCGCCCAAAAAATCCTTTCATTTTCTCCACTGCCAAATGAGTAAGGCTTCAGTTTTTTTTCCCAACACCAATGAGGCTAGGGTTAACATTTTTCGGCCTATTATTCCAAACGATTCTGTTTATTTTCTTAATGTTTGATGCATTTAAAATTAAATGTTGTTAATTAATCTATCTTTCAGATTCATTCTGAAGTACTTTTGAATTAAAATAAAACAGATTAAAGGAAATTAAAAATTTCTAATCTGCAAAGCGTTACACCAACTGACGTAGAAAAATTCACGCATTTGCGTTACCGTAACTGGCGTTGAAAATTTACGCATGCGCATTGCATTCTGATTGTTTACATCTAATTTCAACGGAAGCGGACTCGATTTAAATTATTTTTAAGTTAGTTGTATGCTTTTGTAATTAAATTGTATTTATGTTAGTTTAAGTTCATCGTTTTTTAAGTAATTTTTTTTAACCTGTTTTCGACAGATTATTTTAAACGATTCTGTTTATTTTCTTAGTGTTTGATGCATTTAAAATTAAACATTGTTAAATAATAGACCTGCTCAGGATGAATCTGAAAAAATGTTGACAAATTCTTGAGATATTGCATAAATTAAGAAAGATATTCTTTAGTGCTCATAAGGTTTAAATGCTCAGTGAATCTATTATCAGTAATCATATTATAAAAAATGCTTTGTTTCAGTAAAAAATATTATTACATTAATTTCAGATTAATTCTTTCCACTTTAATTTAAAGCTTAAATTCTACGGGAGCTAACAGAAAATTGGAGAGATACAGATTACGTTATGACTGAAGGCCTTTATAATATTATAAGTAAATCGAAATTTGAAGTTTTAAAATATTTTAATGAAGAAGCTATTAAAGTAGGAATTACATAAAATAGTTAATTATTAAAATTTAACGAGCATTAAGATTGGAGAACCGGTTGGTCGCCAAAGACAGCTAGTAGAGAATAAACAGAAGAACTACCAGTTAAAAAATATCTGTTAAATGGGGAAATATGACAAATAAAATCAGTTTTCAAAATTAGGTTCTGAAATATTCTAGGAGGAGTTCAGGTGAGGTTTCCAGGAGAAGGGGGGGGGTTGTAATTCACTATAAAATGTTTCTTCACTCTACTCCTGGCTAATTAAAAAGAGCATTACGTCCTTAAAATTTGTTTCTACCTGACAATAGGTTTCTTCAAGAAATATCACACTACACAAGAGAGTGTTCGAAAAAGAAACAAGCGGATTTCTCCTCTCCTCATTCCCCCTGCCTTCGCGGGAGGTCCAATTATCTCAGCGGGAACAGATTTTCTCCACTACTTAACGTCCTCTCCCCAAACAATTTTTTCACAGAAGCAATCTGTAATTCAAACTAACTTCTCTGATCCCAATTTCGAATTTAGAAAATCTATTCTTTCTCAAAGGAAAATATTTTTCAAAAATATTTTAAAATATTATTATTATTTGATTATAATTCTTTATTTCCATATTTAACAAGATAAACCATAATGTTACAAATATTTTTTTCATCGGTATTTTATGTTATAATATTGAAAAAAGGGTGTTCATTGTTACAAATGCACCAAAATCGTGTTATGGATTTACACTTCTTTGATAAAGTTAGAACGTCATGCCTACTACAAACTAATCATTTTTTTCACGTGCATATTATTTTTTGATAGCTGTGCCTCCCGTGCATTCTTTTATTCTATCCATCTAATTTATATAATGCCTTAAAAAGCGAAAATATTATAATGACAAAACAATGACCAGTTTTTTTTTCTTAATGATTTGCGGGGGTGGTTATATTCTGAATAATTCTTCGGAAAAATTATAAAAATGTATGCATGCTTTTGGAATACAAAAGTTTGTGCATAAGGAAAGGCTTGGAAATATCTTTTGAGAGGATTCAGCACCAGGAATGCTTTCCTGAAACAGATGAAATATCCATTTCAAGATGCTTTGACAGAATTTAGATATGTTTGAAATGTTTGATTTTATTTATATTTTATTCAAACGTCTAACATTTATTTCTGTGCGTTAATTAATCATATGCTGAATAACATTAGGAATGAACTCCTAAATATTTTAATTTTAAAGTTTTAAAACATTTATGATTATTCTTAAATTTGTTTAGCATTATTGATATTAACAGTTAAATTTTTTTACCTTTTTCGACTAGTATATCTTAGGTTATCAATATGAAAGGAATTTTTATTAATATTTTTATGTTTGATATCTTAACTCGAATTTCTTAGAAAGTTTTTTTCTGAAATCGTATCTTAAAAAGAAAAAGCTAAAATTAGTCATATTTTATTTAAATTTCTCAAAATTTTTATGCATTTTCACTTATATAAGCTTAACCCTTTCCTTTCGAAAACCTTAAAGTCAAACACATTTTTGAGCTACAAAATTCATACATTCGTCGTTTCAGAAAGGGAATATGATATACCTTCGATGCAAGTAACAAAATCATAAATTCATTTGTTTCTATATCTCTGTATAAGTACAATTTAGATGGCACATTAAAAAAATCACCCTGTCTTTGTGTAGTCTTTAACAAAAGCATTCTCCTTTTATTAAAGGAATCTTTAATTAAATGAACATTCTTTTATTAAAGATAACAGTTCATAGTATTGTAACTTGCTTGAATATAATGCTGTGCATCCATGTAGCAATATCATTTCCCCCCTTTATAGGTATTACACATTTTGTTGCACAGTGACTATAAAAACAAGCCTTTTCCCCAAAACATTATCACAAATATTTCTTTGTTTACTATCAAATAATTTCCTATAGAAATCTTTAGATAGATTGTATCTCTAATACGAAATAGTGTAGCATCGTAATATTTTAGGCTTGCCTCTATTACATTTGATTGCACCAGCCGTTGCATTCTTCGAGTAATACTTTTAACATCTTGCAATTTAATGAAAAAAAAATTAGCCTAAAATCCTAATCAAGTTAATAAAAACGGAAACACTTTTGAAATCAATGTCCAAATAAAACAATTTTTATGTCAATGTTAAGAATGACAAAAGCAAGCGAGGGAATGATATGAACAAAATTCCTTTCATTTTCATTACAAGAAATGAAACCAATTTTCTCAAATTAAAGTTAATTAAATTGGAACAAAGAATTTAATTTTGAAAAATTTATTAGAATTGAAGAAAAAAATACTCGGAAAAAAATTGGTATCTATGTAAAGTTAATTCTCATAATTTGAAAATGGCGCAAAAGTTGTAAATAGCTTTTCTCAATCGCTCCAAATAGTCAAGCAAATTTTTATTGACTTATAAGTAATTAAAAATCTAACAAAAGTTTCGATATATCCTTTCTTCAGTGAGCTTTTACTACCCAATAAGTAAAGACATGCCGTATTTGATAGCTCTGTGCTTAACTGCACTGAAATACACTGCAGTTAAACACAGACTGTTCTATTTGTATCACGTAATTTAAATCAGAACACGAACCCCTCCCCCAAAAAATATTAAATTATTCACATCTATTTGAATGGTTTAGCTATATTAGCTTCCCGTTTCAAAGCAACACTAAGGTTATTTTGGCACGGAACTCGTAATTTTCAACCGTGGACGACACCTGAGTTGTCACCCCATCTCCGAACTTCCACACCACACCAGCGGGAGTACGTTTGGCTCCGACGGATTTAACGTGCACCGGACCTGCTTGCACGACGGTTCTTCGGTGTAATCAGTTCTCGAACCTGAAACTCTCCAATGCCGGAGACCTTACCACCGGCTACTGCGGCCCAAACATTCACATTAAGAACTCTGAAATGAAATTTTTGTCAACTTTTTACTATTTTTTTCTAATATTAAAATAAATCTTAGACACTTGCGATAATTTACGAAGCGATGCGTGCGAGTAACACATGCTTACCATTAACATGCTATGCAAAACTTTATTATCTTTATTAATTACACTTTTTTCTTTCTTTATTACACAAGGAATTCATAATATGCTATTTTTATTATTGGAATTACGAATAATATAACAAACCATCAAGGTTAGCTAAATTTATAATAATTATATCCCAAATTCTCTGATAACGGTTTTATTATCATTTATATTTATTTTCATCGCATTTTAGACGAACAATTATACATGTAATGCATTTTCCTTCTTAAAATTCTCTGAAAAATAGAATGAAATACGAATTCTGCTTCATCGAAAGCAGATATATGAATAGACTATATCTCTCCATAAAATATTTTCTTTGAACATTACAAAAACAAATTTTACATTACAAAAAAGAAAAAATTAAATTTAGTTAACAAGATTAGTGAAAATGAATTTCCTAGACCTATTACCGAAGCTTAATAAATAAATATATAGAAAATTTCTAACAGGATATAGAATCCAATATCGTATTACCGTTATTATGTTTTAATATAAATCACGCAAGACATTGTATTCAAACCGATTTTCGATATTTTAACTTGCTGGTTTCTAATCATAAAACATGATCACCTTAAATTCAATTTTGAAATGCATTAATGTGTCATTGCATTTCAAAATGAAAAGAAAAACTTATTTTTTAGGTGCAGAAACAAGCAATACTTTTCAAATTTTTTTGTAGTATTTATAAAACAAAAGAAAAATTTATAAAAGAAAGTCTGAATATTCTCCTGTTAAAATATGAATTTAACAAAGCATTCTTAGCATTAAAGCAAGCGTACGTTTTTATTTTGTGTCATGGTATTTTTCCCAAATTATATGTGTTATAAAAAAACTTTGCTGCAAATTAGATTTTTACATAAGGAAAAAAAATCACCTTCTGTTTTCTGCTATCTCTTTTATGGCAATCGGCATCTTTTAATATTGTTTAATGACATCTTTTTATAATATAAGATCATTAAAAATAATTTGTTTAGTTTATGAAGAGAGGTGCTTATAAGCTCTTGTATATCCTAATAATAATTTGAGAAATATTTTCCCTTAAGTTTTTGAATGTAACAGAAATAATTTCTTAATTTAATCGTTCTTGTAATAGGGAATTTATTTGTCAGTGCAAATTAATTCTTTCTTTTTGTCTGTAAATTAATATATTATAAAACTTACCTCCACTAACAACCATGTCATTAAAGCAGTGGAAAGCAGCTGCTGAAAAAGGCGGAATTGTCACTTTCATTTGCAATGTTCAAATCAGGGTGGGAGGGGGGGGGAATCGATTTCACCCATCTTGAAAGCGTTCAAATAGGATGAAATAAGACAGTTCTGGGAATTTGACGTGGATTTGATTAGCGGGAAATGCCGTATCCATACAAAGCGGGGTTCATACTAATCATATGCCCTTATCAGAGACTCCTAAGACTTAATAATAATTTCAATCCCACAATATAATATCTTCTCATATTGCAGAGTTATATCAATTATTTACATCAGGGATGGGTCTTAAGTCAATCGGTGGAACAACAAAACATTTTGAGGTGACCACCTTTATTAAGACCTAAGACGCGCATACTAAAAGAAGATAATTGTTACACTCATTTATCAAACATTTGGCAATGCTGATGTGGAAGAAATAACTAAAAATATAAATTTTATATATCTTTACTCTTAAGATAAATGAAGTTTGTCTTCTTCAAACGACAATTTTAAAAGCACATAGTTCATGAATAAGAATAGAATTTCTAAGAATTCCAAGAATAACTTTTTGAATCTAATGGTCGAAGTAATATAATCTAATTAAAAAAAGTTGCACATAATTTAACATCGTTCTTTAGCTCTACTTGCCTAAGTGAATTTGCATTTCCAGCTATGAATATAATTAAGACAACATATTGTTCCCATCTCTTAGACTACCACTTAGAATCCAGTGCAAGATTAGCAGTTAATGATTATATAACGAGATATTAAAAATTGGTGGACAGTATGCAGACTAAGTCTTCTATTAACTGCAACTGCTAGAATTAATTTTAGATGAAAATGATTTATTTTTTGTTTTTTTGAATTGTTTGATATTATTACATTTGTGACTATTTTATTTATGTTGGTAAGTACATATTCCGCCTTTATTATTAAATTGTAATAAATATTCTAGACCAGTTTTTAGCTCACCGCATTTACGAAACGGGGTGGATTGCAATACCTTGAAAATATTAAAAATAGTCCTTTTTCTGGTCACCCCTGATTTACATATAATAGGTAATTATATGAACAGCCTTTTTTACCCGACATAAAACATAAATATTAAAAAAAAACCAAAAGGTAAATATTAACTGAGAATATCTAAAATGATAATAACATCATTTTATCTCAAGTAAAAATGAATTTTTATTCATTCACAAGTTTTTTTTTGTCTCCATCAAAAGAATATGTGAAAAAAAATTGATATGAGTCTTTTTGATGGGGGGCCTTTGAGATCCGTTTTCACGTATGCGTCTTTTTTGCTGTATTTCAATATTTTATTTTTAAAATTTGTGATCAGTGTAGCTGAGATCATTTTAAATAAAAGTTTATACCCAGAATATTCAGTTCATTAGAAGAATATACAGTTAGAAATTAAGAATAACTATGGGAATCAAATTATTTTCGGATCTATTATCAAACTATTTAACTAACTTACAGATCTTTACTGATTTAATTTGAACATTATTTGGTAAAAATTATATTAAGGAAGAAGGCACAAACTAAATTTTACTATAAAGAGCCGCTTTAAGACATTTATAAAATTTAATTTTGCCTCAAAAAGCGAATAAAACGTTGATAGTCATATGAAATAAAATACTCTAAGCAATTTTAGATTATTTGTTTTCAAATGGCAATCGAGTCTCTTAAAAATTGTCAGTCAAAAATGAATGATCATTTGCAAGTAACATATTTTAATCATTTCGAAGCAGTCCCGGGAAAACGCTTTTTTCTTCTTCAACTTGGTTTCAATTAGTTGACGACAAAAATATTTGCTCCGTCGAAGAAAACGCAAATACTTTCCATTATTTCCACATTTTCCATTATTTCGTAACGAAAAGAATCCCAAGGAATGTTCGGAAAAAACGAAAGAAAACTGACAAGAATGCATTGCGACATCAAAAGAGAAAATACTTCGCTTTATTTCAAAAACATAATCCAAGAATGAAAATATCTGCTTCACAAAGAATGTCGTCTTTCTTTTAAATCTTATACAAAATATTTGATTAGATTCTCAAATCCCTTTGAAGGAAAGAAAACTGGAGATTGCGAAAGGTTCTTTCTAAAGACACAAAAACTAATTGTATTACTAGTTATAGCATCAAATATCCTAGACGAAATTTATTTCACTCTTTATAGAAAATAATTATATTTCGTGCCAGAAAGAAAGGATTTATTACTTTGACAAATGGATCAATACTTTGACCAAAAATTTGATAGTCGATTTCTATTCTATGACCTTTGATATTTAAATAGATTGTTTTTAACATCAGAAATAAATTTTGCTCTGGATATATTTTTTTCTTAACGATGTAAAAAATTAATTAGCTCACAACTATAATATTAATAGAGTTTTCGAGTCGAAGAGCAATTCGCAAGCTTTACGTTTTTGGATTTTACGAATTGTTTCTCAGATATTAACAAAATAATATCTAAAAAATGAAAAGATCAACTGTTACTGGCATTTCTTTATGCTTACAAAACAGGCGGAACGTTTAAAAAGAAAATGGTTAAGAAATCGAAGGGCTAAACAGAATTTCACACGAATATTGTAAAGAATAATCTAAGTCAAATCATATGAGTTCATTACTTAATTTTTTTTTCACTTTGAACAACATTATTCATCTGCAGGAATGAAATGGAGTATTTTCTTTCTTATTGGGGGCCCGCAGTGGCCTCGTAGCTTCGGAACCGGAGGGCCTCAGGCTCGAGACCCGTTTCCATCGAAGAGTCGTCTTGTAAGCAGGCCTGGCGCACTCTAAATCCTTTGGGTCAAACGTCCTTCTGCTGGCGTGGCGTGAAACCCTGGAGATCAGTGCACCAGATCAGGCGTCGTGCTCGTCATCTGACCTCAGCTCAAAATTATGAGATCCGTCCCAAAATAGCACTAGTGTTGCTTTAAAGAACGAGACATTAATATAACTTAACTTTCTGTCTTATTTGAATTCATTTGAGGATTTTCAAATCTCCAAGTCACAATTTTGAGTTTCGAAACTCATCACATTCCAAAGTTCTTTCACAATGGCTTGAGATAGCATAAATTCCGCTAGAGATGAGTTGGCTGAAGGTCATCAGGACTCAGCTAGTTGACTTTTAATCTATTACAAAAGAGAATACGAAAAAAAGATGGAGATTCTAAAAGTTAAATGCAGCTGCTTATATATGGCATACTAATAGAAAGATCAAATACCAAACCTTAAAAACAGGTAAACACTATACAGTACACTCCCGATTATTCAGTTCACGACTATCCGGCTTCCGTACTATCCGGCCTAATTTTCTTTATCGTAATTAATTGAGGAAAGCAAGGCATTGCATCACTTGTTGATGCATCGATTTTTTGTTCCCCGAATATTTCTTCCTAACAAGCAAATAAATTTCCTATTCCTAACTTTGTGGCTAGAGCATGCTCTTCGTTAATCTTATCTCTACAGCTTGTTTCTCTTTTTTCAAATGAAACAAGCTCTTTCTAATTTGGAATTTTAATTAGGTTTCTAGTGTCGACTTCTACAACAGCAGTCTGTTCATGCTCCTGCATTAACTCATTGACTCTCAATTGTCTGTTGTGCAAATCCAACAACTCATCGAAGTCATCTTTATCAATTTTCAGATTTCTTTGTCTGGCAAGATAAATATTTCTACAATTTCATTAGAGATTTAATCAGCATTTGGTTCGGTTTTCCGCTCACGTTATTTATAGATTAACAATATTTCGTTTTAAGAATGCTTAGTCATCATTATGGCATCTAAAACAATAAATGGCTGATAAGAATATTTTTTTTTCATTGTAATGCTCCATAGGGTTATTAACATATGAAACTAACCGTCCTGTATAAGTCTTGAATATTTTGATACTTTCGTCTATTCGTTAAAATAGATGATTTGTTACCAATAAATAAGTGGATAAAATAAAAAGAAAATACACACTTAACATGTAAGTCTAGTTCAATTAAACTGGTGAGTATAACGAATAAAGTCAATTAAAAAGTATGATTTTGGATATTCTGCTTTTTTTCTGGATATTGTAATTTTATCATAATTTTAAAGGGGAGATACTCGAGATTAGGGATAGCCTAAGAAGTATTACTGTGTCAAAATAATCATATTTAAATTTGTAATTAATTATTCAATATATTTGACTAGATATATTTTATTAGACCCCTTTTCTTAATATCATGTTTTAAATTTGCGATTGAACTCATTTGGATATTGGCAAAATTCTATTTACATGAAATTTTTCGAGTATTTAAAATATAATTTCCTTATTTTTTTGAAATATATTCCTTTGCAATTTATAATCTATTTCATAACATTTTGTATTTTTTTTCATTTTACCATTTTACTTCTATATTCCGAATGAATACTTACTAATTAAAACAGATGCCCGAATATTTTGAGTTTAGTTTAGTTGTAATAACGTCCCGTTTTAAGGCAACACTAAGGTTACTTTGAGACGGACCTCGTAATTTTGAATCACGGTCAGATGACGAAGACGACATCTTAGCTGGCACACCCTCTCCAAACTTCCACACCAGTGAGAGGACGTTTGGCCCCGATGGATTTAAAGTGCACCAGAGCAGCTTTTACGACGGTTCTTCGGTGGAATCGGGTTTCGAATCTGAAATAAAACCCTCCGCTTCCTCAGTCGAGACGTTACCACCAGGCCACCGTGGCCACCCCCGAATATTTGGAATACTCATCATATGTAAAAAGATAATTTCTTTTTAATTGTAAATACAAAAGAAATTCATATTTATTGCGAATTTAAAGGCAATTTAGAAATTTATGAAACAGAATCCAAAATCACAAAACTTCAATATTTACAGATGCTTATTAAAGAACTTTTGAATAAAGAAGATTATATATATATATATTGGAAGACTTTTATTCAAAAATATACTGATAGTTCTTCCAGTCATCTCTCTTTTTTCCCCTTGATATTTGTATTTGTCCTATATATATATATATAAGATAGATTTCGTGATAAGAAAAGCGGGGTTAAAGAACTGCAACATATACACTGAAGTGACAAAAGTCAGGGGATAGTAATGTGCAAATGTACAAATAGCTGTAGGATCGAGTACAAAATATATAAATGGTTAGTGCATTGGCAGGGCTTTCATTTGTATTCAAGTGATTCAATTGAACTGGTCCCTGAAGTGATGATGGCCGCACGACGAGAATTAACAAACTTTGAACGGGGAATAATCGTTGGACCTAGACGCATGGGGCATTTCATTTCAGAAATCGTTAGGAATTCAACATTTCGAGATTCACAATGTCAAGATTGGGCAAAGAATACCTACTTTCAGGCGTAGCCTCCCAACATGGCCAAATCAGTGGCTGACCACCCGCACTTAATGACCGGGACTTGCGATGTTCGTATAGAGTTATTAGACAATCAACATTGCTTGAAATAACCCTAGGAATCAATTTTGGACTTATGGAGGATGTGTTCGTTTGGACAGTGGAGCGAAAATTGGCTTACATGGGCTATAGAAGCAGAAGATCGACTATAGTGAACTTACAATAGCATGACATCGCTTGCAGCACCTCTCCTGGGATCATGACAATATCGATTGGGCTCTAGAGGATTATAAAACCATGGCTTAGCCAGATGTGTCACGATTTCATTTGATAATAGCTGATGGTAGGGTTCGAGTGTGACGCAGACATCACGAAGCCATGGGTCCAAATTGTCAACAAGGTATTGTGGAAGCTGGCGATGGCTTCACAATAATGTGGGCAATTTTTACATGGAATGGACTAGATTCTCGGGTTCAAATGAAATGATCATTCACTGGAAATGGTTACGTTCGGCAACTTGGTGACCACTTACATCTATTTACATACTTCAGGTACTGAAACAATGATGGAATTATTATGGATGACAATGCACCATGTTACCTGACCATAGCTGTTCGCGATTGGTTTGAAAAACTTTCTAGTCAATTCCAGTGAATAATTTGGCCACCTAGATAGCCCGAAATAAATCCCATTGAACATTTTTGGGACATAACTGAAAGGTTATTTCGTGTACAAAATCCTGCATCGGTAACACTTTCGCAGTTATGGATGTCTATAAATGCAGCAAGGCTCAATATTTCTTCAAGGAACTTCCAATGACTTATTGAGTCCATACTACGTCGAGTTGCTTCAATTAATCGGGCAAAAGGGGGCCCAACAGTTCATTAAGAGGTATCCCATGATTGTTGTCACTTCAGTGTAAGAGCACACTAAATCTTCGGCTCGATCCTCTCGAAGTGGAAGTCTGGAAACTAGGGTGATTACTAACATGTCTTTTCACCATGGTTCTAAATAAAGAAATCTCTTGAAGATATTTAAAATTAACTAAATGCAAAAATTGTACATCTATTGACATCTTCGTTATAGGCAGGCAAACTATTAGAATAATATTCAATTAAGTACATTTTCCCAGATGAAAAAAGAATGACTGTTAAATGTCGAGCAGCTCACGTCTAAAAGTTTGACTTCAGATTTCTTTCATTTCTGCTTTACAGCATGTTAAAAATATACTAAAAGTGATGCTCTCTCTGCATTTGAGTTGACTGAATGAGGGGCACAGAATCAAAATTTATTTGATAATTCAATTAACTGAAAATTGACATATGAAATATTAAAATAGCTTATTGTTATCAAGAACACTAAAATGAACTAAATTTTACAAATTTAGCATACCAGCAAATGAATGAAAAATTGATTACAAAATTTCAACATTATAAGTGAAATTAAAATGTGTAAAAATCAAAGCACCTTCTTTTAAAAAAGGTAGTAACTTCCAAAAGGTATGAAAGTCTAAGTAACTTCAATATTACATACAAATTAGAAGAGCCTATAAGTAATAAGAGGTTCTAGGGAAGTGATTAGCGAATAAGAGTTCCAAACATCCTTTTCAGGGATTCCTTTCAATAAACTTGAGATAATTTCTATGAATGGTGACCTGAAATACTTACTAGAATAGATTGTGTGACCACGTCATTATTAGGTCTATCATCTCATAGACAACATATCTAAGAATAGACCCAAGAAATCAACGCTGACTGCCATTAATTGAAAACTTTGGAGAATTTTTCTATTTTCCTCTTTCATTATGTGCTGTCATTAAAATATCACAATTTTGGAACTTAATAGCAAATAAGTTCAATACTAAGGTAAGTGATTTCTTATGTGATGCTATACAATGGGCAGGGAATAATCTACTTAATATTCTTTTTTTTTTGTAAAGATAAAACACCCTAATTATTGGTACATACAGTTGATTTTGAAGTAGAGGTGATAGATGCGGACCTTCAAGACACAAATCATCACAGTTCCATAAACTGAAACGTTGACCTATTATACTGCAATATTTTCCTCCATGATACAACAAAATTTACAAATTGATTTCTTAGTCTGAATGTTTTTAAAAATATTGAGTGAAGATGTATAGAAAAGTACTCGGAGAAAAGATAGAAATTTTTTTTTCATGTAGTTTTAGAGGCATATTTAACAATAAAATTTATTTTGAGGGAATAGGTAGAAATAGTTTTCTAGTGTAATAGGAAAATATTTTTAAGATATCTGAAAATTACAATCTTAAATATCCTTGCACATTTTACAACACATCTCAAAACATACTAGTAACGAACAAAATTAAAATAAATACAATTGTAATTTTTTAGAAAATAAAACTGTAGCTTTTCTCGGAATGTAAACTGTAAAACTGTAGCCAGTACTTAAAAAATTTCTGGTTGACAAGTAATTATTTGTTATATTTTGAATAATCTTCATCCCTTTTTAGTGGACAAATTACTCAGAAGGTTTTACGCAGTTAAATATATTTCATCGGCAATTGTATAAAAAGAAAAACACAATTTTACTTAAATTACTTATTTCAGTAAAGCTGAGTTATTTCTCTGCAATACCAATACACAGTTTTCTTAAGTGAAATTACTTTATCTTAATATGATATTATATCCTAAAACAGGGTTAGGTATTAAATCGATTGCGATCGACTGGTGGATCACCAAGCCATTTTGAGGTACCGCCTTTACTGAGGCCCAAGATGCGCATTCTAAAATAAACTAATTGTTACATTCATGTATTAACCATTTGGTGATGTTGATGTGGAGGAAATAAATGAAAAAATAGATTATATATTTTCTTCATCTCTTGAGGGGAACGAAGTTTTTCTCCTTGAAAATGGCTATTTTACAAGCACGTAGTTCAGAACCTAGAAATAACTTTTGAAGTAAAATAACCTAATTTTAAAAAAGTTGCACACCATTTAACATTGTTCATTGGCTTTACCTACCTATGTGAATCTGCATTTTCAAGGATGAATATAATTAAGACAACATATTATTCCCATTTCACAGACTACCACGCAGAATCCAATGCAAAGATTAGTAGTTAATGATTATATACCGAGATATTCAAAATTGGCGGGCAGTCTGCAGACTAAATCTTCTATTAATTGTAACTACTAAAACTAATTTTAAATGAAAATGATTTATTTTTTAATATATGTTGAATTGTTTGATATTAAATGAATCATTTGATATTATTTTTGTGGCTATTATTATTATGTTTGTAGTTATGCAGGTAAGTACATATTCCGTATTTATTATTAAGTTGTAATAAATATTGTAAACCACACATACGCCACTGGGTTGACCGCAACACTTTGAAAAAAATTAGAAGTAGCCCGTACCTAGAAAAATCTGTCCCCCCGTATCCTAAAAATTTGTTAATAGAATTATATAGTATAAATTATAATGGTATAAAATCGACAACATGTCAGGAATTAAAGCAACCCTGCATTACGGAGGCAAATATTTGAAATGAGTTCATTCATTCACGATATTTTTTCAATAATAATCAATTATGTAAATTTGAAGCACTCAATAACTATAAAATAAAGTGAAGCATATCAGTTCATAATCTTTTCTAAATAGTAGTTTTCAGAAAAAAGTCGTTCGATCCATATTGAAACGGCCCTTTTTACTGCATAGTAATTTGAGAATCTGGTACAAATGAAACAATTAAGAAAGCACAACAATCAACCATGAAAAATTGCTTCGTATCTGATGAATGAAATAAAAGAACAATAAATAGAATCGTTAAAGATAACTTCGAAGTGCGAAGACATGTACATGAAACAGAAAGAATAAAATGACACAGGAAAGAAATGATGTTGAATAAAAGGGTGGCTCAAAAATCAACGTAAAAAAAGAGAGGTGATCAATAAAAGGGCGATTTTTAAGTCTTCGAAACAATTAAAATAAAATAAGAAAGAACCCCCCCCCCTTTTTTTTTTACATTTCGCGGAATGTTTCAGATTTTAATGATTGTTTTTAAGAATAAGTAAAAATATTCCTAGAACCTCGAAATGAAATGCAGTTAGAATTTTTAAGATCAGAAGAAAAGATAATGAAATATTTCAGAAACTTAAAATGTTAAATACAGTGACAATTAAACCAAATAAATGTTGAGAACTTTCAATGTTAGATAATTATATGCTATATACTGCAGGATTTTATGCGTTCCCTAGATATAAAATTCATCGATTGCGAGTATTTGTGTACTAATAGTGGTTGCGTCTTAAATATATAATATGAACTGCTGCTTAACCCTTCTTTGCATGATGATGGAAATTTCCATCATGACATTTAGTGAACAAAAAATTGAATTCAAAACAGGTGTATTGTAAATTGGTTGTTTCTGGCAACTTTTCTTTTTACGACTATTGAGTAATAAGGTACGTAACTGAAAAACAACAACAACAATTAAACGTTACAATCATTATAGCAGGTATGAACTTGTCATTCCGCGGTTTGTTGTGGTTGGAAGAAATGTGAAATTTCTTGAATATTTTTTATAACTTATCTGAGATTTTTTTTTGCTAATAAAAGTGATAATAAGTGGAAA
>JAPMOR010059027.1:172864-268226 GCA_026543865.1 Argiope aurantia | reverse complement strand
CACACACACACACACACACACACACACACACACACACACACACACACACACACACACACACACACACACACACACACACACACACACACACACACACACACAAAACATGCAAAGAAGAGTTTACTAGGGGAGGGAAACGTGAACAGGGGAATATAGAGCAGAATAAAGATTGTGACAAATTACCAATTATTATGAAAGATATAGGTACGTAACTCATGTAAGGCAAATCGTATCTTTAGGTAAAAAATCTAAATCAATTTTTTTTTTTTATCAATGCACGCAAGTTAGTTGTATAACAGATTTGCTGACACTGATTTACGGCATGCGTAATGAAGAAAATGATGGCAAATAATAATGACCATTATCAGAATTATAAAATATATTTGTAAAAAAATATTAGCGCAGGTTTACTATTGAATGTTATTTTAATGACTTCTATTTTAGATTAAGATCCCTAGAGAGATGTTTTCTCATACATTCATATAAAAACTTAAAAAAAAAATGCTTTAGTTAAAGATTTATTTTAACTAAAAAATTAGTTAAATTTACGTCCCATTTTTAAAGCAACATTAGGGCTATTTTGAATCGCGATCAGATGACAAGGAAGACACCTGAGCTGGCATCCCCCTCTCCACACCACACACCACCACTTCTCCAAACATTCACACCACACCAACGGAAGGACATTTAGTCCCGATGGATTTAGTGTGCACCAGACCCGTTTACACGACGGTTCTTCGATGGAATCGGGTCGCGAACCTGAAACCCTCCAATTCCGAAGCCGAGACCTTAGCACCAGGCCACCTTGGCCCATTTTAACTAAAAAGTTAAATAATTATTAATAAAATGAGCATTCTCAAACTGAAGACTATCTGATCGATTTTTGAGACATTCAAAGATATTAACAAACTCTATATTGGTCATTTTGGGTCAATATAAGAAACAACAACAAATGCCTATGCCAAAATTTACTATGAATTAATATTATTGTTGAGTTGCCATCTAAGCTTAAAAACCATATATCTTGTTGCTGTAAGTTTTGTTTGGAAGAAGATTTCTATAATATAATCTGGAAATTAAGCAATATTTTTCGAATATTTTAGAACTCTGCGAATAAGAAATCGAAATCAGTTAGAGTAGATATTATTTGTAGCAAAACATATTGATTTATATTTATTTTTGATTAATAGATTTGTGACCTACACGTAAATTCCAAAACCAGAATATTTAACTTCAAGAACTTTGTCTCTGAAACACAGAGAAATGTTTGATATGGAGAAATAAGCTAAGAATATCATTTTCTTTTTAGAACAGGAACTTACAAAGATATTATCATGATGTCAGCAATAAAAGATAATACCTATTGCCTTAAATAAAATTTATAGAAAATGTAAAAATATTTGTATCACTTTCTTTAAATCCCTTTAGAATTTAAATAAACAACGATTAGATTATTTACTAATTACAGTTTTGCCTTGTAGCAGGATAATTATTTGAAGAAATTCTATCTAAATAAATTGAAATGTCTTGTTCCATAGTTATTTGATTATTATCTTCATTTAAAAAGGATGCAATAAAATTTAATAACTTATTATTTAAAAGATATTTAAAAAACCAGACTATCCATTGGTGGGAGGAATATTTCTAAATCAATACAAATCGATTTTTAACAAATTAAAATTTATGAAATTTTGTTAAACATTCCCTCTGCAGTCAAAGGGGAAAATATTCAAATATTTCAAATGAGAAACTTATTAACTTCTAGAAATAATAATAAAAAGTATGCTCCTATTAGTGATTTATTGGATTTGGCGGAAATATGCGGTATAGAGTGGACTTCGGAGACATCATTCTGAAAATTCTTAAAATTATAGATTAGTCTGAATTTTCGGCATTCTTTAGAACAAATTATCACATGAAAGAATTTTTATGACACTTTAATATTTTAATAAATATCTTATTTTAGTGATAGAGCCATCAGAGTTCCTCTAAATTTGAATATTTTTCATTTATTTTTTAAATATAATTTGTAACAAAAAATAGTCGCAATATCCTGACCAAATTCATATAATTTAATCACGTGTTCCACTGCTCAAGTAAGAGATATTTGTTTTTATTTCTTGATACAAACACGCTATGAGAAATATCTGCTTTGTAAAATTTTTCAAGCAAAACAAAAAGCTTTAAGTTTTAGTGGGGAAATTTGCTTCACTTTTCACCATATCCTTTTAAAATGTTCTTTCATCCATGCCTTTCAGTTCGAGTTATGTGAATTGCAATATTTTTATTTCATATGGTAATTGTTGCATTGTTTGGGAGAAATATCTTTTCGTAAAGGATTTAAATTAATGCTTTTTGAAATGTGACAACGATTATTTTCTTCTAGTTCTTTTTTTCATAACAACAAATTTTTATTTCAGTTTCAACGTCGTAGTCTTATTATGATTCAGGCAATTTTTCTGGCACGCAAATATTAAAATTTTACCCACTTTATAAAATTTAATATTTTATTGATTATCTCTTTAAATAATTTATTACATTGACGATAATTAAGTTGAGCTTTAGTTTACACAATGATTTATTATTGTGCAATTGGTTGATTATTGTGCAAGAATTTATTAAAAATGTTCATTCTATCTATCTATCTATCTATCTATATATATATATATATATATATATATTGTAGCTTTTTTGTTTGTAGCAATCTATCTCTATTAAGTCGCAGGTATGTGAGCCTTTTATTATTTTAAAAGCATGCTTAAAGTTTTGAACTTTAAATTTCTGAGTATCATTATGAAATAAATAAAATTTTTCAACCAGTTATGCAGTTCACTTTAATAGTTTAATCGCCTTGAAGAATAGTGGATTTAGGCACTTTGAAGCTGTAGGCTATGCACAATGGGAGGCCTCTCTTTTAATTACTGATCAATTTATTTTTGCAATTCAAAACTTTTTTAATTAATAAGTGAAGGATTTATCTTAGTTAATTTTTATTTTAATACCTTTTTGAAAATATATGCTTTTATTTATTTATATTTAATATATATACCAAGTGTTAAAGTAATTCTAGTAATTAAATTCTTTAACACTTTCAACGCTACCGACGAGATATCTCGACTTTTAGATGCTTCCAAGTACGGGTTTTTGCGGGCTAAAAATTGTCTCTTATGCCAGTTTAGATAGGTTGAACTTTCTAATACATATCTGAAGAATACCTTAACTTTTTCAATTTACTTTTTTGTATAAAAAATGTCAACAACCTCAAGAGCTGATATTTGAATAGATATCTCGTCGGTAGTTTTGAACGTGTTAAAAAATTAACTATAAATTTTAATTAATGATTTCTATTCTTACAGATATAAGAATGATTATGAAAAATTATAAGAAATGAATTTCAAACAGGAATAACATGAAGAATTATTATTTTGCAGGACCTATCATGTGGAATATAAAATAACCATTCAATGAATAATTAATTTTCTAATATATTATTTAAAGCAATTACGTATGCTTTGATAAATGATTTTAATAATTCAATGCATACAAATAATATATTCCCAATATTTTATAATTCAAAATATTTTTTTATTTCAAACAAATAATATTTGATAAATAATTTAATATCATTTTTCAATCGAAATTCATGAGATCTGACTTGAATCTTGCTGCCTATTTAGCCACTGGCCTTGATGAAAGTCGGTTAATATTACAAGCACCGAAATTAATCCTTTAATGCTGTACTGTCATTGAGTTATGCACTGCTGCGTTTGTTCAAACATTATCTAAACTAATTCATTCTGTTTGACTAAAATACCTATATGTAATATTTTAATACTTATGATGAATGTGATTCGTGTTTTTATACTGAAGCAAACTATGCGAGATTATTAAAAATAAGATATTTATCCTTTTTCCATTCGAAAAGAAACTCAATCGATATCGAATAGTCATTAACAGAAAATTTTAAGAAAAATTGAGTTAAACTATATATTTATTGAGTTGAATTGCTATATTTCTTTGTCTTAGTCGTTCGTTAATTTTCTGGTTGAAATAATTTAAATTTGAGAACCTTTAGTTTGATACTGAAAAGCTTATTCAAACAAAATATTTTGCTATGAAAGGAAAGAAAATTTTTGTGAGCGGTGATTATCCCTCTGTCCAATTTGTAATGCTTCGATTCAATAAATGACGCTGATAGGACTTATTTCTTCGCTATTCGTTTCTTTCCTGTCCAATCAGTTGAAATATAGAAACGAATCTTTTCAACTTCCCTGGGAAGTTTTCATGAAAGGATATTGGATTTCTAACTTCTTGTTTATTCATCTGAAATATAAATAACTTTTTCCTTTCATTACATTGAGATTAATAGATTTGAATTTTACAGTACAAAATACTGAAATTTGCAAATCCAGAGTGTTACTCTTTTTGCATGAATTGTTAGAATTTACGCAATGTCACAAAAATTCAAGGAAAGCGCTCTATACAGTTTTTAGAATTTTTTAGATTTTTTTCATATATTTTTTTAAGATTTAATCAAAAGTGAACATCACTACAACCGAAACTAATAGAATTCCTTATTTTTAAACAAAATGAAAATTTGAACTTTTCTTTTAAAAATTCTCGAAAAAGAAAGAAAAAAAAACAAATTTAACTTTTGAAATAAAAAGAATTTAATTTAAATTTTTGCTTATTATCACTAATATTCTGCCTGTTATTAAAAGAAAAAGATTTAAAGCATCACGATATGTATATATAGGCAAATCTTCGACAAATAAAAAAATTATTTAAAATAAAAACTATCTGATATATAAACAAAATGTTTTTGATTACTTACATTAAAATAATGTATATTGCAAATTCTAATAAATATTCAAAAGATCTTAATATTTTCAATGCGTCTTTACTTTCTAAGATTAAATACTTTCAGTTTTTAAATTCATGAATGATTGGTATGTTTTTTCATTTTTTGATTATCTTGTTCTGCGATATATAGTTATATTTTTATGTTTATTTTATGATTCATTATTCTTTGCTTTGTCTATTTTCTGCTATTTATATGCATTTAATATATATTTATTAGAATTTTCCATTCTGCTTATTCTCAAACAAATAAAAATTTAGTTTTGAAAAATCCACTAGCACAAAATAGCTCGTACTAATATAGATATGAATATCCGCTGTTTTGTTTGCTGGCGTTTATTAATTTTTCTTTGAACGATTTTCCGACGTATAATCCTATTCATTAATGAAAAATTAACCATAAAATACTGAAAATGAAAGTCCACAAGAGCTTATTCTATGCACGAAAGCCGTGACATATTCCAAATGATAAAAATTTTCTTCGATATGTGCACCCCTTAACAAGACACCACAACATGAAGATTAGAACAAAGGCGTGCGAGTACGATGTTTGTCCTGGACCTTCACTTCTGGATACAACATAAATTGAAAACAACCATCTTCAGAATAATTTCGCAAAGCCGATTCTATGTTTGGAATTGTTACATTGAAATAATAAGCATATAATGTTGACATAATAAATTAGAATCTCGTTTTGAAACCAATATTTTCCTCTTATAAGGTTGTAGCAACCATTGTATTTCAACGAGGAATACCAACATTCTCAATATTATTATTTATAAACTGAAGCTAATGCCAAACTTTTAGCAGATGTAAAATATTATGACTCATTATGAAAACTTTCATTGTTATTAATAAACTAAAGCTAATGCCAAATTTTTAGCAGATGTCAAATATTATGACTCATTATGAAAACTTGCCTAGATGAGTTGTATTCATATTTATACAGCGCGGTGTATCTCTTGTTTTGAATAAATTGGATTGAGTTATCATAATTAAAGTTTTTTTATTCCATCTGTAAACTCAATGAAAATTTCTAATATTCATTCTAACATTTGAAACAGAGAAAGGAACACTTAATTCATTTGAGACTGAATTCGTTTCTTTAGCGATTTGTAGGAACTAATCAATTCACGAATACATTAATCATAAAAAAAACCCAAAATATTATAAAGTATGAGCTGAAAGTCTTGCCCTGATTATAAGAAATGATTACAATATAACCGTTGAAAGTAATAATGTAATTTCGGTATCATTGGGTATTTTTTTACCAATTTTTTTTTGTGCAACAGATGGTGGCCTTTCTACATCAAAAGTGAATGGGGGGTAAATTTTTAAGGAAAATAACAGCGTTGCCTAATGAGGGAGAACGAAAATTTAATGCCCAGTGTGCATTTCTACATTGTTATTGACACAATCCTTCTGATGCAAGAAATGTGAAACAATTATACTAAAACATTCTATTCATATTATTGTTCTGGATTTTTTTTTCATTTTTTCATTTGGGGCTCTATGAAAGATCGAGTCTTCGCTACACAAATTACTGACCTTGAAAAACTGAAGTGTAGGATAAAAGGTGTTTTGTGCATTGTCGCAGAATACTTGACGTGTTATTAATGGGGCATATGTTGAAATGAATTGAAGGGCGTGTTTTTGTTGAAAACTTTTGAGCACTCCGTACAATGTAACTTAAGAAACATTTATCTAATAATAATAATTTTCATACAATAGATTTTTATAATCAACCCAAGACTTTGTACTTACCCTGTGTATTTACTCGTATATATCTTATGTGATTACAAAACGGAACTTCAAAGATAGATTTGTTGTAGATCAATAAAACTGCTTAAATAGGAAATTTGTTGTTCTAATTAACACGTTAAATGAATATATTCAATCACCAGCAATCTGGGTAAAGTATCTAACTATATCGATTTCCGTTGATTGTTTCTGTTCTTCACTGATTATTAAATTATTTCAAGAAGTCCATATTGATGATTTTCATGGTTAACTTTTTCTAAAACGAATGGAATTTCAAGAAAATTTTGAAAAATGAAGAAATAAAAAAATGATCTACGATGTTGGAAAATAATTTCAATGCTTTTCGAAAGAGTCAAATTTTCAGTGAAGATGAATATTTAATCTTATGATTTAATAAAAAGTCCTCGGTCTCCTTTTTTCAATTAAATAGTCGATTTTCTAACTACTTTAAATGCATACTTTATTTCTCCGTGGAATTTATTTTGTTTCAAAAAAATATCTGCTAAAATGCCTTTAAAAACAATATAATAAAAACAAAATGTTCCTTTAATCAGGATTAGAAATAAATATTAAGTTTAAATGCAAAAAATGGAACTAAAAAGAAAGGAACGATAAATCCGTCCTGAAAATTCTTTCAAGGGTTACCGTCTGGCAAGGATTCAAACTAGGGATCTTTTCTGTGAGGGGTCTGACTTTTGTCCAAAATATTGACCCCTCATGACCCGAAAATCTGAGGTTTGGGAAATAAGAATTAGTATAATAAAATCGAAGACAATAAATTACACAATAACAAGTAAAATATTATTTCAAAATTATTTTAAATCTAAGCAAGACCACAGTTAAACGGAATCAAACCAAACTACAAAAGATCATTTAAGCATAAAAACAAAAAGAATCATTAAAATATGAAAGCAAAGAACATACCAGTTGCAAGAAAAAACTCTAAAAACTTCGTGAAGAAAATAAACTTAACTGTGCATATATACAACGTTAAATAAAATTCAAATTTCCAGCGTTTATAGCTGCATACGCCTACAACGCTCGGTCATATAATCATAAGAAATAAATTGAACGATCTAAGCACCATCTATTGAGTTAATAAACAAAAGGGAATAAACTAGAAAGCATATCTTTAGTTGTGAAAAATAGATAAACTTTCTCTTATTAAAACTTCTATATTGCAAACGTTTTTGGGGAAATCATTACAAGTTTTTACAGTTTGTTGCTTCAATATAAGAAATTTTGTAATTACAATTTTTTTCCTATTAAATTGAGAGAAAAATTTATCTCTGAGAAAACATTGGAATTTATTTTGTTTCAAAAAAGAAATAATACCCGAATTTCTGCAAAAAGGCCTTTAAAAACAATATAACCATAATAAAATGTTCTTATAAACAGGATTTTTCTATGACTAATGTGCTAAAAGTAGCATATTATTTTTTATTGGAAGTCAGGAGCTCAAAACAAAACTCTAAAAACTCAAAGCACTGATAGAAATATTTTAAGTTAATTGGATTTTAATCATATTTATTAGAATTATAAAATTTTAATGAATATGTAGGAATTTTCTTTCTTCTTTTCTTCATTATGGCTTAATATCCTAATCATATTATTTTAAGTTGCTCGGGTTTTTACATTTTTGTGATTACCGCCAGAATTTTGATAAAAATAATAATACTCAATTTTTAAAATACTAATAAAGCGTATTTTTTTAAAAATGAATATTTTATGTATTACTGTCGTCTCCTTTTATTCCTCAATATACTGTTTATTATTATAAAAATTATGTATTTTTAATATATATATTTCAAATCCTTTATTTTATGGCTCAACATAAAAAAATTAATTAAAATAAGTCAATTCGCTATTAATTATGGTCTGAAAGTATTAAAATAATGTAATGTCACCAAGAACACATAACTGGATAAGATTTTAGAACTCTGGGCCATGAGAAAGAGAGTTAAAATCAATGTCAAACATGATACAAATCATGTTAAATGAAAATGTATAAAAATAGAATATATAAGAGATTTGTTGATGCAAAATTCTACCAATAGAGCATATGAACGGAAGTGTCAACGTTACAACTAAATAGTTGACTTCTACGAAACATTTTACTATAAACTAGCTGGTACTCTGTGCGTTGCTGACGCAGAAGAAATAATGTTGGAAATATCGTTTGAAATTGGAAATAGCTATCTTGTTTAATTAGGAATGATAGAAAGAAGGATATTTTCTTGGCGACACTGAATACATTCATTGAAATTGAATGATATATAAAAGAGAAATGTAATTTTGTTTGTTCTAAATATTTGTTCCATTTTTTTTCACTTTCATATAATGATTGTACTATGCCTATAACCTTCGCGTAAGTGCAAGCAATAAATTAATCAAGTTTTATCGCAATTGGATGAACGGTACGGCAACGCATAAAATAGAAACAAACAAAAATTCATTTTTATATATTAGATGATGAATAGTTTCGTTTCTTACAGCATGTGAACATGACTACAGCATAATAACAAGTATAAACAAGCTAATTTCTAGACGACTAACTTCACTCTTTATGTTAATAATGAATTTAATAAATAATGAATTTAACTGAATTAATAATGAATTTAATTAATAATGAATTTAACCTGAAAACCATTGTTCCTTAAATAGCGCAGACTGTATTGATAATATCCCCCCCCCTCCATCGATGGCAGGCTGAAAGGTTTGAAGTGAAATGTCCAGATTATTTGAGTTGTATTGAGAATATTTCGAGGAACAACCGCGAGTTTCACTATTGATTTTTTTATCCTATTTTTCTGGGAAAATCGAATTTGGTAGTAGGCCCTGGGGAAGAAGGAATGAAGAGACCAATGCTGAACGAGATTTACGGTGTAGCCTTATCCCGATAGTTTCCCAATCTCAAATCGAAAAATCTGGCAACGCGTGTTGCTCAGATGACAATTTGACAAAAAAAAATTTAGCCATCTTTCCGCCACGGTCCAAATTTGAAAAGGCCTGTCAAAGAGAGACCAATTACTTTTGAAATACATTCGAATTCGAGTCATCTGGGTGTGACACATCAATTTGCCAAGAATGAACTCCTTTAAAGAACTTTTCTTGAAATACAGAAGTGAAATGATTTTTGGAATCAAAAAAGCTGAAGATTTCATTCGAAAATTTTTCCTTCGAATTAATTTTGGTTCATCACAGTTCAAATTTTAAAACACTGACGTCGGGATACCTTGAAGTCCTTAATTTGCATTTTTTCTTTGATATGCTTTTGCGATCATATCTAGAGAAAATTAGACATACTGATGTGTCAGGATCTTTCAGCAGGTGATAGTTTTAAATTAATAAAGATATTTCTAAATTAGCATTTTGTGATTTAAAAGTTTATCAAAAAATGTGAAAAATGTTTACTTTTGAAAGAAAATATCATTATTATTGGCTGCAATTTTATGTTACTCAATGGAAATCTTCTAAATTTATAACACGCCCTTAACTACGATACATCTTGCAGAGAATAACTAGTTAATGAATATTCTAAATTTAATTTACTAAATTTTTTTCTTTCTTTGAAATTCACTGTGGTCCCTTTTCCAATTAATCATTTTCTGTCTTTCGGTATAATTCTAACACTAGAGTTTCATTTCATATACTTTAGGCATGTTATTTTTTAAGACTATATTCCATAATAATTTCTTCACTGTTTTATTTGTCTTAGATAAATTGATAGCTAATTATATAAAACATTGGCATTAAAGAAAGAATTTGAGAGATAAGCACAAACATACTTATTATTAGAAATGTAAAATACTCTAAAAAATTACTGATTTCTTCCCATTTAGATTAGTGCATAAATTATACTAAAGAAAAAGCATATTAAATTATACAGAAAGACTGAAACAAAACATATTTCTTTTCTTAAGTGTATTTACAGCATATATATTGAATATTTTTGTACAAAAGGAGACGTTTAATGCTTTTTCATATGGTTTTTTATATCCATATAAAGTATTTACAGAAATTTAGTTTCCGATAAAATCAGGACCCTAAAATTGAATTTGATCTAAGTACAGAGGAACGGATATCGATCTTTTAAGATAAAATAATGCTCTCATTTCAGTGCTCTGTTCTTTGATCAAAATAGAAAAACGATTGTTTTTCCTCTTGGAATTTCATTAATGCACCTCACAACCGAAATAATATTGAGAAAATATTGCAGGTATTAATCGGAAAACCTTATAATAAACATCAGTTACTCTACAGCGAGTGTCTGATATTCAAAAGATATTTTTTTTCTCGAGAATATTAATCCTCTCCAAACTTTACATAAAATAACAAAACAAACAAGTTTTTAAAAAATGTGTCGAGATTTATCAAAATTTTTTGTATTTAGGGTATTGTTGAAATCTGAAATTTTATCAGAATGCTCGATAAGTTGCTATATTTTTTGCATAAAGCACTGAAATCTTCAAAAATGCAGCTGATATTTTTAAAATAATAAAAATATCCATACGTCCGTTTTGATATTTCGGTTGCGGAATTACAGATAGGAGGAGGGACCTCAGATTAGAGGAAACCGGGCTTATTTTTACACTAGGTAAGTTGTTACAGTCGAATTTTAAAATAACGGTCGGTCGAAATTAATTTTTCACTTCTTGTTTGGTAGCTATCATTTGTGTAGCTTCCTCGACGAGTTTTGGACCACCTGTAATTAGTAGCAAGAAGAATGAAGACATTAATAATGTAGTTATTTTTTTCTTTTAAATTTTTATTTGCGCCGAAACCTTTCTAAATATCTGTGTAAAGTCCATATCAAAAGAAAGCCTGGATTTCAAGTAAGAGTCCCTTTCAAAAGTTCCGTACAACTATTTATATTACGCACACTTATCTAGATATAAAATGGCGCAACAGGGACAATTTGTTATATTTCCATTGGAGCTAGTTGATATAATGGAACAAGTTGCCCTAATAAGTTTTAATTTTATAGTACATGTTTTTTTAAGTTGATATGAGAAGCCATTGAAGAAAGATGGATAAGGATACATTTTAACGTGAAATATTTCTGAGATAATTAATATTTCTAGCTAATTTAATAATTAATAAATAATATAGATACATTTTATTAATGTTTAAAGATATTTCTTGAAGATACTGCAAATAAAACATATCAACGTATCGTATTTATTTCAATAAAGAATCAATTGTACCTAACTGTCTCTATTAAAAAAAATCTCTCCTCGAGTTTCCTCGGATAAACAAGAGACGGATCTTTAACAGTACATAGATAGTGCTTTAAAATATATTAATAGCCTTTCTACTAAGGAAATATAAACATTGATATACAAATACTCAATTGAAATTCAAATAAAAATCTCAATAATCTGAAGTGAATGTAAAAGTTCTTATGGTGACTGACTATTTTTAAGCTTTTCTAATTGGTAAAGGTTAAGTTTTCGTACTTACTCTGTAGGCGGCTAGTTTGAGTAGAATCGCGAATAGTTTTAATAGGCAGAATAATTAGTTTAATTATAATAATTAATAATTTGTTTAATTAATAGGCATAATAATACAGTTTTAATAGGCTTTAACATAGAAAAGACTTTACAATCTTTCCAGTGTCTTTTGTGCATTCAAATGTCAATGTCAAAATGTTTATATCGTTAAAAAGACTGCGTTCACAAATGTTATAAGAAGGGGAAAAAAGAAAAAGATAATTTCCAAAAAAGGTACCAACAAGTTGAAGCCGTAATATAGGCAAAGGAAGGCAATTTTTTAAGAATGGTTCTTGCTATTAGTGCTAATATCAAATGAATTCCTCTTGCTTCCTTAGGAATAATTTTAAACATTTCCTTTTATACGTAACTAATATGTACAGGCATAGAAAATAATTTTCCCAAATGTTAAAGCAACATATTTAAAGCTTTATGACCAAGGAGCTGCTGCGAGTTCCACTTCCCTCCTACAATCATGTCACTAATATTGAACTTCGTTCAAAAATACGATATGATCCTTTTGTCATCCCTACTCCTCAAGACATGAGTTACGTCTTCTAGTTTGGTCTGTGTTGAAGTATTTCAAAAATTTCATCAGCAGTATCTCTGATTCATGAATGAGGAGCAACCAATGAAAGGCCATGGCCACTTACGTTTCCTCACTATTGGAATCTGTTACTTTATTAGGGTATTTTGGGTGAAGATTTCTTGCTATCGGCCATGACTGATCATCCATAACCAATAAATTTACTTGATGGATAAAATGCCACAGAAGATGCGCGAGGCATTGATACTAAAACAGGAAGAGATCAGAAGGAATAATATTCATTTCATATCAAAAGGAAGCCCTTCTAGATCACAAAGTCTTTCATAATAAATTTGTCTTTCTACTTCGACATAAAGAGAAACGATAGGTTCATGTCAGGCTCAGGAAATACGACAATATTCAGGTGCTGGCGACAGGAAAATTGCCAAAACGAAAACTAATAGTTAGTTTCATTTTAACAGATCCATAGGTAAAAAACGCTTTACAAACCGAAGCAGCTAGATATAGAACTACGGAGAGAAAACTACCTCATGCTTAAAAAAAAAAAGAAGTAAGAAAAGTAAAGTTAGAAAAGTAAACGAAGGAAAAGGACTCTTTAACAAATGTCTTTCTACAAAGAGGACGACAACTCATTTTTTTCTGAAGTCTTCTTAAATACAGACTGGTTTTAATGTTGCAAATTCGAATGAGCTCACAATCATAGCGCTAAGTTGCACAAATTTCATGTTAGTAAAAACTCGAATTCAGACAATAATTATGAAGATTGGTCATTAAAATAGCGCATGTAGTTTTGTTTACTTATATTAACGTCCTGTTTAAAGCAACATTAGGGCTATTTTGGGACGGACCTCAAATTTTGAATCGCGGTCAGATGACGAAGACGACAAGCTGGCACTTCCCTCTCCTAACTTCCACACCACACCAGCGGGAGAACAATAGCTCCTGTAATCAAGTGCATTAGGAACAAGTTCACAGACTTATTGTTATTCTATAAAAAGTACAAAATTATAAAAATATAAAGATATTACATTCGTTTTAATTGTTGAGTTGTTGTACGTAACATATAACTTACATGTAGTTTAGCAACATGCCCCGATGTGAAGCAAGTTTTTATAATATACATATGTGTGTAAATTTCTTCATACTATTGGATTATTGTAGTCTAATAATTAAAAAAATATATGTTACACATTTTTAATAATTGGAGCAAGTTTTAAAAAGTATTTAGTATTAGATTCTTTAAAAAAATCTTGAGAAAAAGTAAAAACATATATTATATATATATATATAACAACTAGTACCGATCTCCCTGTAGTTCCATATGCCCACATTTCTGTTTGATCTTAAGATTAAGAAAAATAATTTTGCTTATATTTCAAGAAAATAAATTTATATATGTCGAGTTCTAGTACTGAATTCTTAACAACAAAATTTTCTTTTGATGGGAAAAAAATAGCCAGACTAAATTTATTTAAAACTCAAATTTTGACTTCATAATTCACGAACCCTTTGTTTACATCATTTTATTTGATAGATCCTTTCAATTTGTGACGTTAGTGATATACGTTTTTCCCTATCTTAACAAATGCATTCATCGGTCTGAAGTCAAACAGCATTGCTGTGTATATGCAAATATAATTTCTGCTGTAAAAGAGGCAGATTGTTTGAATATACAATAGATTTGGCTTATTAATGCGCTTAAAATTTCCGCAGTTAACTCGATTTCTCATACTTTCTATACACTTATACATTAAATACATTGATTAAATTGAAATAAAATATAATGCTTTTATAAAATATAATTTATAAAAAGTATCCGTGATAGCAATTCTAGCATTTTTGGCTATTTACACAATTTTTTAAATAAAAAATTAGTACTTATACCCCTTTATCAAAACCGCGATATAATAATGGAGAATAAAAACGTCGACGTCATTATCCTAAATTTCTCTGCATATTAGCATAAGGATATTATTTTATGTTTTAAATAGCCAAAATAGGCCTTTAATCTACTTGCTTGCTAATATGCGTATAAACAAATTAGAAAAATAAATATTAATCTAAACGCAAAAATGGAAACAAAGAGAAAAAAAAATGATGAATCTGGCCTGAAGGCTTTTTCGAGGTTCACCCTCAGGCAGGGATTGACCAGGGATTTTTTCTGTGAGGAGTCTGACTTTCGCCCAAAATATTGACCCCTCGTGACCCGAAAATCCCAAGGAATTGAGGTTTTGGAGATAAGAATCAGTATCATACAATCAAAGACAATAAATTACACAATAATAAGCAAAATATTATTTAAAAATTTTAGAGCACAGCAAAATTGAATCAATTAAACTAAAAGACCATTTTATCATAAAACCAAAAAACACCAATAAAATGTAAGATTAAAAAAACATACCATTTGAAAGTAAAAAAAAATCCAAGAACTTTGTGAAGACAAATAAACCTATCAATGCAGACCCACGACGTAAAATTAAATTCAAATTTCTAGCTTTTAAAGCTGCATACGCCTATAACGCTTGATCAAGCGCCTCGTCATCATAAGAAATAAATTGAACAATCTCAGCGTCATCTATTGAGTTAAAAATCAAAATCCAACCAACCAAATAGCCGAACCTCCCCTTCTGGAAAATCGAATTTATGAAAGAATACTGAATAGTTATTTCTTAAAAATATAAAAATAATTATTAATATTACTATGAAAAGAAAAAGGAAGAGCCATGATACGACGATCGAAATAGATGAGTGTGTAAGGGACCATTGATTAAAGACAATGGATTAATGGAAATTCCTACTTTTTGTCGTTACGGTGAATAAAGTAGCAGGGGCCGAGGGCATTTTGTTTGGGTTCCCAAGAATGCAACATTCCACCAAAGGAAATTGCCGGTAAATCGAAATTGGTCAGTGTGTGTACAGTACGGCTTGTGCAGTGATGGTATCGGGACGTGTTTCCCTCCCTAATTTCTAAAACCAGGTACTTTTCAAGATTTTATTTTCATTTAATCCCTATATAATCAGTTTTTAAATAAAAAATGTAATGACCAAATGAAGAAACAAAATATTTAATAGATTAACATTAATAAATAACACTATTGGAAAATTTTGAAAACGATGTTGTGAAGATGGTTTTTAGATTCTTATATATATATAAAAAATTTCAAATAATTTAACATTACTTTCCAACAAAATTACAAAAAAAGTATACGGTATATACATTTCAGTAGAGTATAATTACTCATTAATTATAAAATAGAACATTTTTAAATTATAAAATATTTTTTAGAATTACGTAACAGCATATTACGAAATAAAAAAACCTTATTAGTAAAAATTGTTAATAAAAAGATTTAAATACTCTGTTTATTATATTTTATGAAAATTCTTTCAAAATACATAGCTGTATTTATAAATATAGTATAAGGTTATAAAATTACAGATTTAAAGACAATCAATTAAGATTTCAATTGCAAAATTGTAAACAACGTAAATGAAAAGCTTTGTTTTTCATGCAATTTTAAGGATATAATTTTAGGATACTAATAATCTTTCTTCTAAAATGAACTTCTCTTCATTAAACAAATGCAATCCCTTTAAAATATTCACTGTTACAGAGTATCAAATATATGATTTATAAAAATAAACAAGTTCCAGATTTAAATAAAAAACTTTGTTTTTTAATGATCTGAAAAAGAGTTGAATCGCATTATAAAAAGCGATACAAATTAAAGATACGAGAAACACAAACACAAAAACTAATAATATCGGTAGTCAAAAAACCCCCCACTTTTGCGAAATCTGGTTCATTATTATTTTGTCAACAACATCCAAACGGAAATAATGCTCTTATATCTCATTTGGGAAAGAAAAGTTCTTTTTCTTTCTTTCTTAGATCTAGAAAAAAATATGTTTTTGTTGGAAAATATTTAATGAAGCAAAAACATCGTAAAATAAAGAAAGGCAGTGAATGCTGCCTAATTGGAATCTAAAGAGACCACAATAAAAACTCGATTTATCGAAAGTTTGAATTAAAAACAGTATTGAATTAAACAGTTTGAATTAAGTGCAGTAAGAAAAGACGACAATTTTTAATTTTTAAAGAAACAACTTAGATTAAGTAAATAAACAGAATGTAATTTTAATGAATGCAATAATAATATTCAATGGTGAAATTTGTAATAGTTTTCATTAATACTTGGAACAAAAAATTTAAATGTTTCAGAAGGTGAGAAATATTCCATTGCTATTTTTATTGTATGTATAGTGCAGCAGTTCAATTCTCAAACGAATTAACGGCCTTATTTATTCACGATTTTTAAGGATATTATTTACGGATGTATTTAACTAATGGAATTGGAAAGAAATTCTAGGAACCTGAAAAAAAATTTGGATTACCACTGAATTCGAATAAAAAATATTCGATTTATTACATTATATATATAATGATAATATTTTCATTCTCCTCTATTAAAACGAATTTTATATCATTTGTCACTATGTATTGTATTATCTTTCAGCACGAGACTAGTTTCTGGATAGAAAAAGAGAATGGTGTCTTTCTTCTGAGATATAAAAACAACTCATTTTCTTGGCCATAAATCTCTTGTGACTTCCAACCCTTTTGCACAGATGTTGCAATCCAAAAGCATCGACAAATGACACGATTTTCAAGATGTCCAGCTCATAATAAATATTTCCAGGATAATACAAGAAAGAAACGAATTTATTTGGTCAATTCATTGGTTTGGCTACAAATTCTCTGAATATATTAGGTGCTTGCATGTATTTTTATCAGTGACATCTATTGACAAACATGCGAATTATCTATATAAATGACAATGATTTTGGGTTTTACTAATTTACTATTACTTATTGTTATCATTTTGAAAGTTTTCCATTTAGTGTTATTGAGTTATTCAGTGTATAAAGACCCCAATCATGGAATGCTCCAAATTGCATTTTCTACATTCACTGCTTTTTTGTTTGGTTTGAAGAATTCTGCTGCCAAAGCCTATCAGACACTTTTAGAAGCTTATGATGATGGTGATTCTGCTCCGTCATATCCCAATTGTCGGTTTTGGTTTCAACGATTTCAGAATGGTGATTTCGATGTCAATGTCAAAGAACGGCCTGTAGGACCAATAAAATTCGAAGACAATCAATTGCAAGACTTATCTGACGAAAATGGGAAAATGTTATAGAAAATATTTTGATTGATATATATTGTACCAATTTTTCTCAATAAACACCTTTTTAAAGTGAAAAAATGATCAAAATACATGCAAGCACCTAATAGTTATCAAGGTTTGGTAAGTGAAATAACATTTTACATAACGGAAAGAATGCTAAAAATGTCAGAGCTAGATTTATTTTCCTAGAATTTAAAACATAAAAAGACGGAAAAAGGTATTACAAAAAGTTTGAAAAATAAATATAATTTTTCTGAAGTATTTTGTTTTTCTTGTTAAAAGATGCTTTCTTATGAACATCTTTTTTACACCCTAATGTGTATGGAATCCAGAGAATTCATATTTTTAATAGAGAAGAATGAGAAGTTTTCCATTTTTTTTTCAAGAAAAAGATTGCTGCTTATGTCGCAGCATTAAATTACAACTATTCTTAAAATTCCTGGAGTACTATAAGATTTGAAGTATTTTTGAAAGTATGCTAATGGTTAGCAGCAAACATACAAGATTCATTCCAATTTTTTATTGCTACTTAATTGCTTTTTTTTAAATTCTGAGTAGGAAAAGAAAATGAGCGTCGAAGATTTTTATTGAAATCAACTGAAAGAAAAGTATTAATTTTAACTGAGAATAATTGTATTTTTCATTAAAAGTTAAAATATTTGTTTATCTCAGTAATAAATATATCATGAACTCGATGTCTTCAAGAAAAGAATAGAAAATTACAAGTAATTTGCGAGAGCCAAAAGTTGTCAAGGTTATGTCCAATTTTATTTTCTCTTAACGAAGTATACAAAACGAAATTATTGCGATCGTCAAGAAATGCGATCTAGAGATTTTGATGAATAGTTTCACACCTCCAAAACATATATGTGTCCAAGAAACATTTTTGGAATTGTGCCCGTCTGTCATTCTATCTATCTGAATATGAAAACGGTAACTCAAAAAAAAAAAAAAAACTTTGAGCTAGACGGATGACATTTGGTACGTTGTCTTTACACCAAATTCATGTATTTCAATTAAATTTTGAAAAAAAATATTGAGAGAAAATTTGTATGTTTGAGAGCAAGTAAACTCAATAAATACAGATTAGAAAGAGTTAAATTGATAACATTTGGGGCTCAGTTGTAGCATCTAATACGTAGATCCGTATCAAACTTTGGTCAACCGTAGACGGATTGTGATCATTTGTTGAAAGATATATTTGAGTACATGTAAAAGTGATGACTCAAAAATGCAACGACTAGATTAATAAAATTTGGTACGCGATTCTTGTTAGTAAAATTGTAGATTTACGTCAAATCAAGGTTTTAATCGAATAAAAAGAGGAAATTCGTTTAATACACTATATTTTAACTAGTGATATTTTATATTTGAAGAATTTATCATCATTAAACACACAAATAAATTGAAGTAAAAATTCGGAAATATCTATATGGTAAAAATTGGTTGCTTTTTAAAATTTACGTTTTATCAGCATTGTTTTACGTACTTTCGAAAATGAGTTATCATCCGAAGTAGAATTTTAAAAACCTTTTTGTTCTTGTAATAGGGAATTTGCTGAGAAATGAATTCCTTATGAATTATTGACAAAAGAAAAGTAAAACGTCAAAATTTTTCCTATTTGGGATTTGGAGATCTCTCCTCCACTTAAAAATACCAACAGAAAATTAGTACAAACATAAACTAATTCCTTTTATATGTAAATAAAGAGATTAAAATGTTTTCCAGTTTTCCACGAATTAATTGGAACCCAGATTTTTTTTTCTTTGGATTATAAGCAGGGCCGTATTAAGCTCCCTGGGGAGGATGGGTGGGTGGGAGAATCTCTAACCTTTAAAATTCTCGGAACGTACCTTTTCTGCTGTCCACTTTCGAAAACCAGATATATTTTTAATTAATTTTAATTTTAATCCCTACATAAGCAGATTTAAGCAGAAAAATTCGCCAAACTGAAATGACAAAACATTTCATTTCGAGGTACTGTCAAGAGTGTTGGGATTAGTATCTCATCAATAAAAGAAAAATTCAAATTCAAATGTAAAAGTCATTTAAACAAAATAGCAATAAAAGACGAATTTTTTTTTATCACAATCTAATTACTTTTTAATTATAAGATCGGGCATTTTTTATTTAAATTACAAAGCTTCTTACCTTTTTTGAATTGTAAAACAACGCAAAATAAAACTTGCGAAAGATAATTAATTAGGAATGTTATTAGAATAACGGTTTTAAATGTTAATAAAAAATTAAAAAGATTATTTTTTAAAAAATTTGTTACATCATTTTGACTGCATGCCGCTTGGAAGATAATGAAAGCTGAAAATTAAATTGTTTTGTAAATACGACAAAAAAACTGAAGGCCACCAGTTGCGGGTCCCTGAGTAGTTCTCTACTTTACCTTTTTATTAATCCACTCTGCCTACAAGTGAAATTAAAAAGTTTGAAAATACACTCCAAGATGGCGTCACGGCAAGAAAGACCTTATCTTTGTAGTTGGGATTTCTCATCAACCAAATCAACGATGATCAACTAGTCAACTTTTCCCAGAACTTATATTACTAATCCAATAGAATTTTTAATACTCATTTTATTATATTTCTAATATGAAATCCAAGATTTTTGCCTAGTGGTAATCTTTTTTTTTCCGTCTCGAACCTGATCAAAGTCGTCAGATATTAATTTTACTTATCAATCAGTTTTTGTTGCATTTAGTATTTATTAATATGGCAAACAACTCAACTTAGCATGCAAGATTAGATAATTTAATATTATAAATAACGAAGTGCGCTTAAAAGGCTTTATTTGCAAATGAATATGCCGTTTTGTGTTTTTTATATACATATACATAAAAACAGACATTTTAAGATTTTTATGAGAATGATCCAGCTAATTATATATTAACATAGTATATGGCAAATTGCCACATAATAATTTTTAGTATTTTTTCTTAATATAAAAGGCTCCTATCCAAAAATTTATTTGACTTATTATTTTATTATTCAACAAAATCAATAGAAGGTGCAAATCAAATTATTTTTTAACATATAATCAATCTCATGTGTCCATACATAATTTACTGTACAAATTATGTGTATTAATTTTAATTTTCTTTTTCCTTTAAATATCATATGATATGTAAATAAAGGGTCATTTTACCTGTGTTAGAAATGTCTTTGTTTTCAACTTATTAATTGTTTACTTACAAATTTACATCTGGATACTTTAATTAGAGTAGATTAAATTATTTCATTTATTGCAAATGAAAATTAATCATTTATTTAAAACAGAAACGCAAACGAAATTTTCTATACTTGTGTCTTTTCGTTTATAAAATGGTATTTTTATATTTTATAAATTATTTATTTGCTAATCGATTAGACAAATTATATTTTGATCCCATTTGATCTGAGTAATTTGTAAAAAAAAATAATTTCAAAATTTCTTTGCAATTATAATAATTACGTATAAGAAAGACTAAAAGGAAAATTAATGGACTATATTTCTCCTTTTTGGCATAAAAATAAAGTGTGTTTAAGAAACTGTTTTAATTCCGCTTATCATTATTTATACACGTGCATGTAATGTGTCAAACAAAAGCTAATTACGCAGTCATAGATTAGGAGTGTGATGGCAAGAATGTTTTTGTATTCTTTTATCTTTTCAACAGATAGTAAATAAATTTACTTCCTTATACTTAGAAGCTCATCAGAGAGGATTTATTTGGCCATAAAAAGCTATTCTCCTTATCCTTACTGAATGAGAGGCTTTGCATGAATCTTTGAAGAAGCCGCACCTTTAGAAGATTATCATTGATTGAAGGGAACCTTCATTCGTGTCTCAAAATATCCCTCGATTTCCTGACTAACAACGCACAAACTATTTCTTAATTAGCCAATGCAATTTTTTTGCTACTTCTCCATAACTTCTTATGTTTTTTTTTTTTCTTTTCATCTACCGTTTACAGTGAAAAGAATTTCGAACAGCTGTGCTGGAAAGTCTAATTTATTGTACAAAAAAAGCAATATGTCGTAAAATATTTTCCAATTTGAAAATTTTAACATGTAACAGTTTTTCCTTTTTACTTTTCTAAGCCTATATTTTAATTAAGTACTTTATTTTTGATGTTTGGTTTGAAAGATAAAATTAAATTTTGTTATCATCTGATTCAATCGGAGGAGAGGTTTTCAAAACTCCTTATTTGAAAAGAATGTTATTTTTTTTCGCACTAAATATGAAAACTTTTACTGGATTAAGAATGTTTTCTTCGAATTAAAAAAAATCATTAAAATATATACCAGAAATTTTTCACTATTCCTTTTGACCATTTATAAATCTGATTAGTTTAAAAACGAAGTAAAAAAAGAATTTATATTTAAGCACCATTGCACCATTAATTACTCAAAAATTGGAAAACAACGTTTCATGGAGAAATATTTCATTGCAGCTTCTGTATCCATAAAATGTTTGACTGATTATTTAATCCGAACTCAAAAATATAATTTACTAATATTCCCAAGAATTTCCTCAATCAAAATTAAACTATTTAATCTTGCAATTCTTATTCATTATCACATTAACATGTGAAAGTGACATTCAATATTGAAGATATTTTCTTTTCTTCCTCCAAAAAAGCGAAAGGTGGTAAGTAAAATGAATGAAAACTGAGTTTTCATTAAAAAAGATAGACCATTTTATTCACAAGTACCACAGCTATTAAATAGAAATAAATATTAAAAACCGAAGATATTAAATATAAATTCATGTGCGAAGATGAAAAGAAAAAAAAACTAACGAAATCTATTTTTCTCATTTGGAACATAAATCAATTTCAAGGTGCTGAGTTAAGCAAGAACGTGTGGGAGGATTTTAAAATAATTCTCCCAATTTTATCAATCCATTAGGTCCGCAAAAGAATTTTACACACGCTATCTGTGCTATTAACACTTTTTTTTTATTCTGAAGAATGGTGAAAAAATATACTAGCATTCTGCAAAAGCATGAAAAATTCGCCTGGCAAGCAGCCCTCTTTCCATCTTGACTTTTTCCTTTCTATGGAAATAAATAAGAATCAATATTTTTACGCATTTTAGGGAAGTCTGAAAGATGAAAGTGCTCATAATGGGAAAATAAATCAATTTTCACCTTTTAGCCCTTCTTTTCGGGAGTCTTCAGAAGACAAGTGGAAGTCAAATGAGTCTAATATTGTTACAAGCTTAGAGGGACTTTGCAAAGTGGGCCACTGAATTCCCCATATACATCGGAGAATGATGTCCTTGCAATTCATGTATTGCTTATCTATCAACATTTTGAGTTAGAAAAATTAAGATTATTGATATGAATTTCTTATCTCAAGGTACGTAAATACCTAATTTTCAGTTTGCCTTTTTGCAGTTAGAAAAGTTGAAAGCCTAAGGATTAAAATAACAGCTTTAGCTTAAAAAAAAGGATGAAGTAGGTAAACGAAAAATAAATTGAAAAAGACTAATATAATTTACTGGAAGAGCAGTAAATCATTGAAATTTCAGAAGTTTGAAAGATTGTTAATTTCGAATCAATTAACATGACATTTTAATTTTATTTTATTGTAAAATTTGGCTTACAAAGCATTCACACTTAAAATATCTAAAAGATTAAACAATAATGGTTCAACTAGTGAGAAATTGTAAGCTGAATGAAACAATGGTTTGAATCTCTGTGCAGACAGAAAAGATTTTATTAATTACAGAAAAAAAAATTATTCTTAGGTTATTTCTAATGAAATCTTATTAAATCCTCTATTGCTTCGAAGTTTTTATTTCATGCATTATGCATTGTTTATTACAAGCTTGAATTATCCTTTATTAGTTCAATTATAAACAAGTAATATAAAATTTTTTTAAATGAATTCCTACTTTTGCAAGAATTGAACTCGCATTCTTCACCTTCACGTGAAAAATACTGAAATCTTTGCATTTTACCGATTGAACTACTGCTTTTTGATTTCAATTTTCATTACAAACTGCTAAAACTCTATTTAAAGTATAAAAAATTAATTAAATTTAATAATTAATGAATGAATATATGAAAAAATTGTATTAACATCAAGTGTCATCCACTGTGAACTGAACGATTGAAAATTTGAATTAGATATATAAATATATATATAGGGAGAGTGTGAACTAATAGTAGGAATTAAGAAAAAAACATTTATAAAACATTAGAAGCAAATTTTACTCATCATTCTAAAGCAATTCTATACAAAGCAGGCAAGAAAAACATGCAGCATAAAACATATAGTGTAGATTGATTTCTTTGCTATATTATAATTCATTCCTTCAGAATTGGCATATTTCTTTCATTTTTTCTCTTGCGTTATTATTATTTTTATAATATTTGAGAGGAAACAATAATAAAAATTTAATTTTTTCAAAACAATGCAAGCAAGTGAAAATAATCACTGTTATAAAACTATTTTTTTCTGGCATTTACATCAACCTGCTATTAAAAATTATATAAATATTATCAATTTTTATAAGGAAGTCATTCTTTTATAAAACAATGCCTCCTAATATAAATATATTAAAAGATTTTTCTTATCCAAATTATTTAATCTCTAGAATTTTTGAAATCCCAGAATTCATTTGTTTTCTGTAATTATGCATCAGATGTCGGTAGCAATTTCTTCAGGGTTTCTAAAAGGGGAAAAAATCTTCGACTAAAACTACCGTCTTACTTAGACCAAGGACATTGCGGCTCGTTTCATCTTTTTTTTTAAAGAGGAGTAGACAATTTGCGACAGCTCAGCCGAATCTTTAAATAATTCCGATTTATTTCAAAATGTGGTAAAAAAAGGCTGAATTTAGTTTTCCAAGTAAATCTAAAAGATGACATTAAATTCGAAACATTATTTTCTGTAAATTTAAATATATAGATAAATTTACGATGAAATGCCTTGCATTAAACCACAAAATATACACACAAAGAGTTTTATCTTCATGTTCAATTTGAGCAATCACAAGTCATCAATGTACTTAAGAATATTTGACATTAAAAAAACAAATTTCTTCAACCTCTTTTTTTGCTTATGGAAAATATAAAGACATCATCTAAAATAATAAGCATTTGTACATACTGAATTTTCGAAATTTTTGTAAATTTTTTGCATAGATTTAAAGAAAATCACTGTTTTGCGTTATAAATGTGAAAATTGCAAGAAGAAATAACCCGAATAAATTTTTAGAAAAGAAGAGAGAATTGAAACTTGAGATTATTTAGACCCTGTCCCCCCAAAAAGTAATGAAACCTTTTTGAATCCTCTAGCATTATAGGATAAACATGATTTGACATTTCCTCAGCAAGTGACAAACGCTAGAGCTTGGATCAAGGGAGTACATTATTGCCCTTTCCGACTGTTCCTGTCGTGGGTTGTTGTGAAAACACAGACTTTGCGACTTGGTGAACTTGCACATCTTTTCAAACCAGACTTATACAGATGGTAAAGAAAAATTTATACAGAATTCTAAACAAAATTTAAAAAAAATTCTGTTGCAAAATAAATTGCAATAAAATTTATTAGTTATGACTAGCACGCTGTTAACCTGGGTTTAATTGAACGCATTCGGAATAGGAAACTTAGTAATCCGCTTTTCGTTTAATTATTTATTTTAATTCTCAAACATCAAAATAAGGATCTGATATCAATAATTTTTCTCGTTTCTTTCATTGAATGATTCAGCCATAATTCATATGCACTTATTTTGAGATATGGAATCCAAACTTTCCTGAAATTATAGTCAATATCCTGGGAGAAGAACAAGTGTGAATTTTACTTTTAAAAAGTTTAAAGACTGTTTAAATGCTGTGAGGTCAACGCATAGCAGCGTCATTGCTGTATGTCATAGAGCCTTTTAAATCTATGACATACCACTGACTCACCGACCCGCTCGAAGTCATATGGATAAATAATACTGAATGACCTGACCGCCGCAACAGCAACACTGACGGAAACTGTGGTTGAGTCGTAAGGACCATCACCGGCCTCGGTACAACCATTCCCTAAGGAAGTACGTCCTGTCATCGATGGGAGGAGCCAGACCCCCACCTTTTCTTGTACCCTCCAGAGTGGCGAGATCCAACCACCAAACCGGAAGCATCTCATCCTCATTTCGAGGTGCCCCTACAGCTTGGGGAAAAGAAAATTCCATGCTACAATGGTGCGATATATAATGAACAATTATTCGCTCATGGCGATGAAGGTGGATTTTAACAGTTCCATGGCAAAGTAACTTTTTAATACACAAATTTCCCACTCTAGGACTAGTTAGAAAAGTATGGAGGAATGCTAAAATATTTCATTTAGCAGGTAGAATTTATGATGCATTTTAAAATTCAATACTTAAACCATAAAATTGTTAAACATAAAATATATCTCATTTCGGATTTTTCTGAACTACTTCAGTGAATCAACTGCTTCATTTTCTAAAATCACTGAAAATATAGCTTGGATTTAAATAACATCAACACAAAAGATAACTTGAGACCAAATTTTATTTATTGAATTTTTTATATGTAAATGAAAATAATATAAATAATGTTTCATTATTTTGAAATAAATAATATATTTACTATTGGACCCACGGATTTTTCATACGTCTTTTTATTCTGTTTTTTTAACTTGAGCTCATTTACTAAAATTTTATTTCATTTGTAAATTTAAAAAAAAATTAATTGCTTTGGGATATATTTTCACCAACCATACACTTTTTAAAACTGGCATTTTTTTTTTTTTACAAGTACAGAACTGGGCCTCATTTTTACTCCATATCATCTGTAATTCAAATTTTTTTTAATGTCAACAATTGCAATCAGATACTATGAAATTGTTATTTTTTGCAAGCTATTCCACCACATTTTCGTGCTGTTTTTGGAAACTAGGATATTTAACTTTCACGGATTTTTAAGTTGAAATAACTAAAGTTATATTTTTATTTCAAAAGTACAAAATGATAAAATCAAATTTCATAGTTTGACTATGTTTGAAAGTTGATATTCATCCCAATTATATAAATGTATGTATACTATGTTTAGTTGGACTGGAATAAAAAAAAATCAGTACCAATTCAAACTATTAGTATAAAATTAAAACCACATTTCTTTTAATAGTACACATTTGAAATTTAAAAAAAAACATTGACACGTTGATACTTTAGTATAGAACTTAATGAAACACACAAGAAGTAGAGCTAAACCAATTTATTGACTGAACTCAGAACTGAGAATACAGTAACTGACAAATCTTCTGCTTTTATTCAAGCAGAGAAAGTTCTAGAATACTCTTCTGGAGACAGTAAGAAAAGTCCAGAACACTTGTCTGGTAACTAAAGAAATGTCCGGTATCTTCTGGAACATGAAATAAAGGAAAACATAAAATCAAGGAATTAAGTATTTACATATACGATTAATCGGATTGTCTCTAGCGGGATTCGAACCCAGGTCTCTTGATCACGAGACCAGTACCATGACCATTCGGCCATGGAGATTCGACTGTCTTTCTTCAATGCGGCAATATTCTTTTGTTAATTTTTAGCGAAAGTGCACTTATGAACTGAAACAAAAAGTTTCCAAATAACCTACCCCGTTCTTAAATATTAATTTATTATGGAAGAGCTATTTATTGCCTCCCTGCCTACAGCATACGCACTTTAGCTAAATTTATATGTATCATTACGTTCGACAATATTCACTGAAGAATTTGCCATTTCTTGTATTTCTCTGAGAAGCGTAAATGCACGGTTTTTTCAGCTGCACTTTGCCTCTCCTACCACATCCGCTCAGTCTTCCCACTCAGGAAAAATAGCTTCGTGACCTTGCGAACGAAAAAATGGGGGGGGGGGGGAGAATCTTTCTCCCCTCCTTTCCGTGATCTACGACGAAAAACTTTAAACTCATTAAGGAGGGACAAAAATCAATGGAAGAAAATATTTCTACCTTTCTTATTTTACATTTGAAAGAAATTTTTAGTTCATTATAGCAAAAGAGTGAAAGGGGAAAAGCAGATGTACGAAATTTAAAAGTTACAACTGAATATTTCTTAAAAATTTCTCAATTCAGTAAATTACATTACACTTTCAAATTTCATTAGAAAGACAATTGTTTGTTCTATTTGATGATGTATCAATTATAAACGATATTTGGAAGATATTTGCAAACGTTTAACTTCGGCTTTGGAAGTTCTAATTGACGTTTATGAACACGTCCACTTCGCTTATCTTATTATTTTTGTAACAATATCTTCCTAAAAGTGTTGATCGCGCCTCAGGGCACGCTCAATTGCTCTAAAGATTATGACTTTCTTTTCCGACGAAGTTTAAACATTAATTAATTTGTCAAATATTTTATCTTTCACGTCACTTTCAGAGAGTAGAGTACTTTTTTTTTTTTATAACGGCATTACTTATAGAATGCAGGCAATTTTCGTGATCGCAATTTCGGGACTTAGCTACTTAAGTATAGAAGTTGAAACAAATTTGCGATTATACTCAGAAAAATCTATGTTCGTTATCTAAGTGGAAAGACGGAATTGTCCGATTCGCATAATTTTTTTTTCTCCTCTGTACTTTCTAGCGTCAGATTAGACATGCGGGATACAAATTCTTCAGAATAAAACTGAGGTTGATTTATCAGTAAATAACGATCCCCATTGCAACTAATTGTTACAATATATACAAAGAATGTCTTATTAACCCCTTAACTGGTTTGCCCCTACGTCGGGCGTGCATCGAATTATCTCATTTTTACTTTTTTTAAACAACAATTAAGCTATTTATAATTGTTATAATGTTATACAAATATTACATAGAATAAATAAATATCTAAAGTGTTCTATATAATTAATTATCAAGCGTTAAATCAATCAAAACGACAAAACATTCCAAGATTGAAGACTTCGTCTAATTTCATAGTAGAGAAAATATATCAGTGAAGGGGTTAACACGTTAATTACCGGGTCACCCATATTCGGGGGATAGAAATGCTCATTCTAAGTAAAATTTGATGCGAGTACGTCATGCCTTATTTAGTTTGTATCTCCTTGCTTTCATGTTGTTCACCGTGTGAATCGCCTGTGATTCACATCTACTGTCGAATTCGATAGTCTCTTCTCTACTACAGTTAGGAGATGGCAAATTTAGCTTCTTATTAGATAGTGATCCGAATCAGGGGTACGGATAATTGCAGCGAACTTGTTAAAAGTTTTTTCATCCCCAAAAAAAGAACTGAATAGGAAGTTTACGTTGTGATGAAATGCACAACATATTTCACTACAGAAAGGGCTTTTGAAACAGATGGCAGAGCAATAGTTTTTTTTCCTATTTGTTGGTGAAATTTCTGAAATAATGCAATATCGATAGTAATTCATTTAAGCTAAACTATAATGACTTCATATGAACAATTAATCGATGAATGTGCTAATTCTTGATTAGTGCTAATTCACGCACTAATTAAAAATTATGTAGAGATTCGAGCTACCACAATACATAAGCCTGTATTGACTGAGTAGAACGGCTGACCATTGATGCGAAATTAGAAGATTCATGTTCAGTGAATCATGGTATAATTTTTTAGGTGGATATTGATTTCACGCACTAAAATCAAATTATTTAGATAAGCCATAAATTTGAAATACAATTTTGAGAAAACTAAAATAATGAAGCACTTCTCCGCGTTTCATTATTCCAAAGATATAATTTTCTGTCAGGTACCGGTATTAGTTATGGCTAATCTGTGGACCAAATACGGAGAAATGAAATACATGCTAGCAATTTTCATAATAATACGTTAAATATAGGAAATTGTTTTCACACATTTTCATTTAGGAGTTAAAAGGATTTTACTTAGGATATTTGATTATAAACAAAGTTTGCTTATTCTTAAAAGCCTGGTTTGGTTTAGTTACATTAACGTCCCATTTAAAGCAACACTAGGGCTATTTGGGGACGAACCTAGTAATTTTGAACCGCGGTCAGATGACGAGACGACACCTGAGCTGGCACCCCCTCTCCACACCACACCAGCGGGAGGACGTTTGGTCATGACAGATTTAACGTGCAACAGACCCCCTTACACGACGGTTTTTCGGTGGATTTGGGTCACGAACCTGAAACCCTCTGGTTCCGAAGCCGAGACCTTATCACCAGGCCACTGCGGCCCAATCTTAAAAGCCTGAATGGATGGAATGTTTAGATGATCAGAATACTGTTCTTAAAATAGGTATCCACAACTTAAAGAATTATGTAGATTAACATGATTATGTTTTTAACAGTTGTTAGTTAACATGATTATGTGCATTATTATTAATTTTGAATCGAATCCGAAATTTCGTACGATGATGGGGCATAGAGATATTCTAATTTAAATACATTTCATTACGTTTCAAAATCACTAAATCTGTATATGTAGCGTATATAGTTTCTAACTTTCGAAATAGTTCGCTATATGCTTAAATCAATTCTAAATAAAAACACTGCCATTATAAAAAAGAAATGCCTGCATTTTGATCAATGTTTCTGTTACATTTCAGTACTTGATTTTCCTACGAAATTCGCCGAATTTGCTGTCCCCTATTTATAAAATTGAAGCAAACTACTTTCAGTGTTCTATTATTACAGGAAAGCAGCGTATTGCATTCAGGTGTATTAATATCTCTTCTTTATTTTTTGGCATACGAAGTATATTATATTAAGTATGGTAACCGAAGAAAAATCGACCCTCGAGATTTGAACGAATATCAAATACATCCGTGACCGAAAAAAACTTTTTGGAATCATATCAGTCAGTCTGTCTGTCTATGAGTACGATTAACTTAAATCTGCAATGAACTAGATGAATTTGATCTGGAGGGAAATTTAATATTAGAATTGCACATTTTTGTCCAATTTTGTAGAATTTTCTACCTGTTCGTGCATGTGCATAAGTGACATAAGCTTTGGTTTCAAAGTGCCCAAAATTCATACTTACTTTTCTTCACTATTCTACGAATCTTACAATGCTCATATGTAAAACTTTGAAAATAAAAATCTGAGCACTCGTTGGCACTCACGGCCTTACCCAAGTTTCACAATTTTTATGCACGTGTACATGTTACTTCCTATATTTGGGAACCTTTACTTATAACAAATTGACTAGAGAAGGTTAAACTCCAAAACTAAATTAGAATATCATTTCGTAGCAAAGAAGGAATATCAAAATTAAAGAAATTAACAAATATATAAAAAAATCTTTAATAAAAGCTTTAGCTTTATGTTTTTTAAGTTTTAAAATTGCAAGTATTTAAAAATTTTTTAAATTAAGTGTTTCACTTTTTTTTCTCATTTGATCCTACTTGGAAATTTGATTTATGAGCACTCGAGAGAAAATTGGCTATTACTGATATGACATCCTGCACTGATAAAAAAACATTTAGAAAAGTTCAAAACTATCTTCTCTATATTCAGACACTATAATATTGTTAAAAAAAACATTGAGAAATTGGCTCTTAGCAAGCCTAGAAAATGGTCTCCTTTTGGGTGGTTGGGCATTTAAATAGGTTTTGGCAAAAAAACAAAAGTATTCTTAATAGCATTAATGTACTGTAGAATATTTCCATGATATTAATTAATATTCTGAATTCTGAACAATATCGTGAAGATATTGCAACAATATTGTTGAGATATCGTGAAGATATCGCATAATTGGGCATTTTTTAGTGCTAATAAGGATGCAGATGATACTGAAATGAAGGAAATAAAAAAAAGCACCCTTCTTGAAATTATCCATCCACTGCTGCTAAAAATTAAAACCAATTACGGGATTTAATGTCACTGAAACCAATCGTTACCTTTTCGAAAATTTGTTTAAATCTGTAAACCTTAGGAATGAATCGATGCATTTTTGTTCCATGCTGAAACTGAAATGTTGAGCATGATATTGCATAACAAAATTGCGTCAGAGAGCTGGAAATTAGATGATTCATTTGTTGCATCCTCATTTGGAATATTCTCACTGCAAATAATATTGAATCCTTTTAATTTTAACTCTTAAATGCATAGCGACATAGATGTTTGAAACCTCATATCTTAATGTAGCAGCCTCTGTATAGTGTTTTTTTTAAATTTTAATTTTATCAAAACTATTTTATCGTTTCCGAACGCAACTGAAATCTTAGACTGTTTATTTCTTTATCAGTGACAATTTTCATTTTTGGCGCGCTATCTTAGTACAATTTCATTTCGACTGGTGATAATAATTACGATTATTTATAAGCAATAAAAACCTACAGTAAAAATTGTTTTCGGATGGAAACAAGGTAAGAGTAACGAATAATATTTATATTTTTGCACATACTGATAAATTTATGCTAGAAAAATGTAGCCTTCTTGTGATGCAAAAATACATCAATATACAAAATCGGTTCTATATAAGTTCATTAAACATAGAGAGACATCTTATTATTAGCCGTCTATAGATGCACGAAAAGATGGCTTTGGTCACTTCAAACAGAATGAGGTGTAAAATTCCACTATGTAAGAGTACAACATAGTGGTCACGTAGTAAATCCAATATTCCTTTATGTTAATTATTTAAAATAATTGTTTCATGAATTTTCCTGCTTTATAATGCAATGAGAGGTATTATTTATGTTTGAAATATTATTTTATTGTACACAGTAGATTTGTAGAACTCAAGGAGTGATTGCTCATGATGATGTAGAAATACATCAATGTTTTTTTTGTTTTTTTTTTGAAAATTAAAAAATTATGTGGGACTTTTTTGTATTTTTCCCGTTAACTACACCCATTTCCGGTTGATTTCAAATTTTATTTATGAAAACTGAAAATTCATGCATTTAAGGGTTAAAAAGAGTCTTTGCACGTTTAAAGTAAGTTTAATACATAATTTTCTATAATTGGAGAGATTATATATTCTTTCATCGATTTTTCTTCTTCTTTGAGAAAGCATACATCCCAAGGCCTTCAAAAGTGTTTATTTGGGCTTGTATTTTCTTCATATTTTATCTGAGGGCCTCAAAATCCAAAGCGTAGCTTTAATCAGAAACATCGTGAGAAGTTAGCTTGAGTCCAGAAGCGATTCTGTTATCTGTAAAGCTACCATAAATCAGCCTACCGAGTATCATCTGGAGAGACGAATGTAGCATCCATTCATTTTTTTTTCTTGTATTCTTGCCACTCTTTCTTAGCTAACAAATGGTGTACTTGCTTTGGAGCTTAGTTTTGTAATATTTTGCCAAAAACACGGAAAATAAATGTTGATATTTTTTAGATATAAATAACATTTTGTCATGTATATTCATCGAACTGATAAATTGACCGATAACATGATGCAAGAAATCAGTGGTGATGATTAAGAACTAAAAATTGCATATCAAATTAATTTACTTCATCCTTTCTTTGTTTCCTTAGCAGGGAATATGTAGCTGCAGGTTAATGAAAATTTTGATATTGTAAATTACTCTTAAGAAGTTGAGTACTTAAACAGTTAATAAATAGATGGAAAGGTATTTTAAAATTTTAAAAATATCGAAAAACTGTCGGTTTTGCCACTTTTTACGATTTTCAAGCCTCATATCGTAGCGGAAGACATAAATCAATTTCAATTTTTTAAAATTGATATTCACATAGATTCGCAACTTTTCTGAGATATAGCGACATGGAGGAAAAAGATATCTTTTCTACCTACACCAGTATACATATCTTTAAAAAAATGTAGAAACTAAAACAATTTTTAACACACAACTAATTTTTGCATTATTTTCAGTGTCTATTCCAAAAATGAAATCCATTTTTTTTTTTTTTTGCTAACAAGTAAGGGTTCTATTTCACAAACTGATTTCAGACTTTCAGGGAAATAATTAAAAGCAAATTATGATACTTTAAATTTTATTTTATTTTCTTATTTTACATTTATATCTTAATTCTGCCATTATTATGAAAAAGGTTACAATTCTCTCTTTATAAAACTCTTTCTATAAAACTTTTTGTTAACTCATAAAATTTTTAACTTCGTTTTTCATTTGCATTTGAAAGATGCCATTAGAGTTGAAACTTTGCTCCAATGCACTATTTCATCTTCTAAAAAAAGGAAATGACTACTTCTTTGCTCCAAAGCTAGGAAAAAAAAAAAGAAAGGGAAAAAAGTCGTAATAAGAGCCAACAAATTAACCCGACACTTGTATCAAATCTTCAAAGAGGTTCCAAATACTTGGCTAAATCATTAAACTCAGATTAGACAAAAAATTTAGGTTCATCATTATTGAAATGATGTATATCCATCCACATCATTTCATATGTATAAAGTATTTCGAAATCCCAAAATATACTTTCTAATATATTTGAAGGATATGGAGCTAGCTGTGGATAGACTGGATGGTGAAATAAAATATATATTTTCTTCTTTACATATTATATTGCATATATAAAATTTATATAACGTTTCACATTGCATATAAGAAATAGTAGTCATCAGTATGATTTTTTTTAACTTTCTCTAAACCATTATTATACCAACAAAAAAGATAGTTTTTTTTTTAAATTTTAAAACCCTTGTTACGACTTTTCAATATAAAAGGAGCTAATATTATATGAGGGATGTACCACAGGGACTGCAACTGTTTTAAATAATGTTAAAACTAACTGTTTTAAAAATACCAGTATAATACCAGATATTCTATAAAAATATTTTTTTTAAATTCTTTTTATAATGGGGGCAACTGATAGAATGGCCATTTCGATAAAAGATGGATTTGAATGTATTAGGAGCTTTAAAATGCTTTATAATTTTAATAAGAATGAAAACTAATCTTTTCCAAATTGAAATAAAAAAGACATTGCATATTCATTAGAAACATGTTCATCCTGTCGGAATAGAAATAATGCTAAGATAATTTTGAAATATTATGAGTGGATATCAAATTGAAATTATATCGCAAATATTATATAAAATATGCTGGAACATTCTATAATTCAAATTTGCTATATTTTTAGTAAATATTTCTCAATTCCAACGATCAACTATAACAATTAAAGATGTGAAGATTTAAACAAGAGTTGGCTTAGCACAGACATAGCAATTGCAGTGAATGATAGTTTCAATTTCGATATCTGTATCTATTTCTGGAAAACTGGAAAGCTTGAAACAACAAATGAAAATTATATTTTATGGAAGAGAGTGTCTATTTTTTGGCAAAGCAAACTTAGATTTAGATTTGCATACGATGCATTGACTGCCAGAATATACAGGCATATTTATTGCCAATGGATTCTAAAACCCTCCGCACTTTTGCGAATGCGTTAGGATGGGTTTAATCCGACAAAATAGGGGTGAGGGGAAAGAAGAACGGAGGAGATGTTTACATTTAACAAGAAAGTAAATTCCTGAAATGCGCACATCCTTCCGCATCTCACCTCTTAGTAAGATAGAATCGTGGAAAAGTGGTAGTCTTAGGTTACTGAAACGAACAGTACCGAAATGTATTTATTTAGGATAAAAACATTATTATTATTTTTTTCTTATCCATATAATAGTTCAGAAATGATATTTTTCGCTATTGTAGTTTAGAAAAATTATTCATGTAGCAATGTATAATAAATTTCAGAAATCTTCTAAAATTTCAAATTTAATCAATGTTTGATCAATATGAAAGATCAAACTCGTCATCGCTATTTAAGCACTTTTTTGAATGGATATTTCATTAAGAATAATCATGTATACTTCTTAAAACAAGTAATTTGTTTCACTTTTAATTTCCACCCCGGTGTCTCTTTAATCTAGTTAAAGTAAACTTCTTGAATTTGAATTCAAATATGCGACAGCAACAAAATCGAACAAAATAAGTTTTTTCAAATGACGGAGTCATTAAACGAATCTGCATCTTCGAACGCCTCCTTTTTTTGATTAATCCGTTTTAAGAAATAAAAGGCGTCTTTAATCGGCTTGTGGTTGTTCTACACTTTTAATGCAATGTGACATCAGAAGAGTTAATGAAATTCTCAGGAAATTTCCTTCTGGAAGTCAGTGAGCTTTTCTTTCCTCTCATTAACTTAACGAGGAGATCAGTCAAATGCCAAACCAAATCGAAAGTTGCCATTTCTTGCCAAGAGATCGGAATTCAGTATCAACTTGAAATATTTACATTTCATACGATATATAGTATTACATATGAAAGAAAATTATACAATAAATATGCTGGTACCCATAAATAAAGAAACAAATATAAAATGCTGATTTTCGCACTTAAAAATAAAATGCTAGGGACTGAAAAAAGTTGGTATAAAACGTCAAATACGTTTAATAATAGGCTTCACTGATTAGTTGATGTTTAGGCAAACAATATGAACCACGCGACAGTCACATAAATCCCATAAGAGGATAATAGGAGAAACAAGATAATACTTAAAAATGCGATATAAATTGAAACTTCCTTTTATTTGGAGTCATTCTGATCAGTCAGTATGTTAAAAGATATAAATAACAACTTTTAATAGCTATAAATAAATAATGATATCATGATATATCAAAAAATATCAATACGTGTTGGATGTAGCAATGAAGAAATTCGGTCATCGCTTAGCTCTAGTCCTGCACCCGTCATTTAGACTAATTAGGAGTGTCAAAATATAACTGCTTATAGATTGAAGCAGATTTTGCTTACTGCTCGATTCAAGCTATTAGCACATTTTGCACGAATTGTCTATTCTTCTGCCAAAATCTTGGAAGTGACTATTATAGAGATAATGGAAGTGGTATGGTCTCTACAGACATAATGTTGGACAGGAGAATACAATTGTACACCCTGGAAAAGGGCAGTATGGATACATAAACTTATTACTAGGATATTGATAAAATTTTGGAATTGAAATAATACATCTAATGCCTAATCACCTGACCTTAATTCTATGGAACATGTACAGGATCCATTTGGGCATAGCGCATTGTACCACTATTTAGCAAACATGACTTTGTTAAGGAGCTTCAACAGTGCTGACAGAATTCCCCTCAAATTCTACAGAATAATGTACTCAAGAGTAAGTTAAACTGACGCTATGTATGCAATACGATGAGATCTGACAATATGGTTTCATAAAGAAGCTATTATCTAATTATTTTGCTTATTTTGACAATCTTTCAAAATCCATAATTTTGTGCGTTTTCTTTTTGCTCACTGTATTTCCTACATATTTCAATATATTTGTTGATTTTCGCTTTATATTTTTGCGTAGAATTATCTGTATTTCATTTTTATGCTTTCAAAAGTATAAAACGGTTTCAGCTTGTTTATTATTACATGAAATGTTGTTTCTTTGTATATGGCACCAGTATAATATCTTCTGCATCTACGTGGGTAAATTGAATTGAAATATTGCTGTTATAAATAAAATTTTATAATTCTGTGACAACATGGTGATAATCTCATACGTAAATTAAAAATTGCATTTTTATTTCTGTTTTTTTTTTTTTTTTTTTTTTTTCTAAATGGGATAAAATGTAGATACGACAGTTTTAGTTTTAAGAAAAGCCATTCTCTAGAGATCCCAGAAGCTCAGTCAAGCAGAGGATCACAAGATGAAAACTATGAAAACAAGAGAATAAACTTCACTGCATCATAAATTCCCATCCTTTCGTTAAAATATTTCGATTATTAAGAATTTTATTTGGTTTTCAAAACTAAAGCATGTTTTCCAAACTGCATGTTTCAGCTTGTTTACCAAACTGGAAATATAAAATACTTTTCAATTAAGTGCCCGAAATTTAACTTCTAATCACGCAGAAGCAGCTATTTATTGAAAATTATACTTTAAAACCTCTTTATTTATTTACTGCTGATCTCAAGTTAATGAGCATTAATTTTATGTAGTGTTAGCTGAATGCAACTCATTATGATAAAAGGTCTTTAAAACAGTGACTTGTGGATATTTGATCGTTGCTTACATTTTGTAAAAAATATAAAACCTTCAATTATTTTCTGCAGATTTCAAGTTAATGAACAACAGAATTATGCAGAGTTTGTTGAAATCAGTTAATTATAGTAAAAGGAGTGCTGGTAATTACTTGATAATAATCTGTCTTAGTGTACAAAAACCTTTATATCTAAGAGCAATGGCTTTCTATCTGACCCGAAATGTGAGATGTTTACCTTTCTCTCTGAAATAAACTTTCGCTGCAGCGAAAAAATATGAATAAAAGACACTGTGCTTCCTACGCCATATTTGCATTAAAGGCTGAGTCTAAACAAACATGGGCTCTAATTACTGCTCACGAAAGAATTCGGAGTCCTTACAGATGACTCATATTCAATAAATAACAGCTGGAAAAATCTGACAACAGAGAAGGCTTCATAAAAGTTCTCCATCGGTGCCTTTTAAGAAACAGTCTTATTTTTCGGCAGAACTGATTTCAGATCCGATGAAAATTCTAATTAAGTGAAAGTGCCATGTAACATGTGAAAATATTCTAGGCTGAAGAAGAATTCTTTCGCTTTTTCTGTTTAGAAAAAGTATTGTTGAGATTCTCAAAAGACTCAATTTAATCTTTAGTTGCATCAATTCTTAAAAATTTCCTTCAAATTATTGTTGAATAGGCAAATACGCGCATTTTGTGTTTTTGACGCAATTGTATGATCATTGAATATATATTACAATTAAATATAATTTCAAGTTTCCGCCTTGTTTTCTTTTTTTTCTTCATGCGCCATGTATTCAACAAGTTTTCGAAATATAAACTATTATTTCATTTCCTTTCACTGTGTTTTTTTATACCTACTTATATCAAGTGATTCAAAAAACCAGAAAAGATATTACGAATTAATTTTTCGAAAATTCATAGAAAAAAAAGATACTGTTTCAACAGAAAGAATGAAAATGAATTTTTTTTTTTTCAAATAATCCAACATTTTGCCGACAAAAAGTTTTTATTTTCTACATACAGATATTGCAGCAGTTTTTCTAGCCATGCGTTATATAGGACAACATCCAGTTTAGAAGTCTTCTATATACTGTCCCTCATTCAGCAATAAAAACTGCAAAGGTTTGCAATATTAAGAAATATTTGAAGCAATATTGAAGACTACAAATGAAAAAGACGCAGTAACTGCCCATTTTTTATTATTTTACTTTATATGCTATTCAAAACACAGTAAATATGAACATTTTCAATATGAAAAATCATTTCAGAGCCAACAAGTTTTTAAATATTTAGGAAACAGCTTTGGTAAATGATGTTAATCTAAGTACTATTAGGTATGAAACTCCTTTTCCTTCTCTTTCAAATGTGGAATTCGAATATTTACTGCGTATTCCTCCTCTGGCTATGTAAAAATTAGCGATTGTTCTTATAGAGGAAAGAGAAATATTCCTTGAGAGAGAAAGTTACCTTGTAAATACCATCCGAAACAGATGATCAGACGTTTCAGCTATTCAAAGAGAACCATGTGTCCTAATTATAGAGCATGAATTATTAGAAAAAAGAAACTTAATATTATGCTTTTAAATATTGAAACTTCTGAAATTTTTACAAATGCCCGATACATCCTTTTATCTATTAAAATGTATAAGTATTTCGTAAACAATTTTTTGTGTGTCTTATGTTTGTAGAACTTCATACAAATATTCATTTTAATTTTTCTCAAAGGAAACGAGTAGAACAAAGGTATTTCTTGAAACACATAAATTAACCCTTAATCTTTTTTTTCTCAGTGTAGTTTGAAAGTTCTATGATATGCATTGCATATTGGGGGCCGCGGTTGCCTGTAGGTGAGGTATCGGCTTCGGAGCCGGAGGGTTTCAGGCTCGAGACCCGATTCCCCCGAATAACCGTCGTGTAAGCGGGTCTGGTCCACTTTAAATCCATAGTTACTAAACGTCTTTCCGCTGATGTGGCGTGGAAGTTTGGAGAGGAGGTGCGAGCTCAGGTGTCGTCCTCATCATCTGACCGCGTCTCAAAATTACGAGTTCCGTTTCAAAATAGCCCTTGTGGTGCTTTATAAATGGGATGTTAATATAAACCAAACCAATAGGTATTAGAGATGTTTAGAGTGGTCTTAAGAGGAAAGAAATTTTAAAAGTTTGGAGATGAATAAAATTTAGTCGTATCAAAAATGATGAAATGATCGTAGCTTTATGCAATTCATCTTTAACATTCCAAAATATATTGAGCAGAAATTTCAAGTGACATTTTTTTTACGAACTTGTAACACAAGAACATGAATTATGATAATTTTAAATTTGAATTAAATTAATTTATCTTCAAAAAGAGAAAAAGGCGAGCACTTTATACACAAGAAATGCGTTCAACAACAATCTGTTAAAAATAGACATCAAGTAATGAAGTACATCAATATTTAATTATACTGCTCGTTGCTTTCTGTTAATAGATGGCATGGAAAGTTAAAAAAAAAAAGCTGTCGTATAAACATATTTTAATGTCAGAGTTATAAGGAAAGTATTTTCTCTAAAAAAGTTTTATTCCTCTTAGTGTCTTAAACAATTCAAGTAATGGGATCGTCTTATGCTTCAGTGCATTGAGTAATTACTTATGGGTAAGAAAAAAGACTCGAACAAAGGCACACGTATTCTAAAATGTCTTTTTCTCAGGTATGATTAACCTAGAAAACGGAAAAGAATTCATTATGTATGAAGATAGGCGAGACTGAATTTGAAACTTTTTTTTCCTTCATTCTCTAGTTTTTACGATAAAGTCGCAACTTTAACCAAACAAGAGATTTTAAGCTCTCGTGAGTTTTTTTTTCTCTCGAAAAGATCTTTGCAAATGAGGGTTAGTATTCTCGATTAAAAATTGGAGCGATAATTTTAAATCTATTAAGCATATGAGCGTTTTACTGCAATGAATTTACATTTATTCTGAAAATTTTTAGTACACAAAATGGATCACAAATATTATAAATTTATTACCTTTTGTTTTATTTTGTCTTGAAGAATTTTCTTACATATGGTTTTTGTAAAATATTACATGAAACTACAATATTTGTGCACCTTAATTTCCCATAGCTGCTTGATTCCGATTGATGAATACTTGACAAACATAAAACAAATTGATCTATTTGGATCATTCTGCAATTGCCTTTAATTTTTATTGTTTTCAAAATTTTTACACATATTATTTAAAGTATATGTTTAATTATTCTATAACAAAAAAAATTAAATGTTCTGTTAATTGCCATATGCTCAGAGAAGATAAAAGAATTTTGAAAAATACATTTGTTTCTCAAAAATATAAAACATTTGAATGAGCCACGTAACACTATTTAATATATTACCCATTGCAGGTGTCTAATATTTTATGTCACTAAACAGCGTGCTCATTATTTGACTGTAGATTATCAAGTATAATATTTTGGGAGGGTAAGATGAAACAGATTTTTAGTTTTGCTAAAGTTGTAATTTTTTCAGATTGCATAAAATTCTTTAGTTATATAAATAACCAGAAATCGTATGGATTCAAGTCAAGAGAACATGGTTAAATCATTGGAGAATATAAGATTAATTAGTTGTCAGAGGTGAAGTATAAGATGTTGATTCAGAAACATTTTTATTACATTTTGGGTATCGGAAAGAATTGAAGCAAAATTTTACTGCAAATGTGTAACATTTCTGTGAAACATTTATTGTTCCATTTAAAAACATTTTATCGTTACATTATGAAACATATTTTGTTACATCTAAAGTTTCAGAATAGATATGCGTTTGAACTATCACTTGAATGGGATATTTGGCAAACGCATACGAATTTCTGGTAAAAAGTTTGGATTTACCTTGGTATAAACATAGCATTTTGGGTGTTCACAATGTTATTGAAATAAAAGTATACTTAGATACTCCAAAGAATGCCCTTTGGCTACTTGAACATGCACCAACTTCGGTTGGTCGATATTTTATCATCTATGCACTATTTCAGATTATTTTGTAAAAAAAAAAAGATAAGGTGTTTGGATGGAATTTGAATTTAATACTATCCTTCAAATTTTTTCATATTTTAAATCAAAATTCGCAAAGAAGAGCTTACTATTTCAAAGAAAATTAGTTCAAAAATATTCTTTTCAATATCATTTTAAGATTCTTGTGAGGGCCTAAATTCTAAAGGAAGGATATATGTTCCAATTCCTTAAAAAAGATTAATTTAAAACATATGCACTATCTATTAAAATGGTTGAACATGTATTAAACATAAGAATTACACATGAAAAAAAGTGATTACTATATTTCAATCGTTATTCTATTTTAAACTTTACGTTTTTGGAAGCTTCTATTTCAAATAATAGTATTTGAAGTAATATTTTAATATTTTAAATGACACTTAAATTAAAGTTTAATAAACCATACGAAACAGTTTGAATTATGACAAATGATCTGAGTAGTATATCACAAATAATACGTAAAGTATTGACTAGGAACTGAATAAAGAGTTTCAGTATGCAAGATTATTTCCTTGCCCTATAAAAACTTGAGTGTGCACTAATATCTTTTTAGAGGTGGGACACGATTATAAACTTCTTTTGAATCTCAAAATTTTTATAAATTTGCATTGAATCGCCATTGCATAGATGTTTGGTTCAATCTACACAGTATTATAAATATAGAATATGCCAAATTTCAGGAGGATATTTTACATAGAGTTTTAATTTAAGAAAGGAAAAGTTATGAAAAATCAGATTTCTAGAAAAATGAGTAACGTTTATGTTTCTAATTTACACTGAAAAGAAAAATTCTTCAATAGACCTCAATTTTACAGATTTTTCCTCTCTTTCTCCAGTTTAATAATTTTATTTTATTTTATTTATTTATTTTGAAATTTTCAATGTTGGAAAATTTTTTCTTCGTTATTTTAACACATTTTTATTATAATTTACCTTCAACCACCATCAACAATCTTAAATATTTCTTTAGTCCTCCTTGAAAATGGAGCTATAGTCATTGATAGTTATTTGCCCTAAGTACCATTGAAATGCTTTCCATGCATTTATTGTCGAATATTAAAGTAGGAATGGAAAATCAAGATACCACAATGATTCAAAATTATCTGTTGCGTTGACAACGTTACCTTGGCAACAGTGTTTCTAATATTGAAGGTATTGCTGAACAAGAGCTATCTGTAAACTAATAATAAGTACGCTTAGTTTAATTTGGACTTGCAAAATGATATTTTAATCTAAAAGGAACTCAAAATGTTTATTGTCTTAAAATATTACAATGCATTTAAGTGTATTTTTCATAGAAAATTTATCTGATGTCTTAAATGATTTCAATGCATTTGCTTGAATGAAAAAAACCTGATTTATTAAATGGATAGCCATTATTAGATTTGATTGAAACCATTTAACAAAAAGAAAAACTTGCTCTATATAACTTGCTTTATAGATATTATTTTTATTTCACTAGCAGAGATGAACTTTCTCTCGTTAAAATATAATTTTCGCCATGCTGCGAGCCTGTTATCCAGTTTCTATCAGATGCAGTACAGTTCTAGGAATTTAATTGAAGATGACGAACTTTTATTAACATATTAGAACCCTATCGAACCTTTTGTTGATATTATATTTTTTGTTGGGGATTTTGGTTCGGTCCGTCATCCCGAAAAACGATGTATTCGCAGAGTCTAGCGATGGATAAGGTGAAAAAGCATATTTTGAGGATATCCTTAGTTTGACCACTGGCTTGAAAATAGGAATAAAAGGGGATTTGTGATGTAGATTATCGAGGGAGAGAAATATTTGGCTTGTCGTCAGAGGTGCCTGCATGTCTCTCAGGGTCGGTAAGCAGGAGAGGAATATGTCCGAGGCAGCTGCCTTGGAGGGAACATTTATTTACATGTTTCAAAAAATTAAAAATTCATACTTCTTAAAAATTTTATGAGTTAAATCAGGACTATTTACAATGATTAATAAATTTTCGTTTGCTATTTTTTAAAATCCAGTATGTGAACCAATCTTCCTATAAACATAAGGTGAGGAACAGATTGAATTAGTTATATATATTAACGTCCCGTTTTAAAGTAACTCTAGGGCTATTTTTGGACGGACTTCGTAATCTTGAACCGCAGGCTAATGATGAAGACGATGACATCTGAGCTGGCAACTCCTCTCCAAACTTCCACACCACACCAGTGGGAAGCCTTTTGGTCCCAACGGATTTAATGTGCCCCATACCCACTTACATAGTGGTTCTTCAGGGGAATCGAGTCTCGAACCTGAATCACTCCAATTTCGAAGCCGGGACCTTACCATCAGTCCACCTCGGCCCAAGAAACAGATTGATGAAGGCGCTCAAAAGAAATGCTCTTTCAAGAATACAAAATGATGAATTCAGTGATCCTCAAACTGAAAAGATAGTCGATAGCGTTGTAGCTCCACTTGAAGAAATTTTAGCTGAATTTTAGAATTTTTATCTTCTTTTTTGCCTACCATACAAAAATTTAGGTGAAGAATCACTGAATGTACAAGCAGAAAATGCCCTTTTCGCAGAGACTGATTGATTCTATTAATATTGATAATTCTTATGTTGTCTCATCATCGATTTGCATTATAATGAATTTTCCTTCCACCCGGAAAGTCCTGTCCAATGTGTATGAAATTCAAAAATCTTGAAAATATAATTTTAGACATAGAAATTTTATGGGCTTTATCTGGTAAAATTTTTTTAGATAAAATATATATTTGTTTCACCTGTCGTTTATGATATTTTGGTTAAAATGCCCCTTAATATTTCTTTAGAATATATTGGAATAATATCCCTTAAAACAGTACTGGTTGAATATGGAAAGAAGAGGAAATAACAAGATAGGCCACCGATCAAAGGGGCAAAATACATGCGCCTTTTGAAATGCAGACTGTTTATAGCAGGGGCGGACAATAAGTCGATCGTAATAAACAGTTGGACCACCAATACATTTAAGGGTGACAGCCTTTACTAAAACCTAAGACGCGCATACAAAAGAAGCATATTTATGGAATATTGTATTATCTTTATCTTTTGAAGAAAACAAAGTTTCCCCTACTTCAAAATGACAATTTTGAAAGCACGTGGTTTAGAACTCAAGAATAACTTTTGAAATCTATGGACTTATCCTAATTTTTTTAAAAAAATGCATATCATTTAACATCGTTCTTTGGTTCTAACTACCTGTGTGAATCTACATTTTCAACGATGAATATGAACAAGACAACATATCATTCCATTCCCACAGACGAACACTTAGAATCCAGTGCAAGATTAGCAGTTAATAATTATATAACGAGATGTAGGCGGAGAGTATATAGCCAAAGTTTTCTACTAATTATAACTACAGAAACTAACTTTAGATGAAAATGATTCATTTTTTAATGGATTTTGAATTTTTATATTAAATGCATCATTTCATTTTATATATTTGTGGCAATTATTATTATGTTTGTAGTTATGTAGATGAGTACATATTCGTTATTTATTATTAAGTTATAATAAATATTCTAACCTACGACACTGGGTGAACCGCAAAACTTTGAAAAAATTTGAAGTAACCCGTGCTCTGAAAAAATCAGCCCACCTCTGGTTTACCGGGTTGGTGGAAGTCAATGGCAAAGGTCTGTAGCCAAACGACATTTTTTCGATGTTAGCAAGTGTGCAATCTCCCTTTTTATTCTATGTGCTTTTAAAGGAATTTGATTTACTGATCGAAATCAGTATGTGTGCAAGAAGCCTTTGATATTTCAAACTCGATCCTCGCTAGAAAGGTCACATTAAACAGCCATTTTATCTTGTTACTTGTAAGTAGTTTTTGTCTGTGGCTGGCACTGAATGAAAAGAAACTAATGATTTTTTTGTTCAGGATCATCGTGGCTGTATTAAAGAGTAGACCTAATTCTCTTGATGTTTTTCAGGTTTAACTGAAACCTGAAAGTTTCTCCAACGGCTATAGAAAGATTAATGTGCTAGTGTCTTACATAGCATGAACATTGATATGCTTTCGGTGTTTTCTGTGTTGAATCGATAAGCATTCGGATTGGCACTGATCCACGACAAAAACTTGTATTCCGACAAAAACCAGGAATAGCAGCTGCATCCTTATCATGATTTTTGTAAATTCTTAATATTCTAAGTGCATTCCTATAAATTCATTGCGACTATTAGTAATATAATATCCCAGTTCACATGATTATTAATAGACTAAAGTCTAATGAGTTTCATGAGTTTTTACAAAATCTTTTTTTAACAGAAAAAAATGCAGTTTTGATTAAATATGAGTCAATTTTTATTAAATTTTTTTAAAAAAAATGTTATTTACATTTTCATATTCAAGTTCGATGATTTTAAATATTTAATCAAATTATCTTGGAAACTATTTTTTTTTACTGCAGATTCATTGAGTACATACTTTAAATAGTGTGTGTTTACATTTTTTAACCTTTTCGAATATTAGTTGCAGATGCCAATTTCTCTAAATAGGTCAACTCATAGCGTATGCTCAACCTGTTTGTATTCATAAAAGTATTTCAAGAATCTAGACTTCAAAAGTTTTATTTTCCAAGTGAACTTTTTTTTTTTGTAAACTTGCTGCTTAATCTAACCATAAATAGAATGCAGTTGTAAAACTTTAAATAAACATGCACCACTTGATTAATTTGTTTGCACAAGAGCTATTGGGGAAGAATTTCGTGTTTTTGAACTCTAATCCGACACCAAGGCAGAAGGGAAGCAATATACGGTCTCTCACTATGTAAAATCTCTTTTGCTAAGAAGATCATTGGTAGAACTCGAATTGCTCTCGGACTTATTGGTATTCGAATCCGTAGTCATTTGAACTCTACAATTTGCAATTTACAACATGGCGTTTCAAATTGTGTCAAGAGATGTATTATTTTGCCAACGGATTCTAAAACCTTCCGCGCTTTTGCGCATGCGTTAGGTTGGGTTTAATTCGTCAAAATGGGGATGAGAGGAGAGATGAAAGGAGGAAATGTTTATATTTAACAATAAACTAAACTCGGATTGCTCGCGGACTTATGAGGCGTAAACATTGCAGATAATTCGCAGTACTGTTAGAAAAGATACTAATTCACAGTAAAATATTTCAGAGCAATTTTTATTTACTAAAAAGACATAAATATTAAATTATGATGAACAAATAAAAGATTTCTATTCTTAAAATTTGACAGCTTTTTTTTTTTGCAAAATAATTTTTTTTATGTCAAAACTCTTCTTTTTCAATATGTTATTGAATTTTTTGACAATACTTTGAGATCAATATCGGTGGATAATCGAAATTTTACTCTATTTAAAATTTTTTTTTCATTTAAGGATTGGCTGTAAATAATAAAGTCCAAAAAATATTATAAATATTATTTTTAAAATATATGGTATTTTTAGATTTAAAATTTAATATTTTTTTAATATTATTAATAATGATTTTTTCCATAAAAATATTATTATTATTTTAAATATATTACAGTAAGGAAAATTTGAACCAACACTTGAATTAGCCATATAAGCAATCAATACGTAATTTTGAATTAAAATAAAATAATGTGGGCTGAAACGACAAGCGGAAAAAAAAAAAACTAAACGTAAAAGTGTTTAATAGGGCGGAAATCAAGAACAAAGAATGACGAGGAATTCCGGAAATGTGCTCATCTTTCTACGTTTAACCCCTTTGTGAGATGTAATCGGCGAAAAATTGTCTCAGAATACTGAAACGAACAGTAGTACAGAATTCTTAGGTGATCTTTTCCTAATAGAGATATATAATGCAAGAAATTCCATTATAATGAAAGAATTTAATTTTTCTTTCTTTTATATGCTGTATTAATGCAATGTGTATTTTTTAATTGTTTAAGTTTTACAACGAAATAGAATTTCCTTAAAAAGTTTTAATTTAGAATGAAAAGTTCGTCAATTCTGAAAACATCTTTTCTATTATCACTTACTTGCATTGTATTTTTTAAAGAGATTTATCAAAAGGAATTTTAATTTCTGACTAGTCTAATTTTTTTTTATTTATACAGAGTAGGCAAACAGCCCTAAAACACTACAAAAAATCATAAAATACAAAATATAATCAGACCGTAAAATGGCATCTGGGATAAACATTCCATGTACATATGGTTGTTTTTGATACGAAAAAAAAAAAAAAAGAATACGTAAAATAGCCGATATTTGAGTTTATAAAAAGCGATTGCGTTAGGCATATACAAATTATTTTGTTATTTATGAATCTATAGGCTGCCAGCTAATCAATCATTTGTTTGTTCATTCAGAATATCAAGCGATGAATCTATAAAAAAATGTCAAATTCGCCTAAGTTTTGTTGGGGAAAATTTATCTTAATCATGAAGAGCTCTCCAAAAATTTCGACAGCAGAAGAATGTGAAAGCTAAAAAATGTTTTTTGAGCACTTACAGGGCTAATAATTTACTAAACTATGTCAAGGAACGAGCATAGAGAATTGTGCGTGTTCCAGTAGACGACGCTTAGTTGAATCTTTATTTTCCAATATAAAATCAAAAATAGATGCATTGATATCTAATACAGCAATCGGGACCTGTGTGGATGAAGCTACAAGGCTTTTGGATTTACCGGCATTCACGGTGCAGAATATTCTTCATGGAGACCTGGATCTGCATCCCTATAAATTGCAACTGTGCTATGAACTTTTACCAGCTGTTACTTTACAAAGAAGAACTTTTGCAATTCTGGTTTTGTTCAAAATTGCATAATCGAATTGGAATTCACCAATCCGAAATAATCAAATTAGCTGTTTAATCTCTTGTAGCCAAACGGTTAAAGGGTATAATTCACTCATTCTTTTACTTAAGAATATTTAAAAAATGCAGTAAGACGTAAATGGCTAGAAATGTGCAGAGTTAAAAATCGCTTCGTATTAACTTTTTGCAGGTCAATGCAGTGAAAAGGATTTACCGCATTACAGGGAATAGGTATTCTCCATAAAACATTTATGGATGAGGCAACAAGTTGCATTGCAAATTTAATTCCTTATTTCTTAATCTCACCCTTTTAGAAGCATCATTAACAAGCTCTGCATGTTCAATGGCCTCCTTGATCAGCATATTTGATTCCAGCATACTTCTGGTTGCAGGGACAATTGAAATCACATTAATATCGATGACGCCTTTCAATATCCCAAGATATGGAAGAGATAATCGAGAAGAGTGATTCCTATATCCGGAAATGTGCGACTCGTAGTGGATTGTACTTTCTGGTGGAGGCGTTGCAGAACACTGGTAATAAAAATCTTAAAATTATCCTATATTTTGTGTATCTACTCATTTTTTTATATTTGTGACCTTTTCACTGATTTTGGACACTAATTCTTGTTTATTAATGTGTGTTTGTATGTGCGCAAATTTCTTAATAATATCAATCACTATATTCTAATTTAAAGCAGCAAATATCATAATACGCATTTATACAGAGTGTCCCAGGATCATTGGGACAAACTTTAAGGTGAGGTAGGGAACATCACAAGGATTCATACTTGCATAGTAACCCATGGTCGAAAACGTCAAGGGAAAGTAGTACGACAGGTACAAGGAACGAAGTGACACAGGATTGAGATCAACTGAAATATTTATTGGTCAAAGATATTACCTGCATTGGGGTAAATGATTTGTAAAAATGTCCAAAGTTTCTACCATTTCTAGAAATGGATGCGTTATACCGTCGGACTCGCTCAAATACATATGAATTTTGTTTATATCCGCAGCAGCACAGACAATTCTTGCAATCAGATTCATTTTGAAATACACAGGTGTTACGTACACAACACTTTTCAGAACAACCCAAAGAAAGAAATCCATACTGCTTAAATCAGTAAAGCTTGGTGGTCAGGGAACTGATCCACCACGCTCAATCCATCGGTGACCAAACACCCGATTTAAATGTTCACGAACACATCTGCCATAATTGGGAAGTGCCCCATCATGTTGAAACCACACATGTTGTCTGACGTGTTGTAGAACAGGGTCACGTAAACCTGGTAGCACCTGCACCTTTTGCAAAAAAAAAAAAAAAAAAAAAAAAAAGCTGAGATAATCTGCAGATATTAGAGGTGCTGGCAACAAGTAAGACCTGACTAAGAGGTCTCCAACTACACCAGCCCAAACATGCAAAAAGTGGTGTTGAGCAACGCGAGGTTTCAAGCCATGGGGATTATCACAAGCCCATAAACGCGGTAGTGGTTTGAACACATCTCGCGTGAAGCACGCCTCCATTCGTAAATAAAGCCTAGTATGGGAAATTCTCTTCGTGGTGATATTGGTCGAAATACCGGGATACCGTGCTAAACGCACATTCAGAGGATGATTTGTGGGGAGCAATGACTGTATTCTTTGAAGATGGTATGGATGTAAGCCTTCACGTTGCAAAATATGATAAACATTACTCCAGGATCCTCCAACGGCAGCAGCGATGACTCGTACGCTGTACTCGGATTCCATCAAACAGTATCCAACACATTTTTTTTCCATGCTGAGAGTTCGAATCACTACTGGTCCGCCCTCACTATGTCTATTACCTCGTAATGATCTATATTCATATAAATTGCAAGAAAATTAGTAAGCATCTGGCTGTCCATTGCATCGCTCTGTGAGTACCTTTCGAGATACAATCTCTCTGATGCTTCTGCCAATCCGTAAATCAGGTGCATATCTGTCATCTCGTTCATAACGTTCCATTCTCGGCAATGATAACTCTAAACAGTGTTGCACTGCAAGCCTGTTTCTTCCAATGCTCTTGTGAACAACGTTACCTAGCGCCGAACGAAGTCGTTTCCGACAATGGGTTGCTATGCAAATCTAAATCCTTGTGGTGCTTCCTACCTCCCCTTAAAGTTTGTCCCAATAATCCTGGGACACTCTGTATACATATTCATATTCATTTTCAAATGCCTATATTTAATTTGAGAATAAACTGCTTCTTCATTTTGGCGAGGGTGAAAAGGTGCATATTCTACACATTTCACTGTCTTCTTTAGCACGATTATTCTGAAATAAATACCCAAACAACCTCTTTACATGAACAGTTCCCATTTTATTTTTACCTTTACATGGAAATTGCGTTTCTAGAAACATAAGATTAGAAAATATATTTTTCCTTTCAAATAACATGCAAGAAGTTAAAGAAGCGCGTTAAATTTGATTTAATTTGTCCTATTTCTACTATTTGAATTATTTTATATATTATCTTTTTAACATTTACTTTGAGTATTTCTAAATTTTTTCACCAAAGTAAATTTAATTTAAATGATAGTTAATAATTTTTGCATTTTGTTAAAATTGCTATATTTCATTAAACATTACTATTTTTTCTACTTCCTAGTGTATTATTTTATTTTAAAGAGAATAAATTTTCATAATCTAGATCATAAAAGAATTAACCGCTAGGCAAAATCATTTCAATTTGTGTTGAATGTGATAAAATACACATTTTATTATTTCTAAGTTATTTTATTTCTAAAATCATACTTTCGATAAAACAGAAAAAAAAAACACTTATTTGTTTTATAATCACATTCTCCTGAGAATTGGGATGAGTTTTAAACATGTTTCCTGAAACGCAAGTCAATGAATAGGGCGGATTTTTCTATTGTTGATGCATCATAATAATGATCAAAAAAAAAAAGAAAAAAAAAGGGAATTAAAAACACTTTTTTGGAGATGAATCTTTTATCTCATTTCTTTTATAATCATATTAATAGCATTTTTATATTTCTTTATTTTACTATATTTGCTTTATAGTATATTTTTATATATAGTATATTTACTATATTTGCTTTATAGTATATTATTATAGCCATGTTGGCCAGTGATGATTCATAAATAAATTATGCAGATGTGTAGAAATAAATAACTATATTATGTTATGAAGAATTAGATAGTACATCCTCCATGCAGCCTCAAGTAAAAGAAAATTCAAAGCTACACAGTCTGAGTTTTAAACATTTGAGTTTTAGTTCTTTTCGTAAAATGATATAGAGGAGATAGTCATCAATTAGTTATCCTCAAAATGATCATTTTTTTCTCCATGACATTTCCACCCTTAAGTTCTTTTAAATAGTTTGCTTTAATATTTCCGAGGTGAAAGCCATTTAAACTTAAGACATTATCTGTTTTTTGTTTACTGTCATAATAAATCTTTCATAAAAACTTAAATAACAACATGTTATTGAATTGTTTATCATCTGACATTTAATTTCGAAACAAAACATAGTTCTTATTGCAACCGTGGATTTCTTCTTGTTTCGAATAGTTGTATAAAAATAATGACTTGGTCTATATAAATGATAAATTAGTCTACCTCTAAATCTATTCCTGCTTGTAGACTATTCGGAATGTCTGATAAAAGAAAATGATACACAGTTAGAAATCCCGAAATGCTCTTAGCTAAATGATACATATTTGGAGAAAATCAAGTACCCTATTGAGTCAGCCATAATCATGGATAATATTAGTGGAATTCTGTACATCGACATACTTTCTCAAAGAATCTCAGTTCATAGGATTCAGATTTATTAAACTCAACCATTGATTCACTTTTTTTTCTGCGATTATTAATTTCTATTTTTTTCCCTCGAAGTATTGGATTCCTTACAGGAGGTTTCAGTTCATTTTAAACCTTTTCGGTGTTTTCAAATTTCGATTTAATTCTTTCGGTGTTTTTGCCTGAATTTTTAACGAAAATTTAATGAAACTTTTTTATCAAGTTGAAAATTATTTAATGAATATTTGATTCTTCAAGGTATTTTAACTTTTAGAAATATCCATTATCCATCCATTATTAATTATTATCCATCCATTATTAATTACTTTATTCATTATTTATTACTTTAAAGGTCAATACTTGGACAATATACGAAGTTATTCTGCAAAGAACGTTTGTAAAGCAAACCAGATAATGCTGCCTCTGTTTCTAATCTTTGACCAACAAATTATTTCTTAAACTATTTAACATGGAAATATTCTTCCATTCGGAAAAATGTTTCAATTAAAATGGAGAATAATTTCGTATGCCATTTGGGCCAATCAGTGCATTTGTAATAAAATTACGTTGTATAATATTGTATTCAGTCTTCCAATCTTATCAGTTTCATTTACTTAAAGATTTTAGCACATTATCACATAAAATATTAATAAAAAATTCTTTCCATTTGTTGAACCTGATCAAAAGTAAAGCTTTTATGATTGAAGCTTCTTTTCTCCTGTGAAAAACAAGAATCGCTTGCCAATTTATTTCAGACACCAACTACATTGTTTTCAAAGAATGAATTACTTTGACCAAATTAATAACGTCATTCCACATTTTTACTTGCGTATAAATTAAACAGAAAAGCATAAAACATGTATCTATCATGGACTCAAAATATAATTAAAATATAACAGATCACGAGCGATAAACAAAACAGTAAAATGCATTGCTTAGATTCGCAACAAATAAAAAACTAAACATGGTTATAAATAATAATCAAAAATATTAAAATAAAAATAACTACAAAAGTAGAATAGAAAAACGCGCCGCGAAGCAAATTTCTCTTGAATTATGCAATGCTGCTTGTGTAATAGAGTTACTTGGTATGAGAATTAGAAATAAATATTAGGTTTAAATGCAAAAATGGAACCAAAAGGAAATAAACGATGAATCCAGCCTGAAGACTTTTTCAAGGGTCATTCTCAGGCAGGAATTCAAATCAGGGACCTTTTTCTGTGGGGGTCAGACCTTCGTCTAAAACATTGACCCCTCGTGACCCGAAAATCCCAATAAATTGAGGTTTTGGAGATAAGAATTAGTATCATAAAATCAAAAACAATAAATTACGTAATAATAAGCAAAATTCTATTTCAAAAATTTTAAATCGATGCAAGACCACAGTAAAACCGAATCCAACTGCAATAAAGATCATTTAATCATAAAACCAAAAAACATCAATAAAATATAAAAACAAAGAACATACCAGTTGAAGGTAAAAACTCCAAAAAACTTTTTAAAGAAAATAAATCTATCAGAGGAGATCCACATTTCAAACTAAATTCAATTTTCCCGCGTTCAAAGCTGCATACACCCTATGAAGCTTGATCAAAGTGCCTCGTCAGCATAAGAAATAAATGAACCTATCTCAGCGCCATCTATTGAGTTAAAAATTAAAATGAAATTAACTAGAAAGCATATATTTAGTTGCGAAAAAAATAGATTATGTTAGAAAATAGATAAACCTTCCCTTATGAAAACTTCTATATTGCAAATTTTTTGGGGGAAATCATTAGAAGTTAAGTTTTTAATGAGATTATTTATTGCTTCAATATAAGAAATTTTGTTATTACAAACTGTTTTAATCCTGTTGAATTGTGAGAATATCAAATTTTTGAAAAGAGTTTAAATAAGAATGGTAATTTTAATTACCATTCAATAATGGTAAGGTTAATTACTTTGAAGTTAAATTTGACATGATTTTAGAATGTCATTTATTATATTTGTTCTACTCTAGGATTCTCATTAGAAGACCGTTTTTTAGAAATTCCGAAAATATTTTAATGGAATAAAATCTGGTCATTCTGAGATTAGTCACAAGGACATCTCAATCCAGTAATGTTATTTAAGGATTAGTCAGGAAAGTACTTCTTAAAGAATTAAAAATCAGATGGCGGAAGATATTTGCGTGTTGATGCTCCTTCGTGATGAAGTCACGTTGTTGACAAATCCTACAGAGAAATAGACCGATGCAAATAATGAGATAACAATCCAAAAAAGTGTATATATTAATTAGAAATTTAAGCACCGTCAAAGAAGAAGGGCCTGTTTAATTATTCTTCCAGATTCAACATCAAACTCTCACAGACCAATGCACTTGATGCTCGCTTTGTCGTACACCATGAAGATTTTTATATCTGCCAAAAGTAATTATTTTGTATCAACACTTGTTTTGTGAAATGACACTCATCTGCCCCCAAAATTCCATTTTTAAAAAAGGGATTTTTATTTTATTTATCTATAGACATAAAACGGTATTGTGCGTGGCATAGATATCGCTCTTACTATCGAATATCAACATTTAAAGGAAAAAAAAAAAACTACCAAATGAATGTTTCAGATTGCTTCACTGAACGCTTTGTAGCTACACTCAATACAATGCTTTAATCAGTTAATTAGTGCAGATGCAAAATAATATTAGAAATGTTTAGAAGAATGCTTCCGTATCGCTGATCGTTCCATTCAGTCAAAAGAACGAAGTAAAAGATATCAAGATCATAGAAATAAGCTATCAACCAGAAAGTTTATTCAAGTGGAAAAATAGGGTTAATTATCACTGGGCAGGTAATTGTTATGACTCGCCTATGAAAATTGATGTTAAGGGCACAATAACCATTATTTATCTGAGATGTGTACAAATAATTGATACAGATTGCCGAAAGCTAATTGTACATCAAATGCTTAAACGCTGTGAATAAAAAGTTCATAAAATTTCATATCTTAAATGTAAAGTGAAATTTCTGACGAAAAATGTTTTATAAGTTTACATACATTGTTTTTTTCTTTATGTGTATGATTTTAATATACAATATTTATTTTAAGATCTGATTTGTTATGTTATGAATACATGAAAGATATTAATGACTTTCATAACTAAATTAATGTGACAGGTGACCAACTAGGCATCAAAAGTGGTTTGTTTAAAATAAAATTTTAGGAAAAGATACCCATCTGCTAATATTAGCTTCATATTTGGCGAAACGAACACGCCATATTTTAATCAATAGATACGAGCTTACAATTATTTGCTTTTGAAATTTTGCATATACAAGAGCATTGCTAATTTCTCATTCACTACTTTTGGGACGATCGAGGATATATCTCAAAATATTTTCAACGGATATGCCATTTGATTTTATACTGCAGATTTTTCTAACGCATTTAATAGTATTTAACATTAATATATATTGCCTCGCATCCTCTTAATCATTCTGAATACATTGTTCATTTCGCAGCATTGATTATTCGAGGCAAGAGAGGCTAAACGATGAGAAACTTTCCATGAACTGATTTGCTTTTAAATTTGAATCTTTGAATAGATATTTTGAATTGTACAAAGATTAAGCATAAACTGAATACCCTCTTCTATAAGGAAAAAATTAACAAAATAATTCAAATTGCAATAAATTAAGCATCATAAATCACATTATATTTTATTACGATATTTGCATAGCAAGCGTAGATAATATAATGATATTAATGCTAATGTAGATATTAATGTTAAATTGTATCTGATCAGATAACTTTGGCCTTGAGATTTCCATCCAACTACATACCATTGGATTTCACTTACTGAATCAATTATAAAGAACCTTTTCACGGTTGTTTAATTTTATCCGTTAATATATTTTGATTAATGTGCTCACACCAATATCACCAGCTGTAAAATATTAAATAGCTGTATTGTATGATTGGTTTAGCTATAATTTTTAATAGAATAAACGTAAAGATTTAAGAAATAAGGATGTGGGAAAATGGTAATTGAAACATATCAAATGGAAATTAATTTCATAAACTACTAATTGATAAAAATGTTTGATTAAATAGTCAATGAACGCATATGGTTGTTACTATTCGTTTCAGTATTCTGAGACTACCACTATTCGACGATTCTATCTCACTAAGGAACGAGTCGTAGGAGGATGAGCACATTCTTTGATCTTGATTTCCGCCCTATTAGATACTTTTACGTTCAGTTTTTTTTTCTCCGCTTGTCGTTTCTGACCACGTTATTTTATTTTTATTCAAAATTGCATATTGTTTGCTTATATGGCTAATTCAACTGCTGGTTCAAATTTTGCTAATTATTTCATGTAATATATTTAAAATAATAGTATTTTTAAGTAAAAAATCATTATTAATAATATTAAAAAATATTAAATTATACATTATAAAATACCGTATATTTTAAAATCAATATTTATAATATTTTTAAGACGTTCCATATTTACAGCAAATCCTTAAGTGAAAAAAAAGTTTTAAATAGTGTAAAATCTTGGTTATCCACCGATGTTAATCTCGGAGTATTGTCAAAAAATTCAATAACATAAAAAAAGAAGCATTTTAACATTAAAAAAATCATTATTATTAAAAAAATAAGCTGTTAAATTTTAAGAACAGAAATCTTTCATTTATTGATGATAATTTAAGGTTTATGTAAATAAAAATTGCTCTGAAATATTTTATTGTGAATTAGTATCTTTTTCAAACAATATTGCAATTTATCTGCAGTGCTTAAGCCTCATAAGTCCGCGAGTAATACGAGTTTAGTTTATTGCTAAATATAAACATTTCCTCCCTTGATCTTTCCTTTCACCTCTATTTTGACGAATTAAACCCATCCGAAGGCATGCGCAAAAGCGCGGATAATTTTAGAATCCTTTCGCAAACAATATTCATTATTTAACTCGTGATATCATGATCATTATCTATTTACATCATTATTTGTCATAAGGTTATATTTACTAAGCAGTTGATTATTTCAGATTTAATTGAATTGCTTTTAACGCTTACTAAGAATGAGAAACTTTACTTCGCTCGAGCGACGATATAAATAATATAAAATTTAAGAGATATTGTTCAATAGGTATTCAGAATGTAAATTGAATTCAGTAATATATTTGCTGCGATATTTCCTATCAAGTAATTTTAATTCTTTTCAAAGATCACGTATGTCAATTCAGTTTAAAGTGAAAAACATTTTATTGCCTTCTATAAGACTGGTTCAAGAAACTATTCATAATGTCTTAGCTTCAAAAAATTTAGAATGGGTAAAAAAAGTAGTTTTAAATCTAGAAATATAACTAGTATTCAGCAAGTGATAACTTTAGATGAGATAGAACATTAGAACTTTTATTTCAATCAAAGCACACCTGTGCAAATAAATCAAAGAATCCGATCTTTGATCGAAAGGAAGAATAAACAGAAGAGCTAAATGCGCACCTTGAAGTATATAATGAAATTCGAGGAGCAAGAATTAGAAAAATAAGGCGCTTCTGAGAAAATGACTCTCCTTCTATTAGATTTCGGCCGTCGATGTGAGTAGGAATGCAAGAAGAATTCCATGCTATTGATGAACAAAGGAACGCAGCTAGAAGGACGCCTAAATGATGGAAACGGAATGTGGGAAATCATAATTCTCGATTATTTTGAGTTTCAGATAGCCTGACTGGTTCGGAAAATAAAATTTTTGCATTGATGAATTCAAGTGAGAATTCTTTATTTACTTCTCATATTAAGGATTATGCCTTGCAAACAAAAATAACTACATTTTGTCTGCCTGTATTGAAGAATTAAATAAAACGGCATTGAATGGATTTTTAATCAATATAATCTTACAAATACAGCAGATAATCATAATCCTGAATGTATGAATAACTTAAATATTAATACTTTCGGTTATTTTGAATTTTTATTCAGATATTTTAGATATACAATAGATCTCTTTTAAAGAATAAATAAAAATTCACCGATTTGTTTCATATCTGCCTGTATAGAGGAATTAAATAAAATGACATTGATTGGATTTTTAATTAATATAATCTTACAAATACGGCGGGAAATCATAAACATGAATGTATGGATAGCTTCAATATTAATACTTTCGGTTATTTTCGAATATTTCAAAGAATAGATAAAAAAAATAGATTTGGATATAGATTTTGTTTTTATTCATTTTTTGAATATTCAGCTTTTTTACATACAAGTAATAATTCATGTTTTCAATTTCGGTTGATTTCACTCTCAAATGAAAAAATAAAAAATTAAAGGAGTTCAAATCAAGGGATATTTATTTATCGATTGGCTGGCCAAGATTACTCAAGTAGGAGGTTCAAATAAGCAAGTAATCACATAAGTAAAAAAAAAGTCACCTGAATAGAGTTGAATCACACTTCTGCGGTTTCAATAAGTGAACCATCAGTTTTTCAAACCATACAAATATAGCAGTTTCCTCTTTACCTTTAACAAAACTGTTTTTATTGTTGTCTTCAGACTGCAAACTTCCGAACCCAAATTCTGAGCATTACTGAACAGAAAGTTGTGAATTAATTAAAATCATACTGTTCCGTCTGAGGTTGTTTTATTTCAAACCTTTGCTAACAAATTTACTATTCCATGCTATTTTTTTCTTATGTGTACAATAAAGGATATAAAAGCATATTTGTGTCATGCAGACTGTTTTTAAATGCATAGATTTTGATAATTAATAATTGTTTAACCTGCGATTAATATCAGAAGCCATAAGAAAGTTCTGTTATGGCCATTTGCAACAGAATTTATAATAGTTATGAGATTTTATTTTTACCTTTTTAATCTTTTATCACTTAAAAATGACAAAATATCAGTTTCCACAAATAATAAAGCATATATTTTTTAGGTTTTAAAAATTTTAATAATAAAAGAAGAAAATTGAATGTGATATCTTACCACTAAGGACTCATCACCTGTGAGTGAAGTTGGTACTCATTCTATTTAAAATTTTTCTTCGCCTAGATTACATTGAGCTGTTTATTTATTAATTTTTGTTTTACTTTGGTGCTATCCTGATAGTTCTGGTTGTAAGTTGGTGCAGAAGGGAGTGTAAGATCCTGAATATGGCAACACCGTGTCTGTATCTTAGATTATGCTATCGGTGTCTACGCTATTTAGCTCATTGTAGAACTGGGACCAAATCCGGAATAGAACTAGGATCTTCATCGTTCGGGGACTCAAAATCGGGATTTACAGTGCTGTCTTCAGCATTCTTGGAGCCGTCTTCACAATTCACACAGCTAAAAATTTCTTTAACACAATGTTGACCAGGAGAGTCATACGACGTCTTTTGATAACTATACGTTGTTGACCAGGAACGTCATGTGACGCCCTTCGAAAACCGAATGTAATTAATCAATCTTTCGAAAAAATCGCCGGCCAGAAGCGTCACTTCTTACAAAAGTACCCCGGTCAACAATTCGTTAAAGATTTTATCGTCTCTAATCCACAAAAGGCCTTTCTAACGAGAAGAAACATAATCTAGTTTAGTGTACTTATATTAACGTCCCGTTTTGAAGCAACACAAGGGCTATTTTGGGACATATCTCGTAATTTTGAACCACGGTCAGATGACACCTGAATTGACATATCCTCTTTAAGTTTCCATACCACATCAGTGAAAGAGCGTTTGACCCCGATGGATTTAGGTGCGCCAGACCCGTTTACACGACGGTTCATCGGTGGAATCGGGTATCGAACCTAAAATCCTACGGTTGCGAAGCCGAGACCTTACCATCAGGCCGCCACGGCTCCGAGAAGAAGCATAAAGCCATCGCTAGTAAACATTTAATGAGGAATTATTGCACATGTCATAGTGACAGATATGACACAAGCCATGATTAAAACTTTCCAATAAAATGATGAATATAGCTCGTTATTGGTTTTTCATACCATACAGCACAACGACGAGCTATACCCATTATACGACTGAAGCTACAATTAAATACGATAATAAATTTAGTTTAAAATTTCTATTCTATTGAATCCAGCTCTTTTATTTCTTATGTTTATATCATATAATTTTATTTACTATAAGAATTTCTTGGAACAAATCATGAACCAAATTGTTGTCAGTTAGTGGGAATTTCATTCGTATAAATATTTAGTATGAACATCGATCTGGTTAATATATATTTTTACTAAAGAAGGAACGTGTTGTGAAATAAACACAGTAGTGGATAAGAGTTGAGTAGACTTATGAAGAATATGGTGACTGGGGGGATTCTGGAGAATCGGAAGAAATAAGCATACATTTACCTGATATTGATAATGAAAGGAATAATAGTGAAATATTACCAAGACGAAAACGTGCTAGGCGGCTAATAAGCAATTCTGGTGAATGCTCTGGAGTCGCAGACACATCATCAGAAGAATAGACTTGATAGGAAATAGATAATGTTCCTGAAATAAAGAAATTTACGAGAGTGTCTGGCTCAAACGCTATGATTTTCAGAAAACCAGGCGCTAATCAGCAGTCAGTAGAGGTCATTCATATCAATTATATAATTTCAATGTAAGAATTAAAAAATGAAACAAGTTTTTAAAATAAAATTTAAAAGGTTATTTCTTTCGCAATTTTTCGTTTTGAATTCTTATTTTCCTGATGCGTAATATTTAGATATTCGATTTCAAAATATTTACTCAATATTTTGTGTAACAAAGAAAATATTGCTCAAAACAATGAACTTACATGTAAAAACATGTTCTAGAAAGTAAGGGGAAAATGCTTATTTCAGTTTTTACTTTATTTACCCTCGTGACTATCACCCGGAGGATACCTCGTAATTGAGGATGAGAAGCTTCTGGCATGGTGGCTGGTTCTCGCCCCCCCCCGTCCCTGTGGGTGCACGAAAGGAAGGGATCTGGCTCCTCCCATCGATGATAGGAAGGGTTGTACCGTGGCCGGTGATAACCCTTAGGACACAACGACAGTTCCCGCCAGTTTTGATGTGGCGGCGGTCCAGTCATTCAGGTTTATCCGTGTGCCTTCGAGCGGGTCGAAGCCTTCTTATCAGTGTTACAGAACAGGAACTTTATATTACGTAGAAAGTAACGCCACCTTTCTTTTTCACGAAATATACACTAATAACATAGAACAGTGTGTACCTGTGCTGTAACTTAGATTTAACTGAACTTAGATATTTTGTATTTGGTCAATAATGAAATGGTGTATAACAGAACTGTCACATAATGTTATAAGGAATTTACATTTCTGTTCAACTTTTCCAGTACTTATTATTCAGCATTATAAATTTACTGATCACTTAACAGTAAATTGTGTTTTTATCTAAAATGAATTTTCTCTAAAAAGCATGACAGGATTTATTTATATATATTAATTAAACCCTAATTTAACTTGTTAATGGGTATGACGAGATATTTCAATGCAAAACGAATTGAATATAAGTTAATTACTCTGTTAACAGGTTAAATGCAACATTTCTGAAAACTTACTATGTATTGAACAACAACATTTAAGATTTTCGTAATGAACAATTTCGTAAATGGGAAACGAAAAAAATATAAAGCTTTTAATTTTTTCCCCAGAAAACCTTTATTGGAAGTTGATTATTATAAAACAGGTAATATCGGCATTTCCTCCTTGCGGATCGGGAATTAATTTTGACCTCTTCTAACTATTTGTCTGCGTAGGATTTCCTTTGGGAACTTCTCCACGAAAAACTTTCTGCTGTCACGAGAAAGAAATATTACGCAAAAAGATATTACCTTCTCCTATATTAGGAAGCATATTAGAACTGGACACCATATGGCAATCTATATTAATCACTCACGGCAATTACCAGTAAGCGTCTCTCGGTAATCCATCAAAACACAACCCCGAGTTGGATGTTAATAAAGCTGTTCGTTTTGGTATTTAGATATGAATGACCGGAGACCATGCTTTTGTCATTTAGGGAATCGAATGATTGGACCGCCTTTAGGGCGTAAGATGTAATATCGATGTTAATCATCTAATGCCTTTGAGAGTGCGTGTTAGTAAAAAAGAATTCATATAGAAAACAGCTTGATTGCAATATATACTGCAATGAGTAATGCACAGAAGGACACGCATGCATAAAGCAAAATTATTATTTCCTAATATGAATTATGAATACTTTTTTCTTTGAACTTTTGATTTCCAAGATACAACGAAGTTTATCTTGTTTATACAAGTTTGGAACTTTAGATCGTTAATTAATAAATCTACTTATCTATTGAAATTAAATTAGATAACTTAAACTTGTTGCTGAGTTTATTTTGAGAATTTCATGTTATTTCGTCTCTTTTATATAAAGTAGAAGAGTAACTAATATACTGAGTGTTTGAGAATTGTTTACTTTATGAAAATAGAGGACCAAGGAATTTCTGTGAAATTTTGCTTAAAATTAGTGAAAACAATTACTGTAACACTTTATATATTGCAACGAGCTGATATAGAGAATTGCTTTAATCGATCTCAAGGGTGTGGACATACTGCCATTTAATTCCATCTCTTATAAACGATGCACAAACTGGACTCCCTTCCACAACAACAAACAACAGACGGGCAGAGAATGTACATGCTTTGGTTCGTGTAAATTGCTGTTTAGATCTCCAACAATTATACATATTGTTACGAAATTTTCTTTACCGGGGTTCGTTTGGATAGTGGAAGTGATATGGTGTGTAGAACGCTCAATCAGCAGTACAAAATAAAACAACGACGTTTATTTACAAGAAGAGACACAGGACAGCACAAAGCGACAACTATATACAGCACAGAAGACGATTATCTTCACCCGAGACGTGTAGCATACAACAGCATACACAGCAGCATACAACCAGAATCTACCGCAGACAGTAGCGCGCAGCTCAGTTCAGCACTAGCTTGCCTCAGTCGCTTCCGACTCCTCCGTCTTCTACTTCTCCGACTCTGGCTCGGATTACTGACTTCTCCCCTCGCTGCTCTCGAACTCGGTCTACTGGCTTTTCCGCTCCGTCTTCGGACTACTCCGTCGTCTACCAACTCGGACTTGACTCTCTGGCAGCCGCAGCCCCTTTTATAGGTCTCAGGAGGCAGGGCTAGAAGCCTGTCAACCAATCAGGAACGTTCGAGTCGTATCTCGGTTCCTACTGGACGGATCGGGAAAATTCTCGAAGTTTCGGGTATTATCTATTTTGGCGCCAAAGTCGCCAAATTTGTCGCCAAGTCGCCAAATGGTCGCCAAATTTGTCGCCAAGCTCTGGGACCTCCGACGCGCTAGTCCCATTCAGATGTCTGTAAAACTTTCTTTCCAATGATGGAACAAACTATGCTGGGAAGCCGAATTGCAGGTTTGTAACAATATATTTAGGTATCAGCAGATTTAGAGTATCTTATATTAACGTCCCGTTTTAAAGCAACACCAGAGCTATTTCGGGACGGACCTCGCAATTTTGAACCACGGTCAGATGAAGAGAATGACACCTAAGCTGGCACCCTCCTCTCCAAACTTCCAGACCACACCAGTGGAGAGAATTTTGTCCAGACGTATTTAGCGTACACCAGACCCGCTTACATGCCAGTTCTTCGTTGGAATTGGGTCTCGAATCTGAAACCCTCCGGTTCCAAAGCCAAGACCTTACCACCAGGACACCGCTGCCTCCTAGTTCTAACTCGAAGGATTTGCCTTGTGGACTTTGTTTAGTCCTTAAATTTGGAATCCTCTCTGAAAATGTACCATTTGAAATATTGGATAAAAGCGAAGAAAAAACTCTCGAATTACTAAAAGACTCACTAGAACCATTCCAAAAATAGTGGTGTATAAACAAAAGATGGCAATATTTTGAAGATGACGAGTCTAGTAGAAAATATTCTTAACAATTAGATTTATTTTAAAAGTACGTTTTCTTTTTTTGGACACACACAGCATAACATTTCGAAAAATTAGAAGTGGAAATTTATTTAGTTCCTTTTTCATAGCCTAATCAAGGTACAAAAAAAAATACATGCATACCTTATACATAACTTCTGGAGATGATGTATGCACCTTCGTGAATTCACCTTGGAACCTTTTCTAAAAATTGGATGGCCAAAAGTTAATTGTTTTTACCCAGTGCAATTCTGTAGGCAAAACGTCTGGTGTATTGAATATCTTCTATCAAGACAGAATTGTTAGTTGATTGTTTTTTTTTGGACAAAACCATATTTGTTCATATTAAAAATTGCCGTGTTGCTGTAACAGTTCAAGTATTGTTCGTAATTATATGTCAGGCATTTGTATGCTACTTGATTTCTTCGAAGGATTTCTTTACAATTACAATGAAGTAGTTAATTCTATTAAAATATCATTATGCATAAGGGTTCCTGAACATTGTCAGTATTCCTTTTTACAAAAGATTCAAAAATATCTTTCTGAATAAAAGACGAATAGCATTTGAAGCTTCTTCAGTTGGAATTTCAAAGCGAACCTATTGACTTTCACTCAATATGGAAAAACCTTAGAATGGATAGATGGAAAAATTAATTAGAAATTTTTTCTTTACCAAAGATAGTTGCATATTAACAAATGCTTCTTCGCATACCTGCGTTGTAAAATCCATAAGGCTGTTCTTGAAGAAATTAATATCACTTCAGCTGTTAGGCGCATTTAAAATGTCCTTTTTGTTTGAAAAGGATTATCAGAGGACTAATCACAAACTAACTACTCCGTCCCGTTGAAAAGAAACGAGAAAAACTTGAATGACTGGACCACCATCATAGCAACACTGGCTGGAACTGTGATTGAGTCCTAAGGGCCATCACTGGCCACGGTACAATCCTTCCCTAAGAAAGTACGCTCCGTCATCGATGGGAAGAGCCAGACCCCCACTTTTTTGTGTATCCACAGGGGGGCGAAAACCAACCACCATACCGGAAGCTTCTCATCCTCAATTAAGCGGTGCTCTCCCCCCTTGGGACTATCAGAGGACTAAGGGAGATTCTATTTTTTTTGTTGGGAAGACACGGCTTGATTCATCCAATCCATTCGTACTGTCAGATTTGTATATGGCTGACTTCCGTAAAATCAAATACAATGAAACATCTAATATTTTCCAGATGAAAATGATTTTTATGGATAGCATCTAGCGTATGAGTAGTCCTTCACTTTTTGTTCTTTCCAGAATGCTTTATTTTTGAGTCTTGATTTTATCAAAGAAAGCAAGGACTCAAACAAAATTAGTCAAAAGCGATTGAATTATCTAGATATTTATTTATAGCCCAGTATTTACTCCTACCACCCTCTAAGATCGAATCAACCTGTCACAAAGTTCTCAAAATAATTCTTATATATCTGTTCGGTGTCACGTGGGGGAGGGCACCTCGTACTTGAGGAGGAGAAGCTTCCGGCATGGTGGTTGGTTCTCGCCACCCTTCTGGGTACATAGAAAGATGAGGGTATGGCTCTTCCGATCCATGACATGACTTACTTCCTTAGGGAACCGTTGTACCGTGGCCGGTGATGACCTTTGGAATTCCCCCCAGTTTTGCTGTCGCGACAGTCCGGTCATTCAAGTGTTTCCGTATGCCTTCCGCCTGATCGGAGTAATCCTTTTGTTATTATTTATCTGTTTGTTGTCATCTCAAACAAATTTTTGTCATTTCTTTCGCTAAACACTTTTACATTAAAGTAGGGGGAAGAAGAGATTACATGCAAAAGTAGGAGGACGGTGAGGGGGAGGAGTTAGAAAAAATGGAAGAGGGAAACACTTCACCAAAGTGGTTGGTGTTGTCATTGCGTGTAAAAGCCGCATTTTTATCTAATAATGAATGAAAAAGATGGGCATTAAAAATTGTGTTGGATTAAAATGTAATGAATAGCATCTTAAGTAATATCACATGAACTACGTGAATGCCATCTCACCAATAAAGTAGGAGTGCATAAGTAAACCGAGTGCTCATAAACAGAATTGAGAGCCGAATTAGAATTAAAGACAATTTGACATCAATCCCTAGTATAGGAAAAACTTGCTAAAATCCAATGAAATTTTGATCAAATGTAATTTATTGTAGATCCTATGTATCCTATTACGAAGAAAAACATGTCTTTCAATGAAATTCTTAATATAGTTTCTCAGTAAGGGAGTATATCCAGTATAAGAGTCCCACAGGGTGCACTTCGTAATTGAGGATGACAAGTTTCCGGAATGGTGGCTGGTTCTAGTCACCCTTGTGGGTGTACGAAAAGGTGGGGGTTGGCTATTTCCCATCAATGACGAGATGTATTTCCTTAGGGAAGGGTTGTACCATAGCCGGTGATGGCCCTTAAGATTCAACCACAGTTTCCGCCAATGCTACTTTTGGTTCAGGTTTTTTGTATGACTTCGGGAGGTGGGGTGGAAGTCGGAGTAGTCAGTCTATGATATCCATTATAAGTAGCAATATGTATTTTTTTCTCGCGTGAACCGTCTGCTCTTATCCTTTTATTCACACACGTTTCGGGATGCGGCAATATAAAATCTCTACATTAGAGAGCGTAAAAATCTCAAAATTTCAATAGCAACTAGATATATTAAAAGTTAAAACGGCAAAAGGGTTCTTAAGAGTGTACGTTTCAATATATATGGAAAATCGACGCTGAGAAAGGTGTGAATTCCTCTGAAGAACAAAGAAGATCCCTATGAATTCAAATGATAAAATTGAAAATGTTATAAGTTGTAGGAAACTATTTCCGTCGGCTTCAAAGATATAACTGTAAACAACATGCCAATCTTCATAGATTTTCAGATATAAGGAATAATGGTAGCGACGGGAATAAAAAGTCAGAATTCTATTCGTACAATAACCAGAGGAAATAATGTAAAAGAGAAAACAAGGGATTATCCTATTCCGGAAAAATTTGAGAATAAACAGATCGTATATCAGGAAAATTGAACCCAGAGCAGTGGATGGGGCATTTTATTCACTCAGATAAAATTGAGGGTCGAGCATTATAAATCCTTCGATGGGCTGAAGGATGAATCATATGATAAATGGTACATTCTGAGAGATGCAGAGAAGGAAATAATATTGTGTGGAATGTTTTTTCAATTGCAAATGCATAGGTGGTTAGTGGCATGGTGTATAAACGCTTTCTTCAGGAAATATGTGGAAAGCGCCCGAACACATTCGTAGATATACAAGATATGTATATGTATACGAGATAGAATGATGCATTATATCTCGTATACGTAGAGAATAATTGACATATTGTATAGCAAGCATTTGTAAGCCACTCTGGGAAAATATAATACTTTATATATACGCAGTAGGGGGATATCATTGGCATCCCCAGACTTACAAGAAAGCGCCTCGAGGTTAGGGAGAGATATTCAAGTAAAATATCAAAGCAAAAATAACAGTTTCAAATTACAAAAGACAATTAACTGTAATTTTAACAATTGAAATGTTTGATTTTTAGTTAGTGTTCACACTTTTTCATTAATTTAAAAAAAAGTCTCAATTTTTGAAATGTGAGTACCTTAAATATTTTATGGGATGTTTTCCATCTTTTAAATTTCATTTTAACCCATCCAAATTAAAGTTATCATTTATTTTTATTTCCGAAATCTCTAAATTATAATTTTTTATTATAAGTTTTAAATGTTAAAAATAAATATTTCCCTTCGTATATATTCGTATAAGTATTCTTATTATGAATCAAATTTCACAAAAAGTATTTAAAAAGGTGTTTGCAAACTTCATATGCTCGTCTGTCAGACCATGACGATCAACTTTGAAAGGCAGTTGAAAGAAATGATAAAAACATACGGTGCTACATCAGCATGTTAAAACAAACGAAGACATGAAAACAATTAAAAAAGAAAATCAATTGTGGTGCTAATATGGTTTTATTAACAAAAAAATGGATTATGCATATGGAGAAAAAAATCCATGGGTTATTGAAACATAATTCCTTCCATCCGCCATAATGTAATATATTTTTCCTTCATGAGTCTTGTTTCCTTCACAAGGTTTTTATGAATTCTAGATGTCAACGAATACACAAAAATAAACAATTATTGCTAAAGATATCAAAGGAATGATCAATATTCTTCCAGATTCAGTTATTCTGTTTGTTAAAGGCAATATATATGAAGAATATCCTCTGATATGTCACCTGGAATGCGATGATGAGAAGTTGATGTGTAAAGAAGTTGATTCTTCCTTCTGTACAAAATAAGTGGTACTGAATGTTTTGTGGCCCTCTCGCTAGTGAATGGAGTTACTTTCTCATGAGGATTCCAAGCATGTGACACTTCAAATGTGATTTCGTATGATTGGCTTACAGCGTGATAATCCGATCATTCACTTTTACTGGATTCCTCTGTGATTCAGAGGAGTTTTCTTTAGGTAAAAGAAGCTCTAAAGGCAAAGGAGCCTCGAAAGGTAAAAGAAGCACATTTGATTGCCACCAAGATAAAGTGAAGTAAATAATGTTTTCCAGAAATAAGTTCCTTGGGTTTAAAAATTATTTCAGTAAAAATGCCTTTATAAGTTGTTGTACAGTTATGTAAGTTTAAGAGCCAAATTTACAAATATTTCTTCCTTTCATTCACTTTCTATAAAATTTTGTAGACTTTTCACAAATTATCAAAACACATGTATCTGAAATCTACTCGGATACAATATAAGATAGAACTTTTGTTGAATTATATTTCGAACCGGTGACTCCAAAGTTATCTAATTCATTTTCAAGTAAAAATTAATTTTATGCAAAAACTGAAAAAGAAGAGCAGTCATCTTACATCGAGTCCATAAAATAAATATTAAAAATTTGTCCTCTCAAAAATCGTAAAATACTTTCAATTTTCTCTAATCATTAAAAGAATTTAAAGTTCATTCTCTGGAAATATTGTTGAGAGACAAGAACTTAGCAGAATGTGCAATTTTATCAAATTTCATGATTAATATCTCTACTACTCGGATCGTTATAAAAGCATGAATGTCATAAACGCATCCACGTGAAAATGTTCTAAATATGGACTGAATGCTGCCCAATCAATATAAATGACTGAAAAATCCATACATTGTGTAGATTCATTTGTAACTTAAACGTATTAAATAATAAGTAACACTATAGAATAACAAATGGGAACAATATATCGGTACCGCGTGATGTAAAACGTGTATGACAGAAATTACCTTTGAAAACGTTCACACTGGCAAATGATATCAATATTCCATGCAAAATGTTGGCCTGATTATTCTAGGTATTTTCCCCTTTGTCAGTTATTATCTAATGGTACAATAATTGGCAAAAATATGAAGAAACACATTGTTTGAGGAAATAACGAATGACTTTACAATTTATTTTGTATCATCAACTGATTTTACTGATGATTGTTCACAATGAAACTGCGATAATTATTAATTGTTTTTAAAAGAAAGTATAAGTTTTGAAAATAAATAAATAAGAAACTTCGATTGATTAGTTATATTAAAGTCTCTCTTTAAAGCAACACTAGGGCTATTTTTGGACGGACCTCGTAATTTTGAACCGCCGTCAAATGATGATGACAACCCTTGAGCTGGCACCCCTTCTGCAAACTTCCGCACCACACCAGTGGGAGGGCATTTGGTACCGACGGATTTAGCATGCACCAGAACCACTTTTACGACGGTTCTTCGGTGAAATCGGGTCTTGAACTTGAAGCCCTACAGAGGTCGAGACCTTATCACCCCGCCACCATGGCCCCTCGAATGATTGAATGTTATGTTAATTAAATAGCCACAATTTTATTTCATTTGTTTCTACTCATAAAAATCAAAGGAAGTTCTTCAAATCTAATCAAAGAAAAATTTGTAAATTCTCATTAGAAAGAAAAAGTAGCTATTTTGAATGAAAAGGTAAATTCACTTTGAATATTTTTTCTCGCTTAAATATCGCAGTGATCAATATTTTCCCTCCTGTAATTCTACTTAAATAAACAGGCTAAACTCCATGCATAATTATGTCTTTATTTTTTACATGTTTAAGGTCTTGAAGAAAAAATGCGTGAAAGAAAAAAAAATTCACAAGTCATTAGACTTGTGTTCACATTATTATTTTTAATCTTTTGAATGAATTGAGACTTTAGCTGCTTCGTGCATGAAAATCGGCTTTCTGTGCCTTTTATTTACTTCGTTAGTTAATCTTTAGTCTCGTGGGATCATAAATTCGAATAAAGTTGATAGATATTTATAAAAAGCTCGAAAATGACAGTTCCTTTTTCATCAATTTATATGCCAGCATCTTTCGACTAAATATCTTATATTTCATTTAGGATATTAAATTAGTCAAAAATAATCCCTTAATGGTTTGTAATGAATTTTTGTTTGTTCGTATTTTATGCATTTCCGTACCGTTAATCCGATTGCGATAAAACTTTGCCAACTTATTACTTGCAGTTCCGCGAAGGGTATAGGCATAGTACAATTATTGGCATTTATTTTGAACGCAATAAAATTTACAAACAAATCGTTTCATACGTCTCTAGGGCTCAACATTATTTTAAAATTGACAAACAGTAAACGGCAAACGGCACATGTCATTTGGAGTTATTGGAGTTAATCTCACATATATCAAACAAAATAAATTATTATCGATGCCAATCAGTGTGAGTGAAATGAAATCGAAAATATTTAGAGCATGCTTTTTTTTTCTTTTCGGTAATGAATAGTCATCTACACAAGATATTATCATTCAGAGTGTAAAATATTTTGGTTGCAGGCGAAACGCACATATTATCCAGAGTTTATCTCACACATACAAAATAGAATTATTATTATCAATGCCGATCAAGGAAGTTGTGCATAATGGAGATTTTCCAGTGCAAGCGGTAATTTTTCAATTTATTTAGTAAGTCGACAAACGGTATTTCGATTATACAAGCGTATATCGGGTTAATTGCTTCGTCAAAAAATATGCCTCCCAAACGTTCGTCACTTAATAGATATACTAGCGCAGCAATTAATAGAAAAAAATACGTAGAAAAAAGTAAATTCGAGCTTCTCAAACATACGCGAAACGACAAGCGAGCAATGAAGCAGATCGTCTACGAATTGTAATTCACGTGCTTCAAAATCTCAAGATCAACATGCGGCAAGAATCGAAAGACAATGTTTATGTGCTACCCGATTACGCCCTTCAGAATCAGAAGACCAAGATGCGACAAGAATCAAGGCAACTATTCTTAACGGAAAGTCGAATGGTGATTGGAGAGGTTCAATAATGATGACGGACCTTTTTTGGTTTTTAAAGATTTTATTGTTTCTCCGCTTTCGGGAGTTCCTTTGAGCTTTGCCTTTCGGCGTGCTGCTACGTCGATGATGTTACAAACACTGATGGTTTTTTATATATACCGCTAGAGGGCGTTACAAGTGAGAGGCGGGGCAACATGCTTACGTAACAGTGATGATGTGCTCATTCCGCACATTCCCATTATTCCCACTGGCAAGCGTTTTGATATCAAATGACTGCAGTTTCACATTCGACTTGCATTCTCGAGGACTGTCAACAAGGCACAAAGTCAATCACTTCAAGTCTGAGGATTGAACCAAGAAAATCCATGTTTTTCACATGGCCAGTTCTATGTTGGACGCTCACGAGTCGGATTGCCAAGAAATTTATTTGTTTTTGCTGAAAACGGAAAAAAATATTGTACACCCTAAAGCACTTGAAATATATTGTAACAAAATAGAATAAATATTATTTATACCTCTTTATACATCATTCAACAATGTATTCATTGTTGACAAGGAAATAAATATCATTCTTTCTATCATTTCTAATTAAACAAGAAAGCTATATCAAATTTCAAGCGATATTTTCAAAATTATTCCTTCTGCGGCAACAACGCGCCGGGTACCAACTAGTTATAAATAATATTAACTTCTAGTATTTACATTCATTCTTTAGGTTTGTAATTAAATTAAGTGAAGTAAACACACATAATTCATGCCTACGTCCTATCGCATCATCTTTTCTATAAATGTTCTGAAACAAAACGTAAATTTAAAACAATTAATTGAAAAGTTTATACTAAATAATTATGAGTGTTATAACTTTTCGTAATGCACAGAATTTTTAAATTGTTTTTCCGTTGCCTCTTCTTTTCTTGATTTGGTATTTTTTTTTTTTTTTTTTTTTTGCTTCTCGTGAATTTTATGTGTGTTATGGGTTGCACTCAAGGTCGTTTATTAAAAATTGTTATTTTATAACAGGAGTACTTGTAGATAATAACATTAAAACCTCATTGCTTTAATTCCATATTTAATACTAATTTTTTCATTCTTCGAACTCCATATTTTTGCATACTTTTTCGTGTCACAAAGGGCATTTTTAAACACACATAATTCCTGCCTATGCCCTATTACATTTTTTTCTATAAAAGTTCTGAAACAAAATAGATAAATTTAAATTTAAAACAGTTAATTGAGAAGTTTATGCTAAATAATTCTGAGTGTTACAACTCCTCGTAATATACATAATTTTTAAATTGCTTTGCGTTGCCTTTTCTCTTCATTTTTTTTGCTGCTCGCAAATTTTATGTGTGTTATGGGCTGTTCTCCAGGTTGTTTGTTAAAAATTGTTATTTTATAGCAGGAGCACTAGTGGACAATAACATAAACATTTAATTGCTTTAATACCATACTTAATACTAAATTTTTCATTCTTCGACTTTCTTTTTTGCCTTTCTTTCATTTTTGCTTATTTTTCGTGTCAGAAATGTGATATTTTTCCATCACGGAACAAAGTCTTATTCAAAAGTTGAAATCTGCTTCATGATTCTTTCTACTAAATTGCTGACGCTTGTTCTGGTTTGCTTTACATATGAGTGGTTTCTTACGTAAGAATCCTACCATGTAACTTATGCTCAATAAGGCTCTCGTATACTGTGAAAAAGAATTCGACGGTCAGCGAAAATATCCCTTTATGGTGGAGGTTAGAGGAGGTGCTTAAAAGGTTTGAATGGAAAATCGAATAGGATTCTACAAAGAAAAACTTCCAGATTCACTTGAAGGACTTCATCCACCCACCTCTTCTTTGAAAGCACCTCCCAAGATGTACGGGTTTTGGGTATATGATGCTTCTTCGTTTGAAAATCGTAAGCAGTAAGGAATCCAGACGTTAACAAGAAAGAATTTCTTGCGAAAAAATAGAATCGGTTGAATGAAATGGTCAAAATTCCTATATTTTCTTTGTTAATCCTGTAATTTCATTAAACGTTCCCAGTTCCCACTAACTTTACTAATTATCTCATATTAAACAATTACCAGATTTAATTTTTAAAATGATAGACGAAAGACGTTCATTTTAAATTTCAAGTTTCTGCTACATTTATCAAATTATTTTATCCGTGTTTCCAAAATTAATAATTTTTAACCGCTTAAAATAATTTATTTACCTCTACAGTAAGCAGATAATTTGCAGATAGTTTTAATACCTCTACAGTATGCACCACTTTTATTGATACAATGGTGGGATAACATTTCAGAACTGACATCCATTTTGCTGACATTGGATTGATTAAATAGATACTTGGACTCAAGGATGTATTTATTCACCTAACGAAAATTATTCAGAAATAATAAATTTTTAAATTTATTAATTTCGACTTTAAATTAGCCAAGATAAATTCGAATTATCCATGAGAATTTAACATTGTGTAGAAAGAAACCTAAAAAAAAGAAGAAAATCTATAATAAAAGAGGTTTTAATTACAGAAGTTTCAAACTGTTACCATTTAACTTCAACAAACGACCATCTTGAAATATCGCTTCCGAAGCACCACAAGCATGGAACAAATGAAATCTTGAAGATTTCAAAGATTCATTACCACATTTACATCATATTTGTAGATTAGTTTAAGAGTAGAATTATTTATTGAAAGAAAAAAGAAAAGAATCACTGGTCAGAATGACTTGATATTTTCTCCGAGTATACTGAAGTAACAGGAATTTGTTTGAAGAAAAAATATTCAAAAGTTGACAATAGATGGCGCTGTTCTCGTCATGAGATGATGATCAAAATGCGTGACAATGTTGTGGAATCCTTGTTCAAAGCTCATCCACCACGACAAGATGGTACCACAGCGGATACGAAAAATGAAATCGAAAAAAGCAAAAATGTAATCGTTTTTTATCTGTAAAAAAACGATTTTTGCTGGGCATAAAACGATAGAAAAAAGCAAATATTGATTAAGTAATTCAGAAATGGAAGACGGTGAATTCTTGCTTAAGAAATGTTCAATATACTGTCCACCGTTTACTCCTATGAGTAGAAAAGGCCTTAAACAACATATTCCACGACATATCGGGAGGCCCATTAGATCAATGCCCTAATGTTGCTTTAAATAAACGGGATGTTAATATAACTAAACTAATTAACAACAGATTGGAGTGTTTCGGATGTGATATTATGAATTTGTTACGTAATGTGTTTTCGATTCACTTACGTTCGCAATCAAACCCGCCGTTCACTACATTTTTTTAGATAACTCCCCAGCCAGAAGTCGCAAATTCAGGTGATAGTGGTAGTCATACTATAGGGAAATGGTGACTGATAATTCTGTCAATTCTAAACTGAAAATTCAACAGCTGCTCCAATGATGTTGCAATGTACTGAGGAGTGCCATCTTGCCTAAAAATTGTATTGTCCATACATCCGCTCTATTGCGTGTTGAAAGAAGCTGATTGCACAAAAGAGATTCATAACGTGTGCTATTGATTGTACAGGTTACAGACCCCAAAGGACCAATCTCCTCGAAAAATATAGGGCCAACGATAAATGATGCCATAAAACCACAGCACACAGTGACCGTTTCAGAATGAAAACGGAATGGTTGCATTTGGGAAGGATTCTCTTTTGCACATATTCTGCAATTGGCAAAATAACAGATGAAAATGGGCATCGTCTGTCCACAAAATGTTCCATGGCCATGCATTGTCCACTTCCATTCGAACAAAAAATTGCATTGCGAAAGCTTCTCGTTTCAGCAGGTAAGCAGGTAGTATCTCTTGGACTTGCGTATTTTTTAAAATTTTATGAACTGTGTTGACAGGCATGTGTAAAGTTCGGGAAATTCCCTGTGCACTAGACATTTCCTAAACACTACTTGACGCGTCATGTAATGCTGTTTCCAAATCTTTCAATGAAGTCGAAGCAATTTCTTTTCTCGTTCTGTCACATTTCACATTAAATGAGACCGTCTCTTCGAATTTATCGGTCATCTTTTTTTCAGATCGAATGCAGTAATCAAAGCAGAGCCCGTTTTTTTAAACCCTTGAATGTTCGGAATTTCTTCAAGCTTCAATTGCGAAGTTTTTTTTTATAAGTCAACATTCTTATAAAAAAGCTTCACAAGCAAAGCCCGATCCTTGAATGATAGTCGTGACTATCTTCATAGAAACAGAATAACAGGAACTGCATATTCCCCGCCTTTTTATCACAAGTGTAATGTGCGGGGCTCATGTCGCTCCTTTTAATTGATATCTTAAAATTAATTTATATTTTAAAGCGTTTCCTAGCACCTTGTGACAAGTACAGCTCCCTCTATAGGTAAACTTTTGAACTATTTTCCATTTTTCATACAACAAATTCCCATTGCTGTACGTACACTCAAATGAAATATTATGTCACTCTGATTAGAGGGTCTTTTTTTATAGCCTTTTGAAAGTAAAACTTTAATTATAATCAGACAATATTTTAAGAGCATTTTTGGTTTGCAATATGAAAAATAATGATGGGTAATTTAGTAATTACTGATGAAGATTATAATTTGTTGTAAATATTACACTAACCTAAATGAAAAAAGGAAATTATTCACTGAATCAAAAAAAAAAGCAATCAAATTTTAAGTGTAGAATTAGTCTTCTTACCCATATCTCCAAGTTTTGTTGATACCATCTTTTTAAAAAAATTCAGAATCTTAAAATAAGTTGATTTCGAAATGTACGTATCGCTTTTCTATTAATTTCTGAAATTTATTTCTGAAGAAATGAGAGTATTTGGCCAGGGGGGACAGATATTACTAGAAACAGAAATAAATAAATAAAATAAAATAACTGATGGAAAATGGGAAACCGTTACGTAAAATACGAGAAACTGTTTAAATAAGCTGTTGTGTAATCATGGAAATCATTGACAAATGTACCAAATACAAATAGATTCGAAATTTTCAGAGAACGAGACTAAAACGATTAACTGATACAGAAATGAGAACTTTCGTACGAGACATCAAAGTAAATCGAGATGCTGTAACTGACGTAAAAATGTTGCAAAATAAACATTAGGAAAGTCCATTTGCACACACGTCAATTTCAATCTGTTGACATAATAGCGACCGATATTTTATCGGCGATACGTGTTACTTACATAAATGCCGATTTCGCATAGTTGACATTTTGCCGTTGATACCGTATTTCATATCGCAAAAATAGGGGGGGGGGGGAGTGAAAGAGAGTATTTTGTGGCAATTGCCTTTTAAATATTAACTTCCTAGTTCTTTCTCACTATATATTTTTATTTTTATGAAAATCTTAACATTTTAGAATCGATTAATTCAAAATTATTCTTTTTGCTGCTATTTCAAGATTTTTAAAAAAAATGTATTTCTCTTTATCTGGAAATTAATTTCAACTTTCCCAAAAGGTTTAATTTAATTTTAAAATGCATGTACAGTCGTCAACAAAAATAGCCTGACACCTCTATTCCTATTCCTCTGTTATTCTATTCTATAATACTGACACCTCTATTCCTATTCCTATTCCTCTATTTCACCTCCATTGCTATTTATTATCACATCTTCACAAAACTGGTGTAGATGCAAATGGCTCATGAGGAAGGTTTCTTTAGATTGTTGCATTGATTCATTAGGCTAATTAATATAGTTAATTAATTACTATCTCAAAATTTTATCATGATTTTTAACAATTTTTTTCGCTTCATCGATGGCTCATCATAAAAATAGCAATCACAAAAAATTTTGCAAGGTTCTGATGAAAATTTTAAGAGTTTTAAAATTTTGAGAAGTGGCACATCCAGTGTTAAATGAATCATAAAAATACTGAACTATATATCGGAAACTATATTATATTTCTCGGTTTTTTTATTTATTTAATGAACATAGTTTTGCTACACAAATAAATGAAATAAATTTTTAATATAAATTTTATTTTGCAAATTTTTAAATACGTCTGTGAAACTGAAATGTGGAAATCCTAAAAATTACTTACATATCTTTTTGAAATATCTTGAAAAACTGAAAATTCCCACTATCGATTGAAAATGCCTTGGCATGCCTATTCGTTAATGGACTGTAAATTATTTCTAACTGAATTGTCTCAACTTTATACATGAGTCTAACTACTTTAATCAAATCGCCATTGAATAATTTGGAAGTCAGAAATTTTTTTCTATAAAGAGACTTCTTTTTCTTATCAAAAATTCATATATTTACACAGTTGTGATAAAAGATGTAGAATTAAGAAGAATTTATTATTAGAAAATTATTATTATGTTTCTAGACTGCCATTTTTAAGGAATCATTTATATTTCATTGTATTTCTTTCAAAAATTTAATGAACAATGATTAAATGGGCAAATAATGTATGTTTATGAATTTTCAAGTAAAATTTAATCATCAGTTCTGTAGTTCAAATGCTATAGATTTAACTGGATATAAGAATTTTAAATTTTAGCAATAAAAATTTCCCTATTTATAATAATAATTAATAAATAACAATAAAGATGATAAATAAAATAAAGAGCTTGGATTTATTAAAAAATATCTTAATATTAATTGCAATTTCGTCATTTATATTTTTAATTAAAGTTGAATTTTTACCGGAAATGGCAACAAATTAGCAAAATATATATAGTAAATTGAACGAAACGATCTAAACAATATAAGTTTGGTATGACTATCACAATTTGAAGATTAAAAATGTTTTGTTTGAGAATCCTTTAAGAGACCAGTTACTTAAAATATTTAATTGAAAATTGTAGCGAGCGGTAATACTGGCGAACCGGCTGGTCGCCAAAGGCGGCTAGTAGATGATAATCAAATAAAGTTTCGAATTTCTGTTTTTCATATTGAAAAGAATTATTTATTGAGGAATTAAAATTATGTTTTTAAAAAATATTTATTTAAGATATTCTATTGATTGGAATTCTATCTTATGTAGTTGTATTAACTCCCTGTTTTGAAGCAACACTAGGACTATTTTAGGACGGACTTCATAATTCTGAACCGCGGTCAGATGAAGAGGATAACACCTGACTCCGCAGCCCCCTCTTCAAACTTCCACATTACACCAGTGGGAGGACGCTTGGGTCCCGAGGGGTTTAACGTATACCAGACCCGCTTATACGGTGACTCTTCGCTGGAATCGGGTCTCGCACCTGAAGCCCTTCATCTTATGTATGCTTTAAACATGACTGTGTAAATGAAAGAAAATAAATCATTGAATCTATGTCAAATAGTGATCAATCAATTACCACAAAAATTGAAGTAAATAAAATTTATCTTCACTTTTTCAATCGAAGCAATAACAGCTTGTGCTTTAGACTGAATAACATTTGTAAATAACCTCATTTTATAAATTATCTATACAGATACCAGAAGTGGTATCCATCAAAGCCGACTTTAAATAACCAGTTTTATGTCAATTTTCCTCTTTTGTAACTCGAAAGTGGACTCCTTTTCTTTCAAATGTGTTCCTTTTATATCCCTCTTAAAGCTGATTCAACTATCTATTCTAATTGATTTTCTCATTTTGCATTGATAAATAAATGTCCTTTGTTCTTTCATGTTAATTTGATTATGTGTGATTAGCAATAGCCACACCAATGACATTCTCATTAAAACCAGATAACAAATCATTTGTTCTCATTACATAATCTTATTGCATGAAGATAACTAAAATAAAATTTAAAAAGGACGAAAGTTATATAATCTCAGCACAAAAACTCAATTAAAAAAATCCATTGGCAAATCCGTTGCTCATATTAGATTCAATCCTGCTAATTGTATTTTCAAGCTTCTTTCTATTGTGTTTGTTGTCTGTAATAGGATTCGAATTAAAAGCTGCACTATTGTAAAATTTATAAGTCAGTGGTTATTTGATCTTTTCGTTCATTGTTTTTTTTTACTATGATTTCCCTCATGGCATATTGCGTCTGTATTGTAGATGAACACTGTTACCCAAAATGGCATGTGATGTAACTGTAAAAAAAATTAATCGATTGAGTTCAAAATTCAATACATGATGGTAGTTTTAACGTCAAAAATACATACCAAATTTTGTTGCATCTTTGAGCAATATTGTTTGAACTCTCAGGAATCGACAGCTTACCATTTGATAGAGCTGGTCCAAATTTTGATACAAAGTCTTATGATGAAGCCTTTTACTAGATTTCATCCATTTAGCCTTTTTTGAGCTATCATGCACGTGATCGGATAGGCAAACATAATATCTTCCCTTACTTTGATTTAGTTAAAATCTGATACAATACTACATTTTTAGAGAAAAGTTATCTATCGTATAAAATGTTATCTAAAAAAATTGTCTAAAGTTATTTATCGTATGTTCATCTTTATCATGAACATATGATATTTCATTAATCTAACTCGCTTCATTTTGAAATTTCCGTTTTCACGGAGAAGCGAACAAAATTTTAAATAAGTATGTGTGTTTTAAACTTTTAGGAGGTCTAAAACATGAAGTTTCAATAAATTCACGGGATCAAATTATTAGACGGTTACAGTGATATTTTTTTCATATTTCATTTATTCAAGTGAAATAAGGAAAAACAAATCCTTATGATAAATATTATTCATATGTATTTCACTGTTTTCACTAGATGACGTCATTTGAAATTTATTCTATGAAACAACATTTATTTCTGGAATTTAAAATCCTAATGTACTTTTACTCTATTTATATGCTTAAAATAGTATTCCTCATGTCTGTTTAAAACCGTCTTTATTACAAAAAAAAAAAGGTTTCTTAGTTTAATGAATTTCCGAACTGATTAACAATTGTTTCGATAAGAAAAGAAAATTTCCTAATTTATATAAAGGCTGATAAAATTCAATAAATTCAAAGTTTTGTAACCAATGCATTTCATAATAAAATTTTATGAGAGTTGGTGAAATATTTAGGACAGGATCAACCATAAAGGTGGATTCAAAAATATTTTGAAAGTTAATGAAATGCTTACATTTCCAATAAATATTCATATACACTACTGGTCAAAAGTATTGCAAGTTTGAGAAATTTCACGTGTTTTCATGAATAAGCTAACTAAAAGTTATAACTTTTCATTTAAAGTGATACATTTTATGTAAATATGTTAAATTGATCTAAAGGCAAGATATAATTAAGTTACTGAACAAAAAAAAATTATTTAATTTCAGTAAATAAAATATAAACAAAATACACAGGTTATCAGTATCGGAATCCATTTTGGTTCCATGGAATAAAATGAAGTAAAGAAAATATGTCCGGTTTTTTTTTATCAGAAAGGATAATAAAAGAGTTCAAATGAACTGAAAAGCATTTAATATTTGGTTGAGCTGCCTCTGGCATTGGCACAGCAGCCACTCTGTTAGGCATGGAATCTATAAGGTTTTACAATCTTTCTTTCGGTATTTGAGGATGCCAAACTTTAATTATTGTTTCCTAAGGTTCTCGTTTTTGTTCTGGGTTGATTCTTAGTTATTTTCTTCCCCATTATACTACATAAATTCTCAATGGAGTTTAAATCTGGCGAATTTTCTGGCAATGAGAGAACATTATTACCATGCTTTGCAAATGCAGCCTTAACCCAAAATGACAAATGTTTCAATATAGAGGTAAGAACTGAACTGAAATAAAATTTAAAATTAATTGTAAAGTTTTTCTTATCTTTTTCAATGTATATCAGGGTGCTAGATCTTGCTGAAATATCTATTTCTGTCTTGGGAACATATCACGAGCAATTGATCCTTTAACACTCTAACGTACTTTTCACCATTTATTGTTCCTTGTACAAAATGAAGCCGTGCAGTTAACCGATATGACATGCTAAACCACACCATTAGGCATTCTGGGTGTTTTGATGTACGAAAGAGACATTCTGGCCTCATGCTTTCCTTTGCTTTACGCCAAACGTGGCCAGGCTTGTCAGACATTTAGGAAAAGTGACTTTCGCTGCTGAATATAACTTGTTTCCATTACGAAATACACCAATTTTTGGGCACCTTTGCCCACTCCAATCGTTTTTTCCGCATAGCTTTCATCAGAACTGGTTGTTTTTTTTCCAGGCACTTGCCTCCTGCGAACTGTTCTGGGACTGGCAATGACAGACGTGGACTCATTCTATTCTCTTGCAAGTCTAGAAAAACTTGAAAATCTATTTTTACGGCGTAATCGAGTCAATGTAGCATCATCACGTTTAGAAGATAAGCTTTGATGATCACTTCTAGACTTTTTATCTACGGTTCTTTCGGTTTTGAATCTCTTTATGAGATGTGAAACAGTCGACTCTCTGCAGTCGCATCGATGAGCAATCCTAACACTTGAAATGCTTTCTTGATGCATTAAAATTAGAGCCTGGAACTTGTCACAAGATAATTCACGCATTTTAAAAAGAAAAGAAAAGTTTAAATTGAAAAACAATATACAGCGAACGCACTTCGACAACGCAACAAACGAAAAGAAATCCTTCGCGGAGTGGTTTTATAGTAAACTACCGGGATGTCCTAATTCGCGGCAGATGATTGCTTCGCAGTGGATGACGGAATAGCTTGAAACTTCTCCACCATATTTATACCAGAAAATATCACTTTAAATGAATTTTGGAAGGCTTATTCTTGAAAGAAAAAAACGTGAAATTTCTCAAATTTGCAATATTTTTGACCAGTAGTGTATTAGTAAAGAAGAAAAGGAAGCTTATGTGGAAAACTAAAATTAGCTAAATCGGTTTTTATTACTTATCAAATAAGATAAAACATTCAACAACATAAAAAGGAAATGTACAAAACATCCAGTGCGTTTAATAGAAAAAATTAAAATACTGCATCTTCACGTCTGAAAGTTTTTCTCCGTCTGCTTAAAGTAAAGTCATGAAATTTCAATTTTGCCTATTAAACAAAAGTTTCAAATAAAATAAAAATAAAACCTGAGTTCTTTCCAATGCATTTGTTAAATAAGATGTACAAAAGCTGTTCAGGGAATTCAAAGGTAATCCACACTCCTTATTAAAACTTCTTTGCAAAGAGAATTCTCCATTTCAATTGATTGGGATTTGTAATCGCACCACAGTGAGTTTAGTATAGTTATATTAACGTCCCGTTTTTAAACAATACTAGAGCCATTTTGAGACGGACCTCGTAATTTTGAACCTCGATCACCTGACGAGGACGAGCCTGAGCTGGCATCCTCCTCTCCAAACTTTCACACCACACCTGCGGGAGGACGTTTGGCCTCGGCGGATTTAACGTGCGCCAGACCCGCTTACACGACGGTTCTGCATTTGAATCGGATCTCAAACACGAAACACTCCGGTTCCGAAGCCGAGACTTTACCACCAAGTCACCGCTTCACCGTGAAATCAGGTTTGAAATTCTTATCTTTATTTTTTTGTTTACTTTGCGTCCACATTTCATTGATCTGATTAGTTATAAACAAGCTTTGTATTCATTTAACTTTTTAGATTAATTTTTCTAGGTAACTGTCTTATTAATTTTATTGAGGAAACACTATTTACTTTTCATTTCAGTACAAAGAACGGAATTTTTTAAATATATGTTTAATAAATTTTGAAAATATTTATGCATAGTAAAGCGAAAAATGTAAGCCATATTGTTCGATTTTAAATACTGCTTTTTTTGTTAATTTAGTTTATTCAATTCAGTTTTGTGTTAATTCAGTGCATTTCAGCTTAAGAAATTGTTTGTTTCTTTTAGTTTATATGATGTTGGATATATAAAGCAAATATAATTATCTGCGAATATTCAAAAAAATTGATGTTGATATGTTTATTTATAGACCTATTGATTGCATAATGCCAATAATATTTCCATAAAAAATAAAATCTTTTTGTGATCGTAAATTCCCTACCCCCTTTAGAAAAGGCTATATTAAAGTGTATATGAGGAAACTTTTCCACATATTATATACAACTTTTCATTGATACAACTTTGAATGTAACTTACTGTTTTTGTAACATAAAAATTGATACTATTCTTGTAAATATAACACTTTGCTTGTATTACAGCTTGTTTTGTAAATAGGTTGTGTAGCTTATTTCGGTATCTGTAATAATTTTGTTCATTTTACAGATATTCTTTAGTGCAGTATACAAATATAACATGTTAGATATTCAGGAAATCATTATTTAGATTCTTTAATGACATGTTTTAGACATTTAACATTTTTTATTTTATGAAGAATTTTTTCAATTGTAAAGGAAGTATTCATTTTTTAAAAATGAAAATTCATTTTTAATTCAATAGCTGTTACTTTTCCATTAAAAACAGAATTAAGTTGATTTTTACAATGTACATTTTTTTGTCTGTGAACAAAATCTATTAGACGATTATTACTGCATAGTTTAATTGAAAGAAATTATTTTAGATTCAGTGGAAACTAATGCAGATTAAATGAATACTGAATAATTTAGATTCATTGAATCATTAGCATCACTAAATTGCATGGAATCCCTGGAAAATGTTTCAGATGTAGCTCATTTTTCATTCTTGGAATGCATGCCAATATAAGTGTATATTGCCTATACAGTTACAACATTCCGAAACGGAGTTCTTGACGTTTGGCCAGTTCTACCAATCTGCAAGTGTTCCGTTCTTTAGAAGATAAGATAAAGAATGAATAAAAGGAAATTTTTTTTCTTGAAAGAAGAGACTAACATGTTCACTGCAGTGATTTATCCCTGTGATTCAGATCATCTACCTCGGGGGTGGTTATTAAGTCAATCACAATCGACCGATGAACCACCAAGACATTTTGGGGTGACAGCCTTTACTAAGACCTAAGACACGCATACTAAAAGAAACATATTTATGGAGCATTGTATTCTCTTTAGCTCTTGGGGAAAATGAACTTTTTCTCCTTCAAAATGACATAAATTTAAAAGCACGTTGTTCACAACCTAAGAATAACTTTTTGAATTAAATGGACATATTAACATTTAAAAAAGTTGCATATCATTTAACATCGTTCTTTGGTTTTACTAACCTGTACTACTACACAGACGAAGACTTAGAATCCAGTGCAAGATTAGCGGCTAATAATTAGATACCTAGATATTGGCGGGCAATATGTAGCCGAAGTCTTCTACTAACTATAACTGCGAGAACTAATTTTAGATAAAAATTATTTATTTTTTAAATGTATTTTGAATTTTTTTTTTTATATTAAATGCATTATTTGATATTATTATATTTCTGGCTTTTATTATCATGTTCGTAGTTATGTAGGTAAATACATATTCCGTATTTATTATAATAAATATTGTAGACCTACGCCACTCGGTGGACCGCAACACTTTGAAAAAATTAGAAGTAGCTCTTACCTTGAAAGAGTCTGCTCACCCCTGATCTACCTTATTAGATGACCTCATCTTTCCTATCTCTTAATTGTTGTAAAGAAGGGATTATCTGATTATATAGTAAGTGTGAATCAAAGGCGAGTCACGCAGCAGACAACGAATTAACTATTGCTTGTCGTTTAAATCATATTATTCTTTCCACTCTGAAGCGATACTCAATTGTGCTTGCCAAATATAGATTTAGAGCTAAAATTTCAATATTTTTTTTAAGAATTTTTATAGGTTTTTTAGTGACCATCTGGTTCGCCTTGAATGTTTTTTACATTTCTTTTCAATTAAATCTAATATGCATAAATTTACATTCTTTATTCCTCAAAAAAAGTATCAAACTTCGAATTGTAATGGAAATAATTTTATTCTATTTTCAATGATTTATTTGGGTTCCTTTGAGTTTTTAATTAGCAAAAGTTTGTGATATGATTTTCTTTTGTATATGAGTGCTATCGTAAATCCACAAGCGTTAAAGTAGTAAAAAGTTTCCGCTACAATTAGATATCTCAAGGTCATTTGAATTATATTGTCACTTATTCTGCAAAATAATAATAATAATAATAATGGCAGGATTTAAAATAAAAGAATATTTCAACACCATACAGTGACAACATACGAGCGACAAAATGATATCTAATAGAATAATATATAATTAATCCCAAGGAAAAGACAGGAGAATAGGATTTACTAAAATACCTTTCTATGTAAAAGGTTTCTGGAATTATATATAAGTAAAAGCGTCCGGGAATTGTTTATCAGTAAAAGGTTCTTGGAAAATTTCTGTAAAAGTATGAAAAAGTTGAGAGTTTGAAGGAAAGCTAATTTTGAAGGAGGCATGATTCTTGTGGCCTTCGTTGAGATAGAGAAGAAGCACACTAGTGAATAATATATAATTAAATAAAAATGCTTAATAGAATAAATTGATTCTAATGCTTAATGGTTAATTTAATTTCATAGGCCCTTAAAATATTAACTATCGTATGAATAAATTTATGAGCGATTTTTGGTTGAAGAACCTCAAAACCCACACTTCATTGTCACAATAAAGCACTCAAAGAACCTTAAAATGTCTTTTATGGTGTATTTCAAAGTTTTTGTCTTTTTAATGTTTTAAATATAATTACAAATAAAATGATGCACTTAAGTAGGATTAAAGAAGCATTCCCATTTTGATTTTGAAGTAATAGAAAATGCTTATTAATTCCACTTGATTGCTTTATTTAGCATAAAAAACTTTCTTCTTTACTTTGGAAATATTTGTATTTTCATAGAAGTATTATGGATCATTACTGAATGACTTGATTTTTTTTTTCATATTTTTCAATACCTTTTGGGCTAATAGACCTTTATATGATGACAAAACACCTTCTCCTGCCCTCGCAACTCTAATTGTTCATTTGATAAATGTGGTAGCACATCAAGACTTGAAATCATTGAATTTAGTTTAGTTATATTAACGTCCCGTTTTAAAGCAACACTAGGACTATTTTGGGACGAACTTCGTAATTTTGAACCGAGGTCAGATGGTGAGGACGGCACCTGAACTGGTACCCACCTCTCCAGGAGTTCACGCCACACGGAAGATGTTTCGTCCCCAAGGATTTAACATGCACCAGTTCCGCTTACATGATCGTTTTTCGATGGGATCGGGTCTCGAACCTGAAACCCTCGCGGTCAACTGATGAGGATGACACCTGAGTTGGCATCCCACTCTCCAAACTTTCACACTACACCAGCGGGAGGACGTTTGAATCCGACAGATTTAACGTGCACTAGACCTGCTTACACGATGGTTCTTTGTCTCGGGTCTCTAACCTGAAAACCGGTTCCGAAGCCGAGACCTTGCCACCAGACCTTGCCATTGTAGCCCATTTTTGGCCACCCCCTTGCAATCATTGAAGTATCTAAAATGATTTTCTTTCGAAAAATTAACTCTCTATTTAGTCACTTGATGCAAATATTTTTATGAATAGAATATTTTGCATTTGAGTTTAAAGTTAACGTTTGATTTAATAGTATAAATCAAATTGCATTTGTTTCAAATCTTTCGACAGATTTAATTTTGTAGTGTGATTTTATTGCTATTTATAGTAGAAGTAACGATTATAAAGTCACTTTAGAACTTTTACGTTAAGCCATGATTTTGACGACAAGGCAGATACGATATTTTTTCAAAAATTTCCCTTTAGGTTGGATCTGAGAGTTTTGTTTTGCCATTAATGATATCTTCGGTTCACTGAGGAAAAGCATAATCTGTATTTTCATCATGAATAAAAGGAGTGCATTGCATGCATACAGAGAGTCCATTACCCATTGCAAAGAGGTTAATAGACATCTTTTCATTAGATACATCTTTACTATTCGAGGAGGTCGCAGTGGCTTGGTGGTAAGGTTTCGGAATTGGAAGATTTCAGGTTCGTGACACGATTCCATCGAAGAATCCTCGCGTAAGCAGGTCTGATGCACGTTGAATCCGTCGGGGCAAAACGTCCTCTCTCTGGCGTGGTGTGGAAGTTTAGGGGGAGGGGGAGTATGAGCTCAGGGGTCGTCCTCGTCATCTGACCACAATTCAACATTACGAGGACAGCTCCAAACTAGCCCTAGTGTTGCTTTAAAACGGGACGTTAACATAAGTAAACTAAACTAATTCCTATTCTTGGAAGAGAATCCACCACACAAAATGGAAATGAGCATGATTTCAGTCCAAAATTTGATAAAGGAAACTGTCTTCAATGAGATCGTTTTAAAACGTAAATACTGGAGCTATGTGAAATAGGAGCTTGGATTAAACTTCTTTATTATGAACTCTATAATTTTCATATTGCATCTATTTTAATTAATTTCATTTCTCATATCTATTTGTATTCATAAAGTATTCTCGAAAATTGATACCAATTCATGTTTGATATGAAAATAGTAGTTCTTGTCCCTCTTTTTCAGACCCAATCTTCATATCCAAAAGTCAAGGGCTTCTATTAAAAGGGAAATATTGCTGATCAAAACGATCTATCAGGACTTGGATATCATCATAGATAGGACTTCTTATGTTTGCTCTAGTTTAGTTTTATTAAAGTCCCGTTCTAAAATAACTCTAGGGCTATTTTGGGACGGACCTCGTAATTTTGAACTTCGGTCAGATGACGAGGACGACACCGTAGCTGTTACCCCTTCTCCAAACTTCCATACTACACCAGTGGGTGGACATTTTGGCCTCGACGGATTTAATGTGCACCAGACCCACTTACACGAGAGTTCTATCATACACATCTATTGAAAATAAAGTGTGTGAAATAATAGCCTTCGTTGCAACAGAGAACATTAACCAGTGTTTTAAAGAAACAAATTTTTTCTGCAGTTTTCGTCTAAGTGTTTAAGTAGCTCCGGCCAATATCCTTGGTTATTGAATCTGTAATTTATTTGAAATCTTTATAATGACTTTAAGTCACGTTTAGATTAAATTATTGAACATATTTACTAAGTCATTCGAAAATATCCACAGTGTCTTGTTTTGAAAAGAAATATGTAGGCTCTACATGTTTCATGGGGTCTTGGTGTCAAGAATAAAGCAAGTTAAATATGATTCGCATAGAATCTAAAAATCAGCATCAAATCATCCTATAAAATTAATCATCCATAAACTGTGCTGTGTGGCCTTGCTGTTCCAATAATCCTTACAATGTTTATTCATTTAAAAATTGTATAAATTCATGACAAATTGTTTTTTTCCCGCATGTGTCTTTGAGTTTTAAAAGTGGAAATTACGGTACAAAATTCAAGCAATTTGAAAGATTGCAACTTTTAGATGGACAGCATTCAATGTGTATGATTAGATGAAAATAAAAAATAAAGAGAATAGACAAAGAAAATACATTAATAAAATCATTTCTTTGCGTTTATGTTCCGAAAACCTTTCTGGAGTGATTGTTTTCTAATTACGAAAGAATGAAGTACTTCAAATTGGAAATATTGAATTAATTTATTCAGAACAATTTGAACAGTGAACTTGCTTCAGCAGAATCACCAAATCTCAGTTATATATACTTTCTTTTTAATTGAAACAAATTTTCATGAGGGCGTAACTTTTAACGCTCATGAATTCTGGAAGCGCACTAAATGACTTCATGGTCACATGGAGGTTGAAGCGTGAAATATTCTACAATCCCTCAGTGTTACATGCCAGAAATGTAGACTGCAGCTTAGTTTACGACATCAGAATACTAAATGAAGTGACCTGATTTAGTTTAATTATACTAATGTCCCGTTTTGAAGTAATTGTAGGGCTATTTCGGGATGGAAAATAACATGAGCGTAAATGGATTTCTATAAATAATATCTTTGAGTTATTTATAGGAGAAATAATTGGATTCAGATAAATCAAAGATATACGTCGTTTGGATTTAAATTGTAGGATGATCGTGATAGAAATGACATCATTAATATCTTGCTTTTTGATGAGATTTAAATATATCCTAAAATCTATAATTTTTCCAAATACCTCAGCTATTGCAAATTAAGAAAACAAAATTCCATCTTCAACCCTTCTTTTCATGATAAATGGAAATTTCCCTCATAAATTTTAATGAACAAAAAATTTTACTCAAAACAGATGTACTGTAAATTGGTTGTTGCTGGCAACTTTTTTCATGGCTATTGCGCAATAAGGAACGTAGCTGTAAAAAAAATCACAATCATTATGGAGGGTTTGAACTTGTCCTTCCTCTGTTTGTTGCGGTTGGAAGAACAGTTCGATTTCTTGAATATTTTTTTATAATTAATCTGAGATTTTTTGTTAATAAAAGCGATAATGAGTGGAGAAATTTAGAAGAGAAGGACACTGAAGATTCTGCACTGAGCTTAACATGTAAATTTGTATGACGATGGATATTTTCATCATATTTTTTTTAATTATTTTATATTATATACTTATACTATGATTTTCTTAAACATTTTTCCTTTTATCTAGAGCATGAATTATATCACCATGATTTATTTAATAAAAAAAAAGAAAAGAAGGGTTAAGTGTGTTGGCATAAATTCGTGTATTTATCGAATTTTTAAACTTCTTTTAAAATATTTATAAGCGCTAAATTTGAAAAACATATTTTCTCATACCGTAAATAATTTATGTCAATCCTTTCAAAATATAAGACTCGATCCCCCCTCCCGCTATGAAAACTGGATAGAAAAATAATGTGGAATACATTTCTAATAATAAGCTAAAAATCCAAAAGAATAAAAGAACTATAACTACAACCTACCATTTTTTTCAAACTGATTACATATTTTAATCTGTAATTTTAATTATTTTACCTGAACATGTAACTAAAATTTAAGAATGTTATCTAGCTCTGGAAATTAAGTATAAAAAGGAATTTATTAATCTTAATATAGGTGACGCTGGTTTTGAATTGCTATTTTGAAAATTCTGAATAAATTAGTCATAATATTTGAGAAGCTCTCTTTGGAAACAAATGCATTCGATTCCTTTCAGAAGAATCTAAAGCTAATCTAATTAAGGTGAAAAGAACGCAATCTTTAGAACTAATCATTTGCACGGGCATGTTTATCTTGAGAGCAAGCACTCGACGCTGTATAAACTTGTTTCAAGATAAACTTGATGACTTGTTTATCGTGCTGGCAAATTCTCGACACTTGTTCACATGCCGAGAAATGTCAATTTGCTTTTATATTTTCTGAACGAATCCTATAAAACTCCAGTAAATTTGGACCCAAAGGCATTGCGCAAACTTATGCTTCATCTATGCTCGAAAACCTATTTTAAGGGATCATTTGAATATATATAAAGTTTATTCCAAACACCAGTACGCCGCTTTCCTAGTCTTATGCATAAATAAGTATATAAGATGACAGAAACGAAGAATCTTATTTTTAGAATTCTTTTCAATTTGATTATTTTATTGTAAATTCAGCCTCTCTGCTCTTCGCACGATTTCCCTAGAGATATAAAAATTTATTATTTTCATTCATGAAGAATATTTGAAGACGAGAATTCATTTTCAACCCATATTTTTAACAGATTTATTTTTGATTTGTATGAAAAAAATTGAGGACAGCTGCCTTACCAAAATCAGTATTATACAATCGAATTGCTTTAATTAAACTTGCTTCATGTTTAAAAAGACAGAATTTCATAATATGATTTTTATTCGCTTCCTAATATGAAAGAATTTTGAAATTCTGTATATTGTTTGTTCTCGATGAAAAAACTATGCTTCAATAATTTCAGACCTAAGATATTAATTTTATATAGTTTTGATTCAATACAAGATACATTATATGGTATTATATTTGATAAAATCTGATTACAAGAATTAAAGTAATGAATTCTGAAATATATTGAAAACCAAAAAGTGAGTGAAAATAAAAATAAAGGGATTTTTTTTTTATAAATCATGCTTTAATTAATTAGCTAAAAGGTAGAAAATAATTTTTGATGAAAAATCGTGGGAGTATGATTCACTGAAAACAATATTATAAAGAAATGAAATAACAAATTATATATAAAAAAAGAAAATTCGTAAATATGTATGAAAAATAAAATTATAATCAATTTGATACTAATTCCAACTTATTGAGAGTTTTCATATCAACGTCTGACGCTTTTAAGACGTTTACTTTGACTATCAGATTTTTGCTTTAAATATTATTTTTCACATCTAAAGCAGATATGAAAGGTTGTTTTTTTAAAAATCCTTTTTTATTTCTGTATGAAAAAAAATGTATGCTATATCTTTATAAACAGAAAATTTTCGAAATATTGCAAGAGCCATAAAAATATGTTTTCAATGCTGTGTTATCAAGTTTCTTCTGTATTTCATGGCTTAAAATCTTTGAAGTTTATTTTGAATATTTCTTTATATTTTGCAAATATAAAGAATTCTAAAGAATAATATATATTTACCACTGCCAAGAAAAGTTTTTGAAAATATCTAAGAAATTTGTAGAAGAAGTAAACAAACTTACCTCTCATGGAATATAATATTACCGAAATATTTTCTTACCACAGCTGAATTAAATGAGGAGTACACAACCCTTAAACTAAACTTGAAAAATTTCGTTGCATTCATATGGAAAAACCACGTAATTCAATCGATATTCACTGAAGTTCTTCCTATATTTTGCAAATATAAAGAATTCTAAAGAATAATATAAATTTACCACTGCGAAGAAAGTTTTTCAGAGAATACGTTTAAAATGTTTGAGATTGCATTTACCAGTGCATTATAAATTCGTTAAATCTTTTATATTTCTATAAAAATAAACAAATTCTCTTAAGAAATTGTGAGTGCACGAATGGATTCATAGAAGGAGATATTTTTATAACAAACAGATACAATTCCAAAAAGTACCAAAAAGAATATATTGGATTATTAAAGAAATAATATTGGTCCTGGTGATTCTTCTGTGCTTTCACAGACATTGTTGTCATAGATAACACCCTCCGATACTTTAAAGCTACAAAACAAATTTATTTCTATTATTATTATTTAATGTATAAAGAAAATGTAATTTTGTTTGAATCGAGTTGCTTTTAAATTGTCCAAAATGCTTATAAAAGAATGTTAATACATAAATTTCTAATTCTTGTTAATTTAACACAAATGTAATTGCCATTGATATTTCAGTAACTTTATGGCAATTTTATGGTACTGATTGCAAATCTGGCATTATTTTTTTAAGACTGGCTCAAGTTATCGAGGTAATCACAATCACAAAGGAGTCACTCCCACCATGGCAAAGTGCCAAGGGTCATTGAATGATAGAACCACCAAGCAAACTGTAGTGAATACAAAATAGCCTCCGTTGAGGTTCTTCCCATATGTCCATGTCTCACACAGATGTAAGACTCGTCAATGAAGTGCGGGTAACTCGATTTTACACCATTAATCGAAAAATATTTGAATAGGTATGGCATAGTTTTTTTTACCTGCAAATTATAGGATTTCTGAAGTTGGATGAAGTTACTTGATGTAATATTCACAGAAAACTGGCTAAAATCAACTGCAGTGGCTTTATAAGAACTAACTAACCTTTGAATGACGAGTTTTGTTATAATAAAATCTTATGTGGAAACAAAAATGCTCATAATTTAAATAAGCCAAAAAAAGAAAACAATTTTAAATATTTAAAAATTGTACCTCTTTTCTCCACGTTTCATCAGTTTACAATGTTATGTCAGATGAGAGTATTAGTAAGCGGCAGTCTATGGAGCAAGAATAGAAAAATGAATTTTCTGTAAGCTTTTTCCGTGAAAATATTCCATTTTATAGGCCTTTAATTCAATGTTTATTTGCAAATGCATTTTTGTTTGTACGAAATATTACTGATATCGGACGATTCAGCAATATCCCGAACTAGTAAATGTAAACAACACTGTTTATAAACTATGCAATTGATAGCAATTCTTTGTTAAAAACTCAAATATATTTGATAGCAGTAACAGCCATTGTTTGAGCAAAAAAATCAGGAAATCTGCAACTTCAGAAACTCGACTGTAGCGGAATTTCAGTTTCTAATTGTAAGCAAACAAATTCTTGATGCCAATTGAAAGATTATGTTTTGTGTTTTCATCATTTACATTTCTACTTCGAAATTCTATTAATCAAATTTGATTTGAGGAACATCTCAGAAAGTTTTCTTTCAACAGATTTCTTTTTGAAAAATGAAGGATGAGTAATACTACATGAAAGATTATCTTCATTATTCAAATAACTTTTCAAAGTAAGAAAAGATTTTTATTCTGCAAACTAAGGACAGGACAGAATTTGGCTTCTAATCTTCATTTGAATCTCCACATTCCTCATCTAAAACATTGGTACAGAATTCATTTATTCATCTTTTGTATAGCAGACCAAATGATCAAATGATCCGAATTTTTTACAAAGCAATTAGAGTTCTTACTTCAACTAGAGCATACTAAAATTGATCTCTATACGTCTGCACACTTCAAGCGATGTTTCGAAGGTATAGGAATCACTTTGGAAACGAAGATCGATATTTTCAAGAAAAAATGAGCAAGGTTAATATAGTTTAGGTTTATTAACGTCTCATTTTGAAACTACGGTTGAGTGATGCGGATATTTCAAAAAGTAGTCTAATGCCACCCAAGATTGCAGGATCACCTCCAAATTGCCACACCAAAATAGCGAAAGGGCTGAACAAATGCACAGAGGGTTTTAGTTTAGTTACATTAATATTCCATTTTAAACCAACACTAGGGCTAATTTGGGTCCGATTTATTAATTTTAAACCGCTTTCAGATGACGAGGATGACGCATGAACTGCGACTCCTCTCTCCAAACTTCCACACCACACCTGCGAGAGGGCGTTTGGCCTCGACGGAATTAACGTACACTAGACCCGTTTACAGGAGGAAGATGGAATCGGGCCTTGAATCTGAAACCCTTCGGATCCGCAGCCGAGACCTTACCACCAGGCCACCTCGGCCCAAAATGCACAGTTGATTTCCGTAAAGAATAATCAAGGAATTACCTATTCTATCCAAGCAACAATATGAAGGGGGGGGGCAAAAAGGCCTGAGACGTTTTTGTGTTTCATTTGCCAAACAGGTTCATTTGATACAATAGGCCCAGTCAAATTACATGAGAAACACGCTTTTAATATTTTTAGAAGGTTAAAACAACACAGTAAAATGTCCCTTTTCTTAAAACAAATTTCAAAGATTTAAATGAATTTTAGGGGATTAATAATTGCAAACAATAAGTCGATAAATCCCTAGCTCAGTTAAAAAATTAACTAAATAATAATTAATTCAATATTTAATTTAATAATTAAATATTTAATTTACGGAAATGTGAGGATTATAACCTTTCCACCGAATGAATGAAGAACGAAGGAATATGTAAAAAACTTGAACCATTTTCAGGTATGTTTCATTCTTTCAAAGATTTGTTATTTGCAACCCAAATAGTCATCATACGCCTTTTTCCTGTTATTTCGATTCTATTAATAGTTTACTTAGGTAATAGATTTTCTTCTGTAGGCTGGTCGTTTTGATCCATTTAATCAGTCACGCCTGTTTATTATGATCTAATCCCACAGCATTTGTTGCGAAAATTACGATCTGTAGGATGGGTAAAGCAGAGATGATTTGACATTATGCTTTATGCAACAAAAATTTCAAGAATGGATCGATTAACTCATGCCAATTTAATTTTTTTAATGGCGAAGCAAATAAGGATATTAAAAAGACACACACGATATTTTCCAATTTAAAAGTTGAACTTCAGTATTTAATATTTATATTTTTTTGGCATTTCATTTGCTAGTATTCGATTAGTAAAGTTCTACCTCGAAATTTTATTTATTTCTTAATGTGGGA
>JAPMOR010059027.1:137713-172764 GCA_026543865.1 Argiope aurantia | reverse complement strand
ATATATATATATAAAAAATTTGTGCTGAATTTTACCTAAATATTTTGTAGAAATACATATAATAATACGCATTCTTCTTTGCTGTAATGTCAGAAAGTTAGGTTGAAATAAGAAACTCAATCATCCTATTTATGAAAATAGCGCATTTTTTCAGCAGATCCGCTTATAGTGATAATATTGATATTCTCGAACCGAAATTATTATATGTTAGTAAAAAAATGATTTATGTTTAAAATTAATCACTGCACACTTGTTAATTATTTACATCGAGATAAATTTATTAAAATCATTCATTTGTATATAGATCTTATTTGTCATAGAGGAACATGCAAGTGCAGGTGATGATATCTGCTGATAATCAAAAATAGATTATTCAGTTGAGGGTGAATGGCTGAAAGCTTAATCATCAAAGATAAGCATATTCTAAAATTTCTATTTCAATCGAAAGGATGAAGCATTTCTGTCACAAATAACAAGACTTCAAGACTTTTCAAAATGTTCCCGCTTCAATATTGGATACTATTGAGAGAAAAAAAAACATTTTTTATATAGATAGAGGGAATCGTACGCTAACTTTCAAACATTCCTTTCTTGTAATGATTATTCATTTCTTTTCTATAGCAATATAATTCAGTTTTTGTATTTCTCATTAAGACATCATGTATTTTCGATTGTTTTTTAAGTCGTGCAGATTAAAAATCGGTTCCAATTTCAATATATATCCTATTCCAAGGAAAGAAATGAATTTAGAATAGTCCAGATTGGGAGGCAATTGTGTTAGAATTTTCTAGCTTATTTGTATAAAAAAACACATATGAATTAAATCGAAATTCCTTCCAGATGTAATGAAAATATTAATTTGTTTCATTATTTTAATTTGACAATAGGTATCAACCTTGATTCCATAAAATCTGCCACTGTTGTAGCAGTTCACCTTGCAAAATATTTTATCTGAGTGCTGGCGAATTGTTTCGAAAACCACGTGTTGCTCTGCTGCATCTTCAGTCAATTGACCAGTTTTCTCATTTCTTTCATTGCCAGTACTATCGTGGCAGAACGTCCTCTCGCTGGTGTGGTGGGGAAGTTTGAAGAGGGGGTACTGGTGTCGTCCTCATCATCTGACTGCGGTTCAAAATTATGAGCTCCTTCCCAAAATAGCTCTAGTGTTAAAACGGGATGTTTATATAATTAAAATTAAAAAAATCATTGCCAGCATAGGTTTTGATCCATGATATCGTAATTTTTGGACATAAGAAAAGGACAAATAGTAGAGTCTCGGTATACAACATATAAGTTTGTCTGGATCATTTTCTATCTTGGAAGTTTTGTTGCCTTAAAAAAAGAAAATCAATTTGTTGAAGTCTCTAAGCTGAACTTGTAACGCCTAAGATTTATTTTTTGATGGTTGGTTGTTTCATTTTTATGGTGCAAAAGCCAAATTTGGTCATCTTGTACCAAACACGGTAGATAGTTTGCAGCCTTATGAATTTTCTTTTTTCGAAAACATATAAGATCTCTAATCTAAAAATGGAACCGATCAATTTTCTTTTTTTTTTTTTTTTCTATAAAAGAAGGCGATCTCATGAAAAATTGTCATACGTTTCAACTCATAAATTTGTTTCTTCTCAGATTAGAGTAATACATTAAAAAATACATTTTAAAAAATAAATAACACACAAGTACCTAAATAAAGATTATTTTCTGTAACTTTCATGCGTTAAGATTATGTATAAATCATTGAAAGAGATGTAAATTTTTATACATTATTCAATTATTATAATTATTAAAGAGTTGAATTTTAAGTCTGATGATATGATGTTTTATTATCAATTTCCTTTTAACAGCGCCATGAAAAAATTTCATATGTAAAGAAATGGGTTGTTAATAGCGCCAATATTAAGAATTGAATTCCTGTCTCATTTAATATGATAATCTTATAAGAAAAAAAGATTTGAAAACAAGAATCAAAATTGGTTAGATTTGTAATCAATCAATGATACGTTTTAAGAATGCAGAATGAATATTTTGCGCACAAGTAGTAAAATTCTTTAGAACTATGAAAGTACGACTTGAAATCGAAAAAAAAAATTATTGAAATATTACAAGAAACCTTGAAACATTTCAAAGATTTCCCAAAATTCTCTTAATCTGTGATTTAATTTCTATTGAAGTTGTTAAGTTCGATTTAAGGACTGAAGCAGTTTCTTGATGGCGGAAGCATATTCAGAAAGATCCTTTGTGTATAATAGCATGGTGCACGTTCGAAACATCGCGGGTGAATTTCAACTTTAATGAGTTGGCTGCCGCGTGACTCGCTTGTGATTCACAATTACTCTTTAATTAGTTTACACCAAATATGCAATTAGATATCCCTCTGCACTGCTAGAGTTAAGATGTATGAAAGAAGGAGCCATATAATTAGATGGATGATCCGTATCACAACCATAAATAAATATATAAATCATAACGAATCATAAATCATGACAACGAATATGTTAAATATGTATGAGGATTCCAATTGGTCTTTAAAAGTATTTTTTATTATTTAATAAAGTCCAATTAGCTTTCAAAGCTGTGAATCGTTAAACTTAATTATATAAATAAGAAGGTTTCGTTCCAGTATTCTGGCTTTTCATCTTATTATATGTCTTATACATGTTGGTCCTGAAAGGATATGCCACTCTGTCAATATATATATACTTAGTAAAGAACTCTTTTTATTAATACGACCCTCCTGTTAAAAAAAATTAAAAATTTCTTTTACTTTATTTTCATTAAAAAGTTTAGTATCATATTTAAATTTGATATTTCAAAGCATCTGAAATTACGTTATCAAGGCTTAATTCTTTCAGAACGTGGAAGCTGTTATAAGTAATAATGAGATGCTGGGTAAATCAAATCTTCGGAAAGTAATGGAATTCTAAGTGAAGTTAATGTGGATTGTTGTAAATAATTAAAGAAGAAGTGTTATTTTATGATCAATAAAACCATATTTCATTACTTGTGGAATGGATATTGATTGCATCAGTTAAGTATCTAAGAGCTTTACCTTACGATCCCATTATTTTGCACGTGAAAGATGTAATAAACAATCTTTTAAATATTGGCTTGCTATTAACTGCCGTTATTAATCAGATAAGATAGTAAATTTTTCGATATTATATGATATTTTAGCAGTTTGTGAAATCAACCGAGAAAAAAAAAATAGCGAATTCTCCAAGTGACACTTTCTTATCTCCTTCAGGGTATTAACAAGTAGCCTGCAAATTTTTCTACACTGACGTTGTAAGATAAAAGTAAAATCGAGATAAATTTAAAATTTAATAATATTTCCTTACTAGAAGCAATATATTTAAATCGACATTTCTTAATCCCTTTTTGACCTTGTGGAAAGCCAAGATTAAAGATTGAAATTATTGATATTTCACAAAATACCTTATTTTCTATTGGTCGAGAATTTTGCATGGAAATATGGAAACTACACTCGAAATAAGTATTTGTTTGAATAGAAACGTTGACTCAAAAAGACAAATACAAGAACTAAATAACACTATCTACACTACACTACATCTGACACTACTACTATTGTATCTATACTTGAGATAAAAAGCATTTGGGTGAAATTTTGTGAAAATCATGAGTAAGATGTTTTCCAAAAATAATTTAATCCAATAAGATACGTTCTTCATCTAGCCATCGAAGTAATCAATGGTGTGATTTAATTGTGTTTAGGTAAGTATTTTACAAACAATGATGGAATTCGTTTTTTCCATATCTTGATTTTTATTCATTGTATATCTGCGCAAATAATGGAGAACATCCAAATAAAAATGAAATAAAAAAACATAGAATATCCATTTCTCGTAGAATGGATATTTTACTTTTTATTTCATTGAAGATCCATATTTATCAGGAAATGTTTTATAGTCGATGCTACAAAAATCTATCGAAGTTTTAAGCAAATTCCTCATAGTAAGACTATCTACTACAACGGTTCTCTTGGCATAACTTCGAAAAATTTTCTACACATTTTTTTTTTTAGAATCTCAACCAATTATTATTAAAAGGGTTTTTTTTCTAAAGAAACTGTTTAAAGTATAGCCCGCTTTGTCTTCCTTAATCTTTTTTTTGAGTAGAAGCACTTCACTGGGGTCAAACTTCATCGGCAACTCTCTAAAAACGCTGAATTAACAAACTGTAGCACGCGACGTTTTTTTAAAAATTCCTTTTTCTAAATTGGATAATAAGTATCGATTTTTTCCCCTTTCTTTAAATTGCTTTACAGACTTCGTTTCTTTTTTTATATTATATTATTTTATTTCTATTTTATATTTATATGATATATCTTGTTTATACTAATAGTACTTTTTGCTTTTATGCGTATAATGTTATTTATTTATGTATGTGCTTTTATGTTTAGATGTATTCTTCATTGTATATATAATAGTATTTTATTTTAAGTTTTCTCTGCACCATTTCGTGTCAATTTTACATCTTTTCAGCAAACTAGATAAGTGTGAAAAAAAATAACTTTTAGGCTTTTCCTACAGCAGATTAAGAATATTGAATGTTTGATAAGAAAAAGTTTTCTCTGGACATAATCCAGATTGCGTTTGCATCATTTATATATATATTGTGTGTGTATTACTATTTATAGGTTATTATTTACAACAACTGATTAATGGCATTGACAGTAATATTTATGTATATTTCGCTTAAATATTAATATTAAATAACATTTAAATTAAAATATTATTTAATTAAATAAAAATTGAATAATATTTTACACTCTTTAATTTTTATTAAAATCAGAAAATTGGTTTGTGTCAAAAAATTTGAAAATCAAATAGTTTTTAACAACCGCATAAAGTAACTTTTATATATTAATAGTTTATTTATTTTGTTGTAAAAATCTTAATAATATGTATTTCTCGAATATTTTGGAGTATGCAATAGGAATATTCCTTTTCGGAAAGTGTATTAGAGGAATTACATTACAGGAGGACCCTTTAAAAAAGTCCTCAAAACTATGCAGTTGAACTGTTCAATTTTTCTAAAACAGCCATGTTCAGTTTCATGTTCGATGAAACGATAATGATGTTTAAAGTAACTATGCCTCCTTTAATAATGAAACTTTGCTTTTTTGAAATGTTAGTATGTCAAAAAATATTTTGCTTGCTAGGACTAATGGGACATTGTGATTGCATGAAAATTTAGATTTCATGATTTTGGATATCTATTGACTCAGCCAATAAAACATTTAATTTTTATCTCGCATCTAAATTCTTTTTATATTTCGGAATATCCTTTCATCTCTGATGGTTTAAAACTTGGAAACTTTAGATTCGGCCTCCACGATTACAGTGAGCATTCTTGTGTTATATACAAACACAAAAGCGAAATTGTTATATATCTCAAAAAGCATAGACAGAATAAAAGATTACTTTAGTTATATTAACGTCTCGTTTCAAAGCAACACTAAGGCTATTTTGGAACGGGTCTCGTCATTTTGAGCCACGGTCAGATGACGAGGACGACAACTGAGCTGGCACCCCCTCTCCAAAATACCATACCACACCAGGGGAGGACGTCTGACCCCAAGGGATTTAATGTGCTCCGGACCCGCTAACACGGCGGTTCTTCGGTGGCATCAGGTCTTAAACCTGAAGCCCTCCGGTTCCGAAGCCTACCCCTTACCATCAGGGCACCGCGGCCCCAATGATGGAATAAAAAAATCAAAAGGAAATAAATTTTTGAAAGTATATTATGCAATCTCACTTTTAAAGAAAGGAAATATTCCAAAGATAATTAAAATACAATGTTTTTCATGTGTTATGGTCAGCGAATTTATGTTGACCAAATGTAACTGACAAGATCTAGGTATTGCATGAAAATTCGCCAAAGATATATTGTAAGTTTAGTTTAGTTAGTTTAATTATATTAACGTCCCGTTTTAAAGCAACACTAGGGCTATTTGGACACGGACCTCTTAATTTTGAGTCGCAGTAAGATGACGGGAATGACATCTGAGCTGGCACACCCCTCTCCAAGCTTCCACACTACACCAGATGGGAAGATGTTTGGCAACGACGGATTTAACATGCACCAGACCCGCTTATAAGACAGTTCTTCGGTGGATTCGCGTTTCAAATCTAAAAATATCCGGTTCCGATGCCAAGATATTACTTCCAAGCCACCACGGCCCCAAGATATATTGTAAGAATTGTAAACGCCTCTCTCTACCCAGTTTATAATTGAGTCCTTCATCTGAAAGGAGTTGGGAAATAGAATTTTATTTCACCATAATTCCTTTAATATTGGAGGCAGAAAGTTAACTCAAAATAGACGGACGGATTATTATTAGCGAACAACTCCAAAAGTTTTTTGATGGGCGATATCTTTTAAAAGTAAGGGCTCGAAAGGTGATTTTCAACCATTAACTTCGATTACTTTAGTATTAACCTTTTATTCTAAGCATGTGAATCCTGGTTTGAACTCTGTCATCAGTTGCATTCTCTTTATACAGGTTTTCATCCTCAGAACTCCAATTTAAAAGAAATTGGAAGAAATATCGAAAAGAATGATTTTTCCCCTTTTTTTTTATTTCCAGACAAAAAGAATTCTTCGCTTTCCGGCTAAATACTTCAGCTTTAATTTTTTTAAAATTCAAATTAATTATTAATTGAATAGACTTAAGCTAATGACATTCCAGTTTTACATGAATTCTTTGCGATTTTTACCAATGCATAAAAAATGGGAGTATTAATTGTAATTTACTGGAGGGATTTTATCTGTTTCTATTGCTGCTTTCAAAATCGTGGAATATAGTAATCTCTGTATAAAGAGTAACTCCATTTTTCCTAGGAAATGTATGAGACATAAAAATTTGATAACGTTGTCGGCGAATATATCTTATTTTTGAAGCATTCATTTGTGAGCATATTTCATCGTTTTTGTTTAACTTCGTCTATTTCTTATTTCAGACTATTCAGTCAATTTATCCTTTATGCTGCTAAGATTCTTTGTTTTCTTCAGTGTACTGATAATAGTATCTAATTTTATACTTTATAGTGCATTACACGTTAAGTCCTTTTTTTTACAAACAGGGAGAATAGAGTTAGTTATACGTTAACTAAGGTACAATTATTGTATTCTTTATCTCTTTGTATTTACAATAAAAAGATGATACATGAAAAGAAAATATCTAAAACGTCATCAGTTATTATACGAAATGAAACGGTATTTGTAAAAGAAAAAACGTTTTTATATCTATTATTTTCATATAAATTATAGAAAAAGACCATTTGTATGCCAGATATATCGCATTAGAATAAAATTCATTTTCTGCTAACATGAAAATTTTCATTTTATTTTTTAAGTGCTTAAATTTTTGAAATTATAATTATTAAATTTAATTTTTAATTAAATTTTTATTTTATTTTATATTAATTTTAGAATTATAATTACTTAATTATTTTATGAATGATAGTTAACATATGAAGAAAATTTCAATATGAATGAAGAATACTGATTTGTCTAAAACTCAAATATTTTTGAAAGTATTCGAAGAGGAATGAGTTCATATTGCAAACTGTAAAGGAAGTGTTTATCATGTTTTCTCGCTTTCCTGGTGGATATAACAGTGGTGTGGTATTAAGTTAGGTCTACTCTAGTACCTCATGCGAAATGGGCTGGGAGGTGCTTATAATGACCATTAGGTCTTCACCTTCAATTTCTGCCTATGTTATGACGGCGAGGTCATGCGGGTTCACCCCAGATGCCTGGAAGGACAGGGATAAATGTATTATGATTATTCAGATAGTTTAGGAATATTTTTCAAAATCAGGTCTTCAGAAAATAAGCAAGAACATTTTTGTTACAGTAAAAATGGGTACACCCCTCTTAGTAAAAAATAAATGAAAATTAATCTGCAGCATTAAAAGTCCATATAATTCATTCTTTTTCATAATAAAGTAGTAGGTATTTTCAGAAGCTATCAGTTGGAGGAAAAAATCTATTCCTTTGTTATCTATCTCCTGTTTCGCTTTTCTAGAAATGTATCAAATATAAAATGCTCATATCTATGGCATTTTTGTCAAATGGTCTTCTTAAAATTTTATTTCAATCTGACTACTTTTGATTTAAACATTGTTCTCATTTCAAGATGAGGTCCAAGTTTTCTATGGATTCCTTTGAACGGGAAGTTTTGACTTCAAAAGAAAAATTGCTTCTTTGAATGTCAATACGTTCTTACCCGACTATTGAATTGGTTTCTTAAGATCAAAGTCAAGACGTTTTTTTTTATTTCTAAAATTCTTTTCTTGAAATAAAACTATTATTTTTCTATGAATAATACATTTTTTTAAAATTGTTTACCTTTTCAAATTTCAGTTTTAGTTTTGGAAACATTCCATAAACTGTTCCGTTCTTGGTAAAAATTTTACATATTGACTGTAAACTCAAAGATTGAAAAATACCTGTGGATTTGATTACACTTCTTCGTAAATGATCAAAACAAAAGTCCTTCGTTTCAACACTTCTAGTTAAATATGGATAAAACATGATATTAATCGGTCTGTCTTTGAATCTAGTTTATGCAGCTCATTCAGAAATGATAGTTGAATCCTCTCAAGTAGGAAGAAGCTAAGGAAGCTACTCTGCTCTCATTGCAGAAATTCTCGATTGTTTGTAATTATTCTTTTATTGTCAGAAGATTTCATTGTCGTTTGAGTCATAATCAGTATGAATAGAACTCTGAATAAATAATTCTAATATTACTTTAAGAAATGAATAAATATATGAAATACATTCTTTTGCATAATCAACAGGTAAAAAATATGTGGATTTACACAATAATCTTTCAATTAAATATTTCACAATTCCATGACGCATGACGTCAATTGCAATAATATTTTGAACATTAAAGTTTATTTAGAAAAAAAATCATTGAAAGTAAAAGAACTGAAATTTTGAAATAAAGTTTCTGCTAAAATATTTTTCTCACTATTCTGTTTTACATAGTCGACAATTTTGCATTTTTGGTTACACTTTTTCTTGAAAATTGTTCAGTTTCTCGATTCCACTACTATTAAACGCACGTTCGGAGGATCAATCGCAGCTTAACCCTTAGTAGCCTGATTTACGAAAGTGATTTATTTTTAATATTACTGTGTTTGCTTGAGGGTCTAGATGAAGGGAAAAATAGCCAAAGAATTAGTAGGTAGGTTTTATGTAGGGCGGAATGCCTGAAGTATCAAAATTGATACTCACAAAAATATCACTAGTTTCTTCAAGTAAAACATGCACTCGCAAAAAATAATTATATCATAGCGAAAATAATATATTCACTTACCTCAAAAGTATTTATATTCTTCAGAAAAAGAAAATATATCAAATTTGTATTCAACAAAACTTTTAGTAAAATGTGTTTACTTGTTCACTTTGCCGCGCAAGTAATATGTCATAGATAAAATAAAACAATAATGACATTTGATTTTTTTTAAAATTTCGTTGGAAAGAATATTATACAACAGTAAAATACGTACAGCCAACCTATAAAAAAAACTAATAGTAATGTGAACATTCGGTTTAAAAGATTGGTAACAAAATTGATACTCTAGGTCATTAAGGGTTAAAGCAAGAAATACAATGCTAAAACATATTTTTGTTACCGTTAAGATATAGTAAACATAGCTATGAGAACTCTTGAATAATCTTAACTCTTTATTGAAAATTCTAAACTTTAATAATATTCTTGCATTTCCATTATCTTCAATAAATTCAATGAAAAAATATTTACTTCATTTATTCGAGCATCTTCATTCATTAAGAACTGAGAACAAATGCTTCCAAATAATCTACGGAACTGAAATTTGAATGGAATTTAAAACAACATGCTTTTTGAAAAAGTTATTGATTTATTATCTGTAAATGGAGATCCGATTCAGAATGCATTCGAATTTCCAAATATTTAGCTGCAAATATTTTAAAAGGGTTATTCAATAAATTAATTGACTCGTATAATAGAATTTATGCTCACTGGAGCTGATTCCCATTTCTATTCTATCGCCAGTACTTTCTTAAAAACATAACTCAAAAATGCTTCGATAGTTACTTGAATTACCCAAAACCTGCATTTAAATCTGTAATAGGTTTTGTTACCCAAAACCTGTATTTAAATCCAGAAATCTTAGAGAATCAAGAGGTAAAAGTGATTTCTTTTACGATCTTCGTTTTATTTTTGTATTTTTTTATACAAAAAAAGCGATATTTTTAACCGGTTTTTGCTTTGAGAAAATTCATTCATGCATCTCCATTTGTAAATCCTTAAATAAAATCTTAAATTACTTTACCCTGAAGAATAATTTTAATATAGGAACAATTATTTCCAAAGAAGGAAGTCAATTACTTACTGTATGCAAAAGGGATGTCTAAATGCTTTTAACAAAATATGATTGTTAAGCATTCTCTTGCAATTTTTAATTAATCATTTATCACACAATACTTTTTGATTTTTTTACTTTATTTCCATTAACGCCCCGTTTTAGAGCAACACTAGGGTTATTTTGGGATGGGCCTCGTACATTTGAACTGCAGTCAGATGACGAGAGCGACACCTGTGCCTGCATCCCTATTTCCAAACTTCCACACCACACCATCCGCAGGGACGTTTGATTCCGACAGATTTAGCTGCACCAGACCCGTTTACACGCCAGTTTGGCGGTGCAATCGGGTCTCGATCCTGAAATCCTCCGGATCCGAAGCCAAGACCTTACAACCAGGTCTTAATAAGGCCTGCTGCTCTGGGATAATTTTTTAAGACTTTGATTAATTAGCTGCATTTTTGTCATGTATACAGCTATGAATGATTCTGAAATAAAGATAAACATTTTTTTATTAATGAATAAAATTTGCATGATAAAGATTTTTTTTGTTCCGATAGCTAATTTTTTAATTCTTGAAAGGGAAAATGCAAATGATGATCCACCAAAAAAATTCCATAAAAACCTTTTCTCATTAAAAAATAAATTAACTATTCAAAGAAATTAGATTAGGATGTCTTAGAAGTTTCCTTTCAAATTTAAAGTAGATTCTCTCACTTCTTAACGGAAGGATAAAAAGTAAGCATTTTTTGTGCATTATACATATGTTATAAGCGATGATTCATTTTCTTGTAGTGCAGTAAACTCACAATTCTTAGAATCAAAAATAGGAATTTGGTAGTGTGAAACTGTTATCTATGATTAAAAAAGATATATATTGTGTTCGCTCTTATCGTGTCCCAACACGTAATATCTAAGCCGTTATGAATAAATATCTTATGCTAATTAGATAAATGTCTTAAATGAAGGGAATAATTATATCTTTTTTATCGTTTGAGTCATTTAAGTATATTTCTGAACCATGATGTATTCTAATTTTATATCTAAAAAATGGAACCAAATAAAGGGTGTCTGAAAATGAAACATCGCACGTTCATAGAAAATTGGCACTCATGATCAACCTTTCGAATAAAAGGCTACATTCTTTTGACAAAAAATTTCTCAGGAAAAAAAAGGACTTGATTCTACCTGAAATAGGATCCAAACTCTAGATCTGATTACAGCTATCTGTCCATGGAGTTCACTAAAGCTGCATGGAGGTTTATTATTACATAGTATTCTCTACACTGTTACTTTTGGAATGTTGAGTACTGAATCTAATGTACTTGTATTAGAGTGAGGGTAACCTGAACATATGCCTTACTGTCAGTATCTATAGCACTTGTCTAACGCTATATTCTCCCCAGAGAAATAAGAATCATGTAGCTTGCAAGCGTCGGACCTTTCTGTAAATACACTTCCGTGAAATATGTCAGATAAACGACATTTGTATTACGATTATATACAACATAAATCACCAGTATTTCAAAACGTCACTGAAATACGTCAGTATTTAGCACACGCACAACTGTGAACAAAAAATTATATTTTCTTGTTTGGTATTGAACTCTTTCCTTAGATACCTTCAGTTTTTCAAATATTTTTCTCCATCTTTATAAAGTCGAAGTTACTGTCGATCAATCAAAGTGATCAACAGTGTGCGTGATCAGTGATCTCAAGTCATGATGATTGGATGATGTATTACTGCACAAAGATTTGCATACAGCGGTTATTCTGTATTGAATAAATTTACATTTCTAAAGTATATGTTCCCATAGAAATTTGTGATAAGTCCCCTAAATTTAGGAATATCATATATCTGTAAATCTTATAGATAGAAATGTAAAACTTTTTGTATGCACAAATGAATGTGAGATAAATATTTTACTCACTGACAGTTTTACTCTATAAAGAATGCAAATACTTTTGTAAAATATTTTTTGATTTTTATTACTATTCTCTTTATAAGCTAAATTGCTTTCATACTATTGCCTACCATATTTAATAAAACTTTGTAATTGAAAATATATATATATCTAAGTGCAGTATTTAGGGAAATAAATATTTGTACTTTCGCATACTTTTTTTATTTATATTTCATGACTCCCAATTTTTCAATGCGACGAATACATAAAATGTATAAATGCTGTTGTCTTTATTTTGATTTTTCTGAATTTCATCGCTATAACCCTAACTGGGAGAGATCGTTTATTTAAATTTTCTTTTAATCCGCTATATGTCTAATGTATTATTTTAAATGCTTTAACTTGAATTTCCTTACAACTCGCTGATCGTTCTGGGTTTATTTATATGTATGTATATGTGTGCATATAGAATATCGAATCGCATAAACGGGTTCAAAAATGCATGGCATCAAATCTGATATCTTTCTTTTTCCACTTCCCTTCACTTCTCCTTCCAGATGCATCACTTTTTGCTTTCTCTACAACAATGACAACGTGCGGAATATAAAGAATAATATTTAATATTAAAATTTCCTGATTAAAGACAGAAAAATCCATACTCTTTTTTCTTCTACTGAGAAATAAATGTCTTACATAATGATATTAAAACGCTTCTCATTAGGATAGATTAACTTTTTGAATTTTTGGTATATGAAGTCTATAAAGAGAAAGTATTGTCATCGTCAAACAATTCAACCTCTATATTCTGACTTATCTCAGCTTTTCAGACCTCCTTGAGATTGAAAAACACTTTTTGGGCATGATAGTTGTCTTTAAACACGAGAACTCAAAACGTCATTTAACTAGGAGGATAAAATTTGGTATGTGGTTTTAACACAAAATGTGCAGATTTTTATAATATTTTGAATAAAATACCTTCTGGTGAAGTTCCTTGGTTTTTTTATTCAGTATATATGTACGCGATATCTATAAATGTAAACAGATAGATAAATGAAATTTGGTTCCCATTGAATTTTGAACCTATTAGTCTGACAATCTACCTTTAGCTTTAGTTATATTGACGTCCCGTTTTAAAGCAACACTTAGGCTATTTTGGGACGAACCTCGTAGCCACGGTCAGATGACTAGGGCGGCACTTCCTCTCCAAACTTCCACATCACACCAACCGGAGGACGCTTGATCCTGACGGATTTAACGTGCACCAGACCCGCTTACACGACGGTTCTTTTGGTAGAATCGAGTCTCGAAACAGAAAGCATCTACGCATTAGCATGCTTGTAAATGTGATAACTCAAAAACGCAACAGCTTAGATAAATGAAATTTGTAGAGTTATCTTTTTATTAAAATTTTTGTTCTGTGCCTGTGACAATCAGTCGGCAAAAATGTATCCAAAATGCATACTTGGTTTTTTTCTCTATACTGCGAAGTCAAAAACTCAGATGCGAGACTCTGAAAATAAAAATATTAGCACGTGACGTTCATGGCGTTTTTCAAGGTCCTTAATGCGGGAGAAGGAGTAATACTGTTACTAGACAATATGCGGAAAACCTTAACCTTTCTTCGCATGAAGATGGGAATTTCCATCATAACATTTAGTGAACAAAAAATTGTACTCAAAACAGGTGTATTGTAAATTGGTTGGTGCTGGCAACCGTTCTCACGACTATTGATTAATAAGGAACGTAGTTGTCTAAAAAAATCAAATGTCACAATCATTATAGCGGGTTTGAATTTGCCATTACGTTATTTGTTGTGGTTGGAAGAAACGTGCGATTTCTTGAATATTTTTTATAACTAATCTGAATTTTTTTTCTAATAAAATCGATAATGAGTGGCGAAATTTAGAAGAGTAGGACATTGAAGATTTTGTACTGAGCTTAACATGCAAATTTGCATGATGATGGATATTGCCATCATATTGTTTTTTAAGTATTTTTTATATTTAACTAACATTTTTTAAAACCTTTTTCCTTTAATCCAGAACATGAATTATATCACCTTGATTTATATGCCCCCCCCCAACACAAGTATGTAAGGAAACTTTTAAATTAAGTACTATTTTATACTGTTTGCAAAAAGATTTAGGCTTATACTCTAATACTCGGTAAAGCTGAGAACAAACACATTTAGGTTATAAGACACGAACTAAAGATATAAATCTAATTTCCGAATAAATGTTATAAATCCTATTCCTTGAATTTCATTTCGAAATCAGTTGATTTTTCTTTACATAAATATCTTTTTTTTCTCTCTAAAGCCATAGTGCCATGAAATAAAGCAAGCAAACAATTCAAATAACTGGAATCGATCTGTTCCTGGAATCTGAACAATGGCAAGCGAGAAAAATTCTAATCTATTTATAGGTATTTATGAGAACTTCTCATAACTTCCGTCTTCTTTCCCTCCCAATCAATTTTATCGACCGCTTGTTCTTGGAAATTTATCTCATCAATTTTCGGTATTTAATTTTCTTTTCATAAAGCCAATCTATATTCGAATATTCGTTGACGATTAAATTTCACAGCTTTTTTTTTCTCACTAGAAAGAATAGGAGCTTTCCGTGAATCGGGAAAGGAATCAATTGCTTGATCTGTTATTCTACACCTGTTTTCAATTCCTTTAGGCTTATTTCAAAAATGTCTCATCTTTCGTGTAATCTATTTGAATCCACTCTTATCAGCTTAATACAAACCTGCTAAGCTAATTATTTCAGAAATATAAGTAGTTTAATTTACTTATAAGCAAATCGACAATTCACATATTTAATTTTTTTTCTCCTTTGCAAACATGCTTATAGTATTTGCATCATTTAATTCTCTCAAAGTTGGTTGATTAGTTTAGAGCATTAATATTTAATTTGTTAAGTATGCCTGAATTATGGAGAATAGTCAGAAAAAAAATATCAAAGGTTTAACAAGTGGACGTTTGATCCAAATCGTGACGTGGACCATTTTCGTTTTATAGCCTGGCAGAAATCCTTGTTTCAAAACTAAATATAGAAGAATCTTGAAATTTGTATGGTGAAAAGGAGTTCATAATATTCTATGAAATTTCATGATATACGTTTTGATGTTCTTTTATATATATTATTTCTGATCTCGCCGGTGTCCTGGCTTAGGGCTAGAGCGTCTTCCTTATCATCTGGGCGTCCTAGGTTCGAGCATGGTTGCTGTCCACCCTGTCTTCTATCTGTGAGGTGTGTGAAAGCCCCCCCCCCTTCTAAAAAGGGGTTGTGCAAACGTGTATGTGATTGTCATCTTCATATGAGCTAGAAGTCAGTCTTCTGCCCTCCGGTTCTCAGGGGTATTTATCCTCAGAAGCTACTGCTCCCCCTTTCCGCTATAACGCGGACACATCATCATTTCTGATTTCTTTTCCATTGTAGATCAACGGGAAACCGTTATTAAGGGGACAGTAGAATCTACTAGACACTTTTGGGAATAATTCCGTTAGGATTATGAAATTTTTATGCATATGTATTAAAAGATAAATTTCTTAAAAAAACATTTCAAAAAGAAATATATTATTTAAAAAAATTTAAAAGATGTATAAATTTTAAAAATTTCGAAATATTCCAGGTGACTTAATATTTTATTTTTTATATTATTTTTTTTTCTTATTTTCCAATGTAAATTTATTTGGAACTAAAATACGTATGATTTGTAAATGCTAATTTGTTAAAAATATTTTCATGCACACTTACTGAATTTTCATAAGAATTTTATGTTTTCCTGAACTAAAATTGACTTTTAACTAGCTAAAAAGGTTTGAAACATAAAGTGCACCCCTCATTTTCTTTAAATGTTTGACCCAAATCTTTATTATCATTGTCAACAGAATTTATTTCAATTCCCATATGGATCGCAATAAGTTGATTTAGTCTCCAAATACCGATTTTATTCAGATATATATAATTTTATGCTTTTGATATAAATAGTCAATATTCTTTGTTGATAGAAATAATTCTGAAAAAAAAAATAAGGCAATAAAAATGTACAGGATTTTTTAGGATTCATTTTTTAATATTTTGCAAAAATGTAAGTCACAGAAAACGTTAAGATAATTTTCAAGTGTGCAAAATTATAAAGATTTTTTAAATTTCTCTTTAAAATTAAAAAAAAAAACTGGAAGTAAAAAGAGTTGCCATTAAAAAATATAGCATAAAATTACCCAAAATAATCAAATATTGAGCAAAAAATTGTTAATTCTCTATTTAAAAACAAAAAGAAAATGTAGTTTAACACAAGAAAATGTGATATACAACCTTTCAGAGAAAACACTAAGTACTTTGGAACTGCATACTCACTTCGGAAAGCCCTTTCCATTTTCACTCTTCTAAAATTCATTGATTTTCCTATGACTTTGTTTCTCTCAGTCAAATTCATGCAAAGCAAATTCATTTATTATTATTATACATATGAATTGAAGCACGCGTGCTAACCCGAGTCAGAAATCTTGCGGTGCTAAATGTTACACAGGAAAGCAAAATTCCTTTTTATACAATGTAGAAGCCATTTGTTTCAATATCGTTGGGGAATGGCAAATGAAGTTCCTGAATGAAATGCTCCTGAAGCATTTCATTTATTTTCCTTAAGTGTGAAGGAAAACGGCACGATACACAGAAACCGCGTTTAATGGAATTGGAGGGACTTCAATATGCAGCAGGGATTCGCTGTTGGATCAATAGTTCTGGCAAGAAGTCCTCCGAAAATATTTGGCTTCCCTTCAGATGAGGCATATGCACGGACGAAGTATACAGAGAGCATAGAGATAATCTTGTGATAATGCAGCGACATTTTTTTTCTCCTTACTTGATGATGGCAGGCTTTCATTGCGACAACTGGGATTTGTCTTTGCGTTATCACTGATTGTACAGGTTAACCCGTAACTGGAGACAGGAGTCAAAATGACTCCGCGTTGTTCATTAGCTCTGATTATCACGTATCTACAAGTTTTTCTTTCAGCAGTATGTTGACAAAAGTCTAAGTATGAACATATGCGTCCCTTTTCAAAGGTTTTGTTGTTATTTATGGATTCATTGCCTCCATGCCTCTGAAAGTGCTTTTAATTTGAATAATGCAAAAAAGAATAAATAAATATTCTTAAAATAATATTTCAAAATAATGTATTATTCATTTTTGTTTGCTAAATTCTAACACTTATTAATATTAGTGTCATTCCGGAATATCTGAACAAAGTGAATACTTATCAAAAGATTGCTTAGGTTTTTCTTATAACATCATTCCACCATTTAATATTATAGCATTTAACATTTTTAATATTAATATTTTTATTATTTTTGGTAATACATAACTCCCAGAGTGAATTGTGTTTCCAAAATAAATTCCAATGCTGCTTACAAAAGGCAAATAATAATAATAATAATAATAATAATGGAGTCGTTTTGACTCCATGTCTTTGGCAGCTTGAGGAAATTCATGTTTTCAGTTAATGGTTAAACTAAAACATCCATATAGAATATATATGTCGTAGCAAGACCATTGTCTCTTTAAGCATATTTTTGATTTATAACTGGAGTAGACTGGGAGCATGCATTAAATTATAAGAAAAATGGGTTTTAAAAAGCACGCTGTTATTTGTATACTAAAATGCAGAAATGTTTTTTTGTTAAATTTCTGGAGTTAAAAAAATTCCGTAAATGCCTGAGTCCCTGATATAAATACTCAAAATAAATTGGAATTATAATCTCATTCATATTTTATTTTTACTTTCTAGTAAAGGTTTGAGAATTTTCTTTCTTTTCATATTCATTTTGTTCTCATTTTCTTACTGCTTTATTCCCAGCGTCTCATGCTTTTACGGTTTTTAACTTAATTCCCCGACTTCTGATAAAAAAATAATCTCTACTTTTTAGCTTATTAATAAAAGAATTTTTTGGTAAAAGGTTTTTGTTTTAATTAGTTTCTTTTGTAATTATGAGACTTCATTTAGAAAGCAATTGTTTAGTTAAATTTTAAAGTAAATTCATTTCAAATTTGAAAAATGTACAGAGGATGTTAACACATGTTTAGAATAATTTCTGCCATTCTGTCTTTTAGAGCCTTTTAAACATTTTTATCATCATGCAGTGTCATTTCATTTTATTGCGTATGTCGTAGTTTATAAATAGTACGACAGTCTCTAAATATTTTTAAGTTAAAATTGATATTTACTGTTATTTTGAGTTTAAAAATAACTCGGCATATATTTGGTACTAGCAGAGAAATGCCACCTCCGCTTTTACTAAATTTCGTTACAAGAAACTATTTTCCAATATATTCTTGGACAACTGCGCTCTCATTTTTTCCCTCCTGTGCTGCCTGCTCTGCTGTATGCTGGCTCTGTTGCCTCGAACATTCAATGAGTGCCTTATGTAATGCAACTGTACAAACTTTTCATTATGTTAAGAGTACAGTGGACTTTGAAATAAGAAGAAAAAGGACGAAAATATGAAATTTTCTTTTTATTGTTTCATTATTAATATACCTTTATATTCAATAAAAATATCATTATAAAATACCTTGTTCAATAAAAGGAATATTTAAAGAGCTTAGAAGAATAAATATGTTTTTAATGATTTTTTTTCTCCGAAAGATGTTCTAATTAGAGTTAAAATTCCTTAAAATGTTCCAGGTGTCTTTTTGAGGAAATTTTATAAAATGAAAACTGAAATATTGAAAGAAAACTGGGTATGCCTTTTTTTGTTTCGAGTTTTGTTAGGTAATTATATTAATTTTAGTTCAGAAAAACACAAAATTCTTATGAAAATTCAGTACATTTATATAAAAATATTCCTAAAAAATTAAATTTTAATGGGAATCATGCATGGTTTTATTTCAATAAATTTATATATAACAGAAGGGAAAAATTAAAAATTCCTTCACCTGAAATATTTTTTAAAAAATCTGAAAATTATGTATTTTTTTAAAATTATAATAATACATTTAGTTTTAAAGAGGTTTTTTAAAGATATTTGACGCATTTGTATTTTGATACACTTGTATAAAATATTTAATTCGCTGAGTGAATAATTCGCAAAAATGCCTAATAGTGTTCGTTGTCCCGTTAATTGAACCTATAGTTTTGAAACTGTACAAGAAACAGTAGGTTGTCAATTGTTATGATTTCAAACAAGCTGTGAATATATTTTTGTATCTTCCCGCGTACTTTTCTTTGCAAAATTCTGTATGAGAGAAATCTTTCTTCTGTTCTGGCAGTAGAATAACAGCTACATTTCATCAGACTGATTAAATTTACAGTGGCGCAATCAATTTAAAAATTCATAGGCTCAAAAATAAGATTTAGATAAATCAATATAGTAAAAAAAACTTGTAGTGTCTAAGTTTCCTTCTCCTGCAAACAAATGACAGAGAAAGTTCCAGTTATAAAGAAAAGGGCTATTTTGTTTATCACCAAAGTGGTGTGGTCAGACGTACGCCTCTATGTTTGTAAACAATTCCAGAACCTCGACAGACTGCATAAGATTTCTACACAAAACAACGGATTCTGAAGAAAGTATTCAATATCCATTAAGCCATCTTGACACGAGTGATGGAAGAAAGCCTGAATTGCAAGTGGGTTCCTCTGAAGCAGAAAGTAGGTTTCTTCAATATTAATGTTTCCATCACTAAAGCACATTATCATTTACGGTAATGCGCACGGGTCAAAATCGTAACCTGAAGTAACCATTGCTTTTAAAGACGCTGTATGGAGCAACAACGGCTGTGCAGAAATCATTCTTCATAAATTTTTGATATAGGGCCACTTTTATCTTCCCAAAGGCAGAACTTGGATATATTGAGTTATATTTGATGATTATTCTGGTGTATATTCCTGATGATTGATGCAGTATTATTCTGAAATAGAAAAATGATTCTTATTGATCAATATGGACCGAAACGACATTAAATCGATGGTAACTTAGAACTTATTAGGTTGTTCGGAAAGTAATTTCGTTATTTTTGTTTTATGAAAATGAAAGACGATTTTTTTATAGTGAAACAATATTTAATAGAATTATATATTGTCCATTCCGGTCCAATACGTTTTGCCATCTTTCTGGCAGTCGCATGATTTCAAGCTCATAAAATTCTTATTCTTTGTTCAGAAAAAAACTGATCCAGATAACTTTTGATCTCCTCATTTGAAGTAAACGTTTTACGGCCTAAAACCTTTATAGAGACCGAAATAAGTTATAATCATGAGATGCAAGATCTGGAGAATATGGTGGGATGTGGCAATGTATCCAAATCCAATCTCTAAAAACTTTAGGTGAGTTATCAAACTTGTATGGGGTCTTTGATGGAACGCTGTACCTTTTCTATTGATCAATTCTTGCCTTTTTTGTTTAAGTGAATCTTTCAATTTGTCCAACTGATGACTTTACATAACAATCAAAATTGATTGTTATGTTGCCAAAAGTGGGGGAAAAGCTGAAGGAAAAAGCCATACTGGTTAATTTCTCATAGTTGAAGCCACTGGTGTTGTGAACATCTGTTCCATTTGTTCACAAGAGCTTTTCTTTTCTTACTTCTGTTTGAGTGTTACCTGCGTTTAGGCGTAGTGTTAAATCCCTTATTTTAAATAAATGGACTTTTGGCAAGAAGATATGAATTAAAATAAAACAGAAATTTAAAATATTGAATAGAGTAGTTCAGAATTAACATTAATTTTATTGTGTGTAAGTTTTTTTAAAAAAAATTAAATAATAAGAATGGAAAGAAATATTGTACAGAAATGGAATAGATATAATTCAAATTGTAAAATTTGGAATTTTAAGATGGTTTAAAAATATTTCTTGTGGGACAATTTTCCATGAAATTACTATGGAGAAAATGCAAAATTTTGGTTCATTTCTAACTAATTGATTATTTAGTTTAGCTTTGGAAATTTGACAGTATTCTTTCTCCTGTCTTAAATTATAAGTGTGGAAAATTAGATTGAATATGACCCAGTTGCTTCGGAGGAGATCTGGAATATAAATTTACTTAGTCATAATGACTTTATTTATATTAAGCCGTATCGTCTGGTAAGTATTATAACAACTTAGTCACAAAATAGTTGTTTATGTTGAATGTTTTCCCTTTGATTGTGGAAGAATAGGTATCACCTTTTCTAATTTTGAAAGTTAGATATAGTACTTTTGGATATGTAGTTGCTAATAAGTTGCCGAATTATACATATTCTGAGACTAGTTTAATGGTTCCTTTTTGAGCGTACTGCGAAATTACCAGAAGTAATATTCACTACAAGATAGCATATATATGCGTGTGTATCTTTAAAAATTGAAAGAAATTATAAGAAGAGTACTACTATTAGTAAAATTTTTAGACATTTCCTACATATGAATTTCAGTTATATGCAAGAATATTTTGGCAAGCTGCCTCTAAATAAATGTCTGATTAAAAGAAAAAGAATAAAATTTACCTATATTCATCACTCCAAATCTTGAATTTGTATCATTAAATTTTATATAAATTTTTATCGTAGCACATTCTAAGATTCTGCCGTGTTTGTAATTATATAGATATTTTCGTATTCAGTAAAAGCGCAGGAAAAATTTGAAGGTAGCGTATTGCTGTTGCATCATTTTGGTGGCACTAAGAAATGTTTTACAATTGCAACATTTTTATGAGATAGTTCCTTTTATGAAAAAGTCTCAACATTATAAATGAACTTTTATTTTTTTTAAGTATCGAGGTAAACAAATATCAAAATAAAATAAAAAAAATGTCTTCTTAGCTTTGACCCAAACCAATTTAAGTCTAATGGGAGTGCTTAACCTCAACTGACAACAAATCTCTCATGTGAAGGAAACTGATACTCAGAAGTTGAGGTATTATCTCCCAAAATGAATGAATAGTCGCCGAATTCTTTGAAAGTAGGCAAGTAATTGAAAGAGAGAGAGAGAGAGAAAGAGAGGGATAAAAGACATCCTTCTTTTAGTTTGCAGTAACTTTTTTAAGTCTCTAAAGGACCAGTTTACTAGAGAAAGCAATAGAAAATAGCCTTAATAGATGCTGTTTGAATGCTAGAAAGAAATCGAACTCTACAACACCAATTCTGTCATTCTAACAAACTATTACTCTTCCAGAGGATTCTTTTCCTTTACGCAATTACACTAAGGACGAAATATGTCCTGTAGCTATACGAAAACGAAGGTACTTAGTAGAACTGGTAAAATATATGAGATAGTGCTTTGAAAGTTTCCCTTCAGGAAGGGATTTTTCTCCTACGCAGCACAAGCCCATTAAAATTTCAGAACTATATTTTCATGTGGTGAGACTAGTGGAATGACTTTTTTTCTTTCGTTTTCAGATGTTATGCTACTGTACTTCACCTGCCATTCAATTTTTTTTTTTAAATACAGTCATGTTATAAATAAAGACTTGGGAAAGTTTCTTGTTATTATTTTATATAGAAAAATGATGCTATTTAATTAATTATTTGATAAAAACCTGAGAGTTCCTACAGTTTACACACTTACAACACAATTGATGATTGATGGCATTTAGAAACTTGACTTTTCGTAAATACGATAGTTTGGTTTATTTTCTTACGATCAAAGCGCAATTGCATTTTCAATTATTTCTTTGTGACACTGAACGTATTTATGTTACAGTGAAATATGACACATAATACATGAACATACGCTCACAGCTTACTAAAAATTCTAGAACTAGAACAGAAAGATTCGATATCATTTTGAGTAAATAATCGTGGAGTAGAAAAAAAAGGCCCAAGAAAATCTTTTAAAATTATATAAAGTTAATTCATGAGTTTTAATTTTATAATTCATCTCAACAGAGATTAGAAAAATGTACATGTGTGATCGAATAAAATCAACCCTATCAGCTGAAAATATTCTGAAAAAAAAAAGATAGTACAAATTTCAAACTATTATGCAATAGAAGAAATTAGACAAATGTAGCGTGCAGTCGTAATTCAGTTTGTGCTATGGAGAACTTATGAATACGCACGGATTGATAGTAATATATTCTTTATCTACCATGAATTGTATTAGTTTTTGAGTTTTGTTCTGGACATTTTATTGGTAAGCACTATATCCCCCATATTGATTTTAGTACATTGCTGACTTCTTCCAAAAAGCAGTAAAATGTTCAAGATATCAATCTGCTTAAATAGGAATCTAGATAATAGTCATGAGTAAAATCTCCAGTCTTAGGAGAAGAATAAAAATCTGTTGGATAAAGAATGGACATTACTTCTTGTGTACAGCCAACCACCCCGCCATCACTGAATGTAACAGTATCGGCAGGATATGTTGTGGCTGACTGTTATCTTTAGCATAGTTCGTGCATAACACTGAACAATTCGCCTAACTGACTTTCTCTTCGAGGTAGTTGGCCCATGGCCACAAAGTGGTCAATCACTGGCCTTCCTTCTTATCTTCCTATTCTCCTATTTTCCTATTAAACAAGGAATAGGCCATCACTTAAAGAAAATTTTCTCAAAAGTCTCAGTGATTCTCCAAATTCTTGTTTCGCAACAACAGAAATCCAAACTCTCTTTCTAACTTTCAAACAGTTGTTAAAAAATTGACAATTTTAAGCATCATGTGCCTCAGAGTTTTAAGATTACCAAGTACCATCAGTGCTGTACTTAAGTCATCATTTTCAACTTTCAGACTCTTTCTAAATCATCATTGTTGTACTATCAGGAGAACCAAGAACCAGCTTCTGATAGTGTCTTTGCGGAATGACACTATAACTCGACATTAACAGCACATAAATGGTTGTTGGCACAAATCTTCTACAGGCTATTTTCATAAACTCTTTTGACTAAAATAGATACTGACACCGGACGGACTGCAAACACACGAGAATAATCCATTCGTTTATAAAATAATACATTTTTTTAAAAATTCTATAAATCACTAAAGATGACTGATAAAATTAAATAATTATAGTAATTACGTATACGCTCTATATACTTTTTAATCAATCCGTTTTCTGCATTTAAAACGGCGACTGATGAAATGAAGCTGATTTATGTTGAGGGGGAAAATGCTTTCTTTCATTTCGATTAACCATAATCCCTACCCCTTCTTTTTTACCTGCCATAGTCGGCAGAATTTATGAAATTGATCCTTTATCATCTACATATCGATTCTCTGTTTCAAAATTAAATTAAATTACTGTTACAGAAGAACTGTTTTTATCAGAAGAGGATTTCTTTATGAGCATTTAACTTATAAGCTCTTTTAATTTTCTCACCAACAAGGAAACCACTTTTATTACAGATAAAGTGAAGAAAAGCAGTCACTCCGCAGTACTTATTCAAAAATATGGTTGAAAAAAGAAAGTTCCAACTTCAAGCCAAATAAATAATTTCCTAAGAGATCGGTATTCTCTCTTTATTTTTAATTCTTAGAAAAAAACATTTTTTGTTGTTTTGGGTTTTGGCCTACAATCTACAATCAATTCTTTCTCCCAATAATTTTCAATCTTAAATATTCTCAATGTATATCTCGGATATTAAATTTATTCTGTAATGTGTTCATCAGGTTTTGATAAGTTTTTTTTTTCATAAAATAATAAGCTCTTTGGAGAATGAAAATAAACATTCAGTAATGAAACATTAAAACTGTAATGCGTTAAAAACAGAAAAAAAAAGAAAATGGATAAATTTTATCTAGCATTCATATCTATTAATGGTGTGATTAATAAAAACGCTGCATTTCATTGATATTCATCCATTAAAAGTTCCACAACATATGCAAGTATAAAGTTTTATGAAGAAGAATTAGTAAAATATATGCTTGTTGCAAGTTTCTGAGTGATTACCGATGCATTTAATACCTTTCTCTACAAAAAAAAGTGAAAAATTCGTATTATATTCGCATAACAAGCAATTAAAGTATTAACATGATGAAAATGCATGAGAAATTTTATCTTTCAGAGTATTTTCAAAGACGTTGGGACATTATTTTACGAATAGAATGCTGTATTATTTTGTGCATCTTGCAGAAATGTAAAACTCACAGATATATTAAGCATATTCATTTACAAGAAAAAGTCTGCGTCAAACTCGTTGCAAATATTCAAGAATAAAAACCGCAGAATATAATGATTGATTAATTTTTATTTATTATGTTATTTACGCAATTCATTATACTTTCATAAAAGTTTCAGAAATATAACATTGTTTTTTAAATCAATTAAATATAAAAACAACAACTACCAGAAAAAGTCTGCGTACAAATAGGATTAAAGGATATTCGGTAGTTAAACAGTTTTCTTGCAAACACTTATTTAATGTATGCAAGTAAACTTTAAATATTGCATTTTCAGAGGAATTTGGAACACAAGTTAAAATGGGTTTGAGAGGAAAATAGATTACACCCGAGGAAAGGGAAATTATCTCAAAATAAAGACAACACTTTTTGGAAAATTTTCAAGAATTATGGAAGAACTGGTTCCTCTAACTAAACAGTTGTCAATAAATACTATTCATTAAAATCTGTTATCTCAAAGTCACGTAATGGATGTCTATCTAAGTTGACTATCTGTGAAAAGTCATACAGTAGACTCCCGAGTATCCGGCCTAATGTGGCGAAAAAGAAGGCCGGATAATAAAAAGACGGATAGACCGGAGTTCTATGAACTCATTTCTTTGCTCACTAGTATCAGAAGACAAAATTTTTATAACAGAGCTCACTGTTATAATACGTGTTTCTCACTTCTTATTGAGTACTAAACCCTCCATTTATCTCAAGTGAGTATCACCACGTGTAATGTGAAAGCGACCTAAGCCCGGTAAATCATAGAAGCAGTTGCCGGTAACGTATCGAGTTAAAATAGGAGACACCGCATTGGTAATTTATATATGTTTATATAATGCACTGCACGCTTCAAGAATTTATTAGAGAAGTTAAAGGATATAACATTTCTCATATTTTAACATGTATTCTGTAATGCCTAACTTAAATACAGGAGACATAAACAATGTTGCCAATGCAACACCTTGTCTTCCTCATTTAATTACGATGAAAGAAAACTAGGCCGGATAGTTGCGAACCGGACACTCGGGAGTGTACTGTATATCTTTAAGTCCGATTGTCTAAATCCTAAAATTATTGCCTCTGAAATTACAAATGGGATTAAAGAGAGATTCGAAGAAACAAATTCTTCATGAAGACACCATTCGGAAGATTTTATAAAAGGCTGATTATCATCTCCGAATAGCTCATAGAAAGTTACGCATATTACTTATGAAAAAGCGATTGCATTAAGATTTTGCAAAGAGCCTTAACGGTTTTAATAAAAAGCTTTTTTTTTTACTGACGAGATCAAATACTGTATCTTATATATCTAAGGGCGTAAGGTGGGGTGTATAGCGTTTGAGAAGCAAAATCTTCTGTCTACAGTTAAGCACGGCGGAGGAGGCTTGAAAGTGCACAGCAACAACTGGGCGTTTAACTTTTATACAAAACAATAAAAAAGAGATTCAAAATTAAATCATACGGGGGTTAATATGATACTAAGGTTACTTTACAAAATCTTAAAAGAAAATTTGAAACAGAGGGCACATCATTTGAAATTTGGAGGTGAACTGAAATTTTGCAAAACAATGATCTTAAATAATACATCTACTCATATTGTGAGCAGTGATAAATACACTGCTCACAATATGAATCTCTGGATTCTATAAAATATCAAAAATCAGTTGTATTCTCCACCACAATCGCGGTCTTAACCTCTGTCAAATATTTATGGAATTCATTGGAACGCAAGATTCGCCAACATTGCATAACGTCGAAAGAAAAGTTAAAACGCGACTATCAAAGAGTGGAATAACTTTTCCTCTGATGAATCATCTACTAGACTGGTCCAATCTACGTCCATATGACTGACAAAGTTCTTTAGACGTAAGAGTTGTCTGGCTGTCTACTAAAGTGTATTTACAAGTAGCGTTAATTAAATTTTCAAACTTTATTTTATGTCTATGCAAACTTTTCTGGTATCTCTTCTGGTAACTTTTTAAGTTCAATTAATTTATATTTCTGAAATTGATATTAAAATGTAATGAATTGTGTAAGGCGCACAATAAACTAAAATAAAATTTATATTATCATAATAATATGCTTTTTTATTCTTGAATATTTGCATATATTTGTTCTCAAATTTTTTCTGGCAAATGTAAATATATACTACATCATTAAAAGTATCAGGACTCTTTCTGCTTTGCATATTATTCTTATTTCTCCTGCAAAGCTAGATGCCCTTGAACTTCGGCATGTAAAGAATATACTTGAACTCATATTTTATTGTGAAGATTAGCCCATGAATATTTTATTAAGAGAATCGGCCAAAAATTGATTCAGAAGAAATTGATTTGGACTCACCCGCTTCACAGAAAGCCGATAATGAGTTGCAACTTTCATCAATGGTTCTATTTGCTCAACATAATACTTACTCCACTATTATTCGAATTTTCGTGGAAAATCACAAATCATTAAACTGCCGTTACATTGTAGTTCAGCTGTTCAGTCATGCAAAGATATGAGTTGTAATATGTCCTTTAAGATACGTTTCTTGAACTCTTAGCTAAATTTCCTCCCGGAAAATCTTAATTATGTGTTAATTAATTAATTAAAAAATAGGGAAAGCATTCCCCCCCCCCGAAAAAAATTCGCAGTCATGGGAAAGAGATTCTAAGTAATGTCTGATGACCACAGTTGAACATTGAAGAGGGATGTTTCGGCAAAGAAAATTAATACCTCAACCATTTTAAGTAAGCTAAATAGTTCCACGTGTTCATGTAAATATAGGTATTTCATTCTCTTTTAGTTTAGGAGCATTAAAAAACTGTGGAAAATCCATCTACTACTACTACTTATATATTGGAATTCAGTATAAAAAATTCTATTTAAATCAAGTATTTTTCTCGAGCACTGAAAAATGTTACTTTTTGCTTCTGGGTCATTTTAGATTCTATTATTTTATATCAATATTGATAATATATTTAAAAAACTGAATTCGTAATTTTATTTTTATCTTCCCGTTTCAGACCTCAGAACCTCCTAGACCTCCTAGACATTTTTTTAAAATGTCTATCTGTCTATCAATAACAAAGATAACACAAAAAATAACATTTTGAGTTAGACGGATGAGGTTTGGATCATAGTCTTTACACAAAATTAGTAAATTTCTATCAAATTCTGAGCAAAATTCCTCTAGAAGAAGTCTGCTTGCTCAGCTGTTTGAATACAAATTAACACGATAACTACAAAACAACGAGAGCTAAATAGATACAATACGATTAGCTGATATTTTGAATTAGGAATCAGGTAGTTCACCCCAAACTCTAATTTTATCTTATGAATTTATTTACTCTGTTAAGGTACTATTTATTAAGTAATTGAAGGTATATGTAAATTTCTATGAATCATCCAAATTAAGCTGTTAGTATTTATTAATGAGATACTTAAACCAATATCTTAGATTCAATAAAACCATTAGGACTAAAAGAAATTAAATTACTCATTATTAATTTGGATTTCAAAATTTTCCTACAGGCATTTACTTAACTGAACAACTATCTAGTTTTTTTTCTACTTTTTATCTGTCTTCTTAACTTCTTTATTCTCTCACAATTTCCTAAATAAAGAATACTTTAAAGAATGTATACAAAATTTGAGCTAAAGTATCATTTGTACGGAAAAGCAATAATTTCAAAATAATATCAACAAAATTTATAAAAAGGAATATATAAAATGAAAATTATTAATTTCATAAAAACACAATAAAACCAAATCAATTTCTCAAATAATAAACTAGTAAAAATTAAAGCATTTAAAAATCATAATAACATCAAATTCAAATATTGACAAGCTAAAACTATATTATATTACTCTTTGCAGCTGCATATTTTAATGTGCATTTAGTTTTCAATTTAGAGAATGCTCTCGTTAATTTTATATCCCTCCAAGAAAAAGAAAAAAAAAGGCATCGGTCAAACATTTTATTGAAGTTCGAATTAATTCAATTCTTGGATGACAACGAAGTAGCAATCTAGACCATAAAATCAGGAAAATTTTGATGTTGAAGTTAACCAAGAGCAGAATTCACTATCAGGAAGAAAAAGGGACTTTCTGAAAAAGTCTGAAATAAAGTGTTCGGGTGTGGTCGAATCAGTTAATTCAGAAATTTAGTTGGATTCAACTTAAGCGGAAAAATTTCATTTTTGATATAGACTAACATTTTCTGCAAGTTAAAACAGCAGGCAAAGAATTCCTTGGTAAATTATGAAAGTAACAAATTCAAACATTGAATTCTTTGGGGGTGGTTTGAAGCAGATGGCAGGATTATTTTAAAATTTTGTATTACGAAAATTTATCCAAGAATGGCATTCGAAATGTATTGCGGGTTTTCTACAATTTTGTTGATTTTCTTGATGCAAGTTGGAAATAATGAGGGAAAAAAACTCTTTATCGAATTATATCCTTCTTAGGATCACTTTAGAGACAATTAAGATTAGATAACTATAGACAATTTTGATTAGATACCTATAGACAAGTTAGATTAGATAACTATATCAGGAACCTGAATAACATGGTACCAGCATAGATACCAACTAGAAAAGAGAAAGTGGAAACATGTTTTAATTTTTTTGCGTTCGTGATAGATTATTTCCCCGGAAAAAACTTATCTGCCATTTCATTGGGAAGTGTTTTTCTCGTGAAATAACAGATAAACATTAGAAAGTAAAAGTTACAATTGTTAGATCATGAGAAACTACAAGGAAACGAAACGCATCAGTATCTCAAAATTTAAAAGCAAATGTGACTATGTATTTGAATTTGAAAAAAATAGCATTTAAAAAAAGGGGGATTCTAATTTCTCTTATGTTTAGTTTAGTTATACTAACGCCCAGTTTTAAAGCAACACTAGGGCTATTTTTGGACGGATCTTGAAAATATGAACCACGGTCAGATGACGAGGACGACACCTGAACTGCCCCCCTCTCCAAACTTCGACGCCACACCAGTAGGAGAACGTTTGGCTACGACAGATTTAACGTGCACCATACCCACTTACACGTCTGTTCTTCGGTGGAATCGGTTCCGCAGCCGAGACCTTACCATCTGGCCACCGCTGTTCTATTTCTCTCATGTGAGTGTGTGTATATTTCATGTTATACGAGCATTGAAGATAAAAATTTTTCAATAAGCTTCTCGAAATCCATAGTTTTAAATAGCCGTAGATATCGCTGAATTATATTATTTTTTACCGCAGCCCACTATTGAGAGCCTAATTAAAATGTTTATCTAGGAATTCTTTAGATACACTTTTAAAAATTAAGGAACTCTCTTCTGAGTTCAAAGAATTGATTGACTCGTCACCAATACTCTCTTTCTGCTCTAAACACTTTACCATTTAACTTTCTTCTTCTGCTTTTCGAAAAATCGGCCATAAATTAGAAATGAAGTTAAAATGAATCTTTTGTATATAAATCAAGTAACATATCAAGATTTGAAATAAATTATTTGTGAGAGCTTTTATAAAATTTTTACACTCACCACTAGCTTCGACTGCTTTTTAATTCTTAAAATGCGATATCTTGTTCGAAAGCTCTTATTAATTGTGTTCTTTTCCAATCGCTTTCTTCCTTATATCTTCAATCATTGTCTGTCTGTTTTTTCCCGAGAATGTCAATACGAATAATTCTTAAACGACGCAAGTTAGATATTTTAAATTTGATATGCGTTTTATAAATAGAATTGTAGACATTTAGCGAATTTTGGATTTAATCCATCAACAATTTGATTGTTTATTTTCATGAATATGAACGCATTAACTAAAAAACACACTTTTATAAATAAATGAAATTTGCCATGTGGTCTAGAGAATAAAATATTATCCGTGAAATTTTTCACTTTTCTTGTTAGTGCTACGAAGCGTAAGAGGTGAAAGTTAATGAAAGCCTTTAGAAATTTGTGGTTAAAAAAACACATCATTTTTTAAGCTTCACAAATCTTGCATCACGGCTTCATTTTTTTAAGTAACTAAATCGATTCCGTCAACACCATGACTCCTTTCTGATGGCAAATAACCTTTATCTTTTCCTCAAAAGTTCATGCTATTAGAAAATTGCCGCTTTAGGATATTAGTGTTTAGATATTCATTTTTATGACGTTATTAAAATTTGCTTCTGTTGACTTTGCCAGATTTATTACGTTTTGCAAACATTTTAATCAAAGAGAGTAACATAATAACAGTTTGATTTACTAAAATTGACAGGATGTATTCTTTCATAACTGAATAATTAAAATATGTAATTCTAAAGCAGAAAATATTTCCACTTGATTTTTTACAAATAACTTCTTGATGCATTTTTTATTATTATTTCAAAGCTACTAAAATGCTATAATCGTCTGTTATGAGCTGCATGTTAAGTTAAAGCTTCTTGCATTATTATATAATAGCCGCCTTTGGCGACCAGCCGGTTCGCCAGTATTACCGCTCGCTACAATTTTCAATTAAATATTTTAAGTAACTGATCTCTTAATAGATTCTCAAGCAAAACATTTTTAATCTTCCAATTTTGATAGTCATACCAAACTTATATTGTTGTTTAGATCGTTTCGTTCAATTTACTATATATATGTTGCTATTTTGTTGTCATTTCCGGTAAAACTTCAACTTTAATTTAAAGTGGAAATGATGAAATTGCAATTAACATAAATATATTTTTTAATAAAGTTTATTTATCATCTTTATTGTTATTTATTTATTATTATTGAATATGAGTATTGGAAACAGAATCGCTCGGTATTTAAGTCTTATGTGAACTACAAAATATTTTTCATAATTTATGTAATATCTCAAAGAATAATTCAACAAAAATTTCTGAGATTCAGTATAAAATTCAGTTTTTAGTTTTGCTTTCAAAAGGATTGAAATGAAATCAATAATAATATTTTGTTCCGGCCTATAAATATATTTCAAAAATTATGAAGTCTAACTTTAATGCAGCAAGGTATCATATTCTGAGAAATATTCTGGACCCACTAAATTTTAAATAAATGAATGAATGTTTCTATTTTCCACGATCAACTAAGACTTATTTATAAAGTTTTGAATGTTAAAAATTTAGAAAAACTCAACATTTTCATAATCTTAGGCCAATTAATCTTTAGAAACCTGCGCGCTTATTGGCGTATTTTCTTTGAAACGATCGATGGAAAATATAAAATTATCCTTTTTTTATTGAATAGTGATATTCAAATTTTCATAAATCAGTCAGTTTAAGTGATTGATTTAGTTGATTGGAAACTAACTTTTTTTTATTTAAAATATTAGTGTTTCAAGAATATTTTGTTATTCGTGATTTCCACAGCAGAAGCTTTATGTAAAATCAAAAATTCGTTATTTATTAGAACATTTATTGAGTGAAGTTAAATAAAATATAATCATTTTCCATTTAGACCATTTTAGCAGATGTGTGTCTTACTAAAGGTTTACAAATTAGCTGTGTGGCCCCGATTTGAATGGATATCCTGTCCATATTAAACAAAACTTGCCTTAAAATAAAACTGATTTATTGGATTAATAAAATAGAGTGTGTAAAAGATCATAAAATAATTTTTCTTGAATTTATTTTTTAGAAAAAATAATATTTCATATTTGTTTCATTTCCTACAGACACGTGCCGAAAATTATATCCATTTCCAAAAAGATTTAATTTATTTTTAATTGGAGCTTCAATAAATGAGATGGCAACACTTTGAAAAATGCTAATTTTTTCCCATTAATGCGAAACGTGCTCGTGCAGCTTAAATTTTATTTTTATTTTCTACCAAAAAAATTGTTGAAAAATGTAGTTAAAAAATTTGTTTAAAAATTAATAAAAATAGAAATTTAATTTTAAGGTTAAAACATTGGTATCATTTAAAAGATAAATTTTTGGTCTCTAACTTCATGTAAAGATCTTTTCTGTGCTGTAATATTTTCGGAAGTTATAGCAGAAACACGCCGAAATTTCGCTTAATTTTTAAATAAATAAAATTTTAATTAAAAATTCGAAAAAATAACACCCAGGTGCACGTTCCCGGCCTCCACGGTATACACGTGCCAAATTTGGTAGCTGTAAGTTGAATGGTCTGGCCTGTAGAGCGCCAACACACACACACACATTGAGCTTTATTATAATTATAGATAGATTGGCTTTGTATAGAAGAATGATTTGATATTTATTCTCAGAATACCCAGTTATAATTTTATAGTTGCTAGAGGGAAATATGTTTGGAAAAAAACATGCGATTTTTTAAATATTTTTTATAACTAATCTGAGATTTTTTTTTTTTGCTAATAAAGGCGATAATAAGTGGAGTAATATTGAAAAGAAGGACACTGAAGATTTTGTAAGCTTAACATAAATTTGCATGGTGATGGATATTTCCATCCAGCAATTTTTTATTATTTTTCCTTATATATTTATACTAGGACTTTTTTTAAACATTTTTCTTTTAATCTAGAGCATGAATTTTTTCACCCTGATTTATTTCACAAAATAAATAAATAAATAAAAATCATTCAAAGAAGGGTTAAGCTTAAGTACAATTTATTAAGCCCAAAGTTAAGAAATCTTATCAATCATTCGATCAGTCTTTAGTCACTGAGAATATGTTATCAAATGTAGAAGCATTTGGATGCGAAATGCTGGACAAATTAACAAAACAGAATTGTTCTAAAAGAGAATTTTAGCATAAGTAAAGCGCATAATTCAGGTGATTAATTGCAGAATCCTTCATTGCTAAATGCATCGGACAGTTATCAGGATTTTGTAGTGAATCGAAAAACAGAAGTAGCATGGAGATTCCCTGATCTTTACAGCAAGTATCTTAATTCAGAAACTGATACATACAACTTTCAAACTATGAAAATATTCTTTAAAAATTAAAGACTTGATTGATTTTCTAAATCTGGTATTATATTTGAAAACCAGTGCTGTTTTTATTGCGAACTCCTCCAAGTAATTATTTGTTCTATTTATTAGAAAATCTAAACTTCTAATAATGTACTATACATAATTTTAAATTCATCTTTAAGTATATGCATAACCCCCGGGGGGCACCTCGAAATGAGGATGAGATGCTTCCGGCATGGTGGTTGGATCTCGCCACCCTGGAGAGAACACTAATAGGTGGGGAATCTGACTTCTCCCATCGATGACGGGACGTACTTCCTTCGGGAAGGATTGTACCGTGGCCGGTGATGGCTCTTAGGGCTTAACCACAGTTCCCGCCAATTGCTGTTGCGGCGGTCCGGTCATTCAGTTTCATGGTTTAAATCCGTGTGCCTTCGGGCGGGTCGGAGAGTTAGATGGTAGACTGAAGTATATGCATTCTTCTACATCCTTGAAAATAAGCTCCAAGGAATCAAATAGGCAGTTGTTTCATCATATTATTTTATTTGAGGTCTTCTTTTGAGGAGAATTGTTTATTAAATACAAATAATGCAGGAAGATTTCTGCCATTAGCAGAAGGCCAGTATTTTAAAATACAAATAATTAATTTTGAAAATATAGAATGATTCCAGAAAATAATTTTAGTAAAATCTCTTACAATTTTATGTTCGTTCATGGATTACCAAAAAATTTGCTTATTAACATTATTAAATAAGGCAGAAATTTATACAATAAAAATTCAAGAATATTTTTGGATTCTTATTCTTTTTT
>JAPMOR010059027.1:118486-132713 GCA_026543865.1 Argiope aurantia | reverse complement strand
CGTTTTTTTAAAATACTAATAACCGTATGACAAAATGAAAGAAAATGTGGCCACAAGAGATTGAAATTGTTTGCAATTTTTTTCTGACAATCCTTAATTTGAAAAAAAAAAGTCCTTTAGAAAGTGTTTCTAATACGTGATTAGAAAAAAAAAAATTTCAGATTGTAACTTGAAAAATGTTATCGGTATTTGCAATAACAAACGAAATGCAAATAAGAAATAAAATATGTGACAGTAAAATATAAATAAAACTTTTTATTAATTGTGTTTTTGTCTTTGACCAACATCAAAGATTACATCAGGGAAGAATCAGCTCTCTATGGGGAATTAATTTTGAATGGATTGATTTTTAAAATAGGTGAAATAAATGAACTAATATTTTATGACCATTTTTTATTTATATTTTCACCTTTTTTATTCTTATTTAGGTTTCTGTGTTTATTCATGACTCAGTTTGAGTTTTTATAGAAAACGGAAATATCTTAATTTAGAAATTTGTGCGATTTGTATGAATTGTTTGGTCTACGAATTTGGTTTATTAATTTCACAAGTTACATCAGAACATTGTTTTATTATTTCTTAATTGTGAAAATATTCCGTTAAGGTATTATTTTTTAAATAGGCGGAAATATTTAAAAATTTCCAAATGTACGTTTACATATCTCACCCTATTTTACAGACAGAAACATAAAATTTTGCGTCCTTGTAGGTGATTGTAAGAAAAGTATTTACTCACTAATGCATTTACACAATGGGACCGAATAAAAATTTAATTTTTAGATCTTTTCATTATTCCTCTCTGTAGAAATCAATTATTTCCATACATTTGGATACCTTATTTGGTGAAATTTTTCTGTTGTTAATATAAGTCTAATTCCAATAGTTAAGGAAATAAAACCATGCTCTACGTTTTGGGGAACTCTATATGCATATTAAGCATAAATTTGGTTTTTATTATTATACTGAGATCTTAAATAAGACTGCATACCAATAACAAGGGCATAATGATCAGAACAGAAGAAAGAATTCTGAAATTGTACTCCAATATTTTAGGAACACCACTACTCTGTCGTTATAACTCGCATTCACTATAAAAAAGGTTTTTCCTAACCAAAATCATTAATAAACATTGCAGTTCGCGTATTTATGAGGAAACAAAGGATTCCTCCAAATAATCAAATATTGGTCTAAATAAAATAATTATATTTGTAGGAAATCAATGAAAAGAATTACCTAGGTAACCTTAAATTTAAAAAAAAATTACCTCCTCTGAAAGAAAAGACATAATCACAGAAGAAAAGGGAGCGACCTATCTTTATTCTGGCACTGTTCATCGGATTGTAATTATTTAATTTTGTAATCATGCAGACCAAATTATTTTCCTAACAATTAATACATAACATTTCTTACAAAAGTCTCAAATTTCTTAAAATTAAACTGTCATAACTGTAATTATTACAATCATAGACAAAGGGCCATCACAGGCCACGGTATAACCCTTCCCTAAGGAAGTACGTCCCTTCATAGGATGTAGCAACCCCCGCCTTTTCGTATACCCGCAAGGGTGGCGGGAACTAACCACCAAACCGGAAGCTTAACATCCTGAATTACGAAGTGCTCCCTTGGGACCGTAATTATTATAATATTGAACATAATCATATATGGTGTAAAAACAGTTCAGACATCAAAATATTATTATATGACGGATTAAGCGTTGATTTTTTGGATGCAAACTTTATCTTGAATTCGTTCCCCATGCATGCAAAAATGAAGAATTTCAAAACATTTTAATGAATTATGAAGTGTTAAGTAATATTTTATATTATCAATAATTTTGTCAGTACAAAATTATACAGTATTTTGCTTAATATTTGATGAAGGGTAGAAGTGAAAGAATAAAATTTTAAAACAATAAATTCCGATTTATTTGAATGTCGAAATGAGTAAACTTCTTGGAAAATAAAGTCTTATAAGGAATTCTTTTGATAAGCAATTGAATCATAATAAAAAAATTGTATTAAATGTTGAAAGAAATTTATTTTTAAATTATTACTTTTTTTTAAAGATTTGATATTTATAAAGAAGGCAGGAAATAAGTGACTCTTTTATAAAATAATTTCGGCCATTTTTTTTATTTGTCCTCAATTATATGAACAAACGTGATTTGTCAATAATTCTGTTAAGTGCATTAAAAAGTTGTTCTTATAATCTTATGGAATCCCGGGTGGCTACGGTGAGATGGAATTTTTTTTATCTTAAACTTATCCTTATGAAAAGAATTTTAAACTTTTAAGAACTAATGCAGAAGAACATATATTTATTAGCAAACATTTAAGTATAATTATTTTGTTTTTGATAAATTGATTGATTTCGGAATTGTTTGTATCAATTTTAATCCTTTTTATATAATAAGTCGAAAAATTCCAATTCAATTAAATTCATTTTATTGTGTTTAATCAAAAAATGAAATAAATTTTCAATTATTAAACTGGATACTTCATAAAATCATTGTTTGGAATAAATATTTTCATAGTTATATATTTAATAATTATTCCTATAATTATATATAATTATTTTTATAATATTTATTAATAATACTTATATGTTTATATATAATTCATCTTATAATTATACCTACTTTAAAATTTATGCTCATATAAGAAGCATCAAAATATGTGATGAATAATAGCTTAAAAAATTGTAACAATAATGAAAAATGAAGATATATAGAATTAATTCATAATTATTAAGAAGGATTTTCTGTGATTTGTGTCTCTGAAATGTATATATCTTGTGAATGTAACTACATGTAATGAAATCTTTTCCAATCAAAAATTAATTGTATAGAATACTGTCATTGCAGAATGCAATAAAACTAATCTCACCTATGAAATGCAATAATTTTTATATGCTAATAATATAAAATATTGTATCATTCCATGCCTGTTTATGAGCAGGAAGCAATGATTATAGGAAAAATATGTAATTATAAAAAAAAACCGCAGAAATAAAGTGCAAAAAAATAATAATCAGTTTGTTCTCTTTCTTATTGGTAAGGTACAAATTTAACCACAAAAATTAACATCTGTTTTAAATAAAAAATATATTAAATTCTTTTTGTTTTATATTCAGCAAATCTTTTCACTCGATTTCGTTTATACAACAATTTTTTTTTCATTTCAATGCTTTCAGTGTAATGGCGAATCAGGCTCTTTCGCAATTTAATCAAAATTATTAGTGTTCTTTATTATTTATTTCTTTGCGGAAAAGAATTACATTTCACCCAGGAATGTTCACTGTAAATACTTTGTCTTTATAGACGTTTTTAAAGTGCCATCAAAATAAAAATACTATTACCGGCGTCCAGATTATATCGAAATCTTACACCTCTAAATATAGAAGCGACTTCTTAACAGAAATTGTCAAATATCATTCAAATATTCATGGTATATTAATCAATGTTTGTTCCCTGGATATCTTTTCCATGGATAATATACTCATGGCATAAAAAAAAGTTTGTTGTCATAGAAAATACCAAGGTTTGCGCAATTACAAATATGTAGACAATCTCCTACGAACATTTTAAGCATAGCATTTTTAATACACATACTAGGTTTAAAATGAGATTTCATATACAACGAATTACAGCAGAAAAAAGCTTTATGGCTCCTTTTCTTTTCCCCTGACTTTACCTTGCCCTTCCTTTTAAGACTTTTCAGTCCCCAAGGATGTTCAAACTCTTTAGAATTATTCAATTTTCTTGCACATAATCCAAAGAAAAATCTTAGGCCTTATATCATATTTATTTATACGGGGTTTTAGTTTGATATGATATTTTAAAAATATCTCGGGATGTTCTTTAATATAGCCTAATTTAATCAAATTCGGTAATTTTTAAATTAGCCAGTTTTAGTCGCAAATGACTGGAACTTTGTTTTTTATATTTAGAATGTCAGTTTGTCAATGTAATTTATTAAATATAACTAATCGGAAAGAAAGTCGCATAAAAATTAACATTTCGTAATTTTTTTCAGTGGAACATTTATAGATTCAAACAATATAATTTTTTATTTGATTTTAATCATTTTTTTTCAATAGAAATTATATGCTAAAAAATTGGCGATCGATCCACGATTAGAGTGAACATTCAGAAAATTGTTATGAAATTTTAAATAAATTGCTAGTAAGCTTTCATAAAACTTTCAATTCTTATACAATGCATGAAAAAGTTGCTTTAATTGGGTTAGCCCATTAAACGCCAAAACTCAAAATTTTCATTTGTTTTCGATGCAAACAATACAAGTTATTATTTTGACCACTTATAATAGTAATTTATTGTAAAAATAAGGAAATTGCACTTAATTTTAGAAATATAGGGTATTGCGTTGGCGCAACGTCAGCGGAAAAGAAGTACGAATGTTGATCGTTATCACCGAGCACTACGCCGCATTTTCTTCACATTTTAAACACTAGAAATTTTTGTGAGCTTATTAAAGGGTGTAAAATAGTCAAAACACTTCTTTAAAAATTTTAATTTATTAAAAACTCACTAGTAAATGTAGTTGAGAAGCTTATTATGTAAGAATAAGGTGATATAAATTTCAAGTATGATATGCTTCACTACAATTGTGGTGTAAAGCAACTTCACAAACATTGCAGCTATAAATAGTTTGGCTGTGGCAATACTTGCAACGTAGTCTTCTACTTCTGTAGACTTAACAATAAAATTTCCTTCGGATATTGGTTTTGTAAGGCTGAATTTGCTCGGACGTACTGTACCTGATCTTTTCTTATTTATCTCACTATCCAAGGGCGTCTGTAACAGATGAAGCACAACCTCTCATCTAAAATTCAACAGTGACTTTTTACTTCCTTCTTCAGAAAATCTTGATTTTCTCTAAGCATTTGTTAGTGCAACATCGATGCAATTTGAAAATATCGGCAACCACCATCTTTTGCCACGGACTTTAATTCTGTAATCGGAAACAAAATTGTCACACATCTACACCACCTATTTTCTGATTATATTGCTCAATGCAGTGAGGTTGGACTATTAATATTTTCTTTTTCTGACTTTTATAGTATCGAGAAACATTTTTTAGTGGTTCAATTTTTCCAAACGTTGACCCTATTGTCACAACAGAGTTGTCGTTCCACCGAACAAGTATCTTTTTGTTTTCTTCATATTGAAAAAAAAAAAAAAAAAAGATTGAAAATATCTGCACTAGTTTTATTTTCTATGATTTGTTTGATACGATCAATTAAAGCTTTTTCTTCATTTTTTGGTTGAGGCCTATCAATTGGTTCCTTTCTTGTCCATCGTAATTCTTCCTTTTTCCGTTTTTTTTTTATTTTTTATTTTTTAGCGGAACTTTAGGGAGGTTCTAACTTCTTCTTTACATGAATTTCAACTTCACCTGCAGTATCCCTAGGTAAAACTTCATTATCGTTATTTAAAATATTTTCATTACCTTCGTATTCATCACTAGCATCTACTGTTTCTGGAGGTGCGACAACAATATCGGTCTCAGCATCTTCGGTCATCTTCATCTTCGTCATCGGAATTTTGTTCGAAATTTTTTTTCCAAAGCTTCTTCTAATGTAAGATATATTGTTCTACACATTTTAAACCACAGAGGATAAAAAACTTGCTACCAATAAGACGCACAGTACTGAAATGAAATCTTTCAAGAAGGATAACAGTCTACCCCCGTTACGCTGACGTTGCGCGAACGCAACACCTGTTTTTACTTTCTTCTCCTCCCCCACAGAAACACCTGCTTTGTGGAATTTACTGGCAAAAAGTGAGCTTGGCTAATGTATTTCACAACCAAATCCCAATTTCTTTTTAATTTTAATTTTTTTAAAGAAAAAATTACTTTCGAAATTTGAACCAAAAAAATGCTTAAAGTAAAACATCGATTATTAGGTGTAAAATAATTTATTTAAATCAATTTTTTCACTGATTTGTTAGTAGTGCTATTCTTTAACATAAAACTGTAATTTATTCAAAAATTTGTTTAATCGTTATTTTTTTATATTTCTATATATTTACCGTTGCGTCAACGCAACACCAGCGGTTAATGGGTTAGACATGTGTCATAACTTCAATTACGTAACATAATTCGGGGTGAAGTAAGAAAATGATGTTGCAATTTTGCAAACGTGATTTTTGAAAACATTTTTACGAGAAAGAGGTATATGAGTTCATTCCGTGAAAACAAGTATTTATATTTTTGAGTCAACAGATATTTTATTATATCCTCAGAAAAGAAATATGTTTGGATAAGGTTTACTGCAATAAATTTTTAATAATTTTAATACAATACAGAATTTTTATATAATTTTTAAAAAATTATTTATTTTTTAATTTCAATTTAATTTTTTAGAATTTAAATATAATTACAAAAATAATATTTTTTTGTATTTTTTGCGAAAATTGCCAAGATTGGAGCATTAAAAATTGTCAGAATATTTATCCTTGTTCGAATATTTATCTTTCCAACGAACTATTACCTTTGAAGCTTATGAAACGTTTCTTATACAAGGAGAAGCTTCATTATAGTGGTTGGTTTTCGCTTCCTTTAAAGGTAAATAAGTCGAATTACTTCCATTCCAATAACGGTGCTTACTTCGTATTGGAAGGATTCTAACATGACCGGTAGTTGCCATTAAGACCCAACCACATTTTGTGCTTTTGTGACGATTGTCATTTGATTTCCCCAGATGCTGAGGGGGAGAGGGCATAACATCTTTATTGTTACAATATGGTTCATCATAATAAGAAGAACTAAAAATTGTGCTTATATTCTCGTTTTGCGATTATTATTCAGAAATGTCTGTTCTTCCTAAAAGAGAATTTTCTCGAAATCCTTTTATAAACCGAGGAAAAACGCTAATTGTTAATCATTCGTATTCCATAGATGCAATACATTACACTCAGCCTTGGATGTTTGAAGCCAATTGGAATAAGTCAAAGGGAAGCCACGATAAAGGGGTATTAGAAACATCAAATGTTGACCCAAAAATAATAAAAATCTGAGGCTGAATGATTCAACATCATTTGTGAAGAAACAAAGAAAGAAGAAGAAAGATAAAATATCATGCCTCTTTGATGATGGGAATTTTGAAAATAATATTTTTGAGAATCAAAAAATATTTTTACTGTAATTAAATTACTCTAGTTATTTCAATTGAGTTTTAAAAGTAGGTAGTGAAATTAGAGAAATCATTTTCTTTAATTGGATCGATAACGCAATTTTAATAAACCATTTTCTTCTAACATTAAAATGTATTTCTTTAAAAACAATCTTTGAAGATAAATATATTGCAAGAAAATATGCAACCCTTTTCTCTCATTGGAACAACTTCTCTCTCTCAGAACATCAAAATTAGTTTAGTTATTCCAAATAGGCCAATCTATCTCTACATATAGTTACAGCCAACATGGCTTTAATTTCGTAAAGCAACGGAAGGCTGCGGTGGCCTGATGGTACGGTCTCGGTTTCGGAACCGGTTTTAGGTACGAAACCCAATTCTACCGAAGAACCGTCATGTAAGCGGGTCTGATGCACGCTAAATCCGTTTGGGCCAAGCATCCTCTCGCTGGTGTGGTGTGGAAGTTTGGATAGGGGGATGCTAACTCAGAGGGAACCACGGTCTGATGACTCAACCTCGTACGAAATTACGAGGTCCGTCCCAAAATACCTCTAGTGTTGTTTTAAAAGGGGGTGCTAATATAAATAAACTAAACTAAAATCGTAAACCAACGGCTTCCAATTAAATGATCAAAATATGTTCATTATGCTTTATCAAATTACTTCTTTAGAAATTCTACTTATTTCTCTAGTTACTTTCAAGAGTCAGACATTTAAAGAAATGTATATCTGGAATATCTGCCTTTATTTAAGGTCTAATAGGTAATCTATACTTATAATAAAGCTCAATGTGTGTGTGTGTGTGTGTGTGTGTGTGTGTGTATGTTGGCGCTCTACAGACCAGACCATTCAACCTACAGCTACCAAATTTGGCACGTGTATACCTTGGAGGCCGGGAATGTGCACCTGGGGGTTATTTTTTCGAATTTTTAATTAGAATTTTATTTATTTAAAAATTAAGTGAAATTTTGACGTGTTTCTGCTATAACTTCCGAAAATATTACCGCACAAAAAAGATTTTTACATCAAGTTAAAGATCAAAAATTTATCTTTTAAATGATACTAACGTTTTAATCTTAAAATTAAATTTCTATTTTTAAGGAATTTTTAAATAAATATTTTAACTATGTTTATCAATAATTTTTTTCGTCAAAAATTAAAATTAAGATTAAGCACGTTTTGGGAAAAAAATAGCTTTTTTTCAAAGTGTTGCCATCACATTGATTAAAGCTCTAACTGAAAATAAATTAAATCTTTTTGGAAATGAAATCTACAAAAATATAATTTTCGGCACGTGTCTGTAGGAAATGAAACAAATATGAAATATTATTTTTTCTAAAAAATAAATTCAAGAAAAATTATTTTATGATCTTTTACACTCTCTAGACAGAGTGTTTATTTAGTCCCGGACTCATTTTGATGTTTTATGACTCATAAAATAATGAAGATATAAACAAACTTATGGCATTTATTGATGGAATAATTCATATATTTTCCTTTTCAGGTTTGAATATATTTACTTTTGTAAATATCGTCTGCGCGTTTTTTTAATTTCAGATAATTTCATTTTCCAGTCTAAATATCTGTACTTTTCTAAATATGTCTGCTTATTAATTGCATTTTTCTCTCTTTAGTTTTTGGCAACTATTGAAATGTTATGTTTACTTTTGATGTATTTGTTCTATGTAGTACTTTTGTATGTCATATTTTATTCGAGCGTATATTAAGGAGAATGCATACACCACAAGAGAAAGCACAGATTTTATGGTGGTCATAGAGTTAATTTCCAATCAACTAAATCACTGACTTTTAAGAGTTAATTTCCAATCACTTAAACTGACTGATTTATGAAAATTTGAATATCACTATTCAATAAAAAAAGGATAATTTTAGATTTTCCATCGATTGCTTCAAAGAAAATACGCCAATCAGCGCGCAGGTTTCTCAAGATTAATTGGCCTAAGATTATGAAAATGTTGAGTTTTTCTAAATTTTTAATATTCATAAATCAGTCTTAGTTGATCGTGGAAAATAGAAACATTCATTCATTTATTTAAAATTTGGTGTGTCCAGAATATTTCTCAGAATATGATACCGTACTGCATTAAATTTAGACTTCATAATTTTTGAAATATATTTATAGGCAGGAACAAAATATTATTATTGATTTCATTTCAATCCTTTTGAAAGCAAAACTAAAAACTGAATTTTATGTTGAATCTGAGAAATTTTTGTTGAATTATTTTTTGAGATATTACATAAATTATGAAAAATATTTTGTAGTTAACATAAGACTTAAATACCGAGCGATTCTGTTTGCAATACTCACATTCAATAATAATAATAATTAATAAATAACAATAAAGATGATAAATAAAATAAAACGCTTGGTTTTATTTAAAAATATCTTTATATTAATTGCAATTTCATCATTTCCACTTTAAATTAAAGTTGAATTTTTACCGGAAATGACAACAAATTAGCAAAATATATATAGTAAATTGAACGAAACGTTCTAAACAGTATAAGTTTGGTATGACTATCAAAATTTGAAGATTAAAAATGTTTTGTTTGAGAATCCTTTAAGAGACCAGTTACTTAAAATATTTAATTGAAAATTGTAGCGAGCGGTAATACTGGCGAACCGGCTGGTCGCCAAAGGCGGCTAGTACTTATTAAAAATAAGCAGTGTATACTTTCTTCAATGATAATAAATGTGGATTTTTTCAGATAAAATCCTTTTAGCCCTTTTATTTATTTATTTATTTTGATATTTTATATTGCTATCACATATTCACATCTTGAAATTTGGAAGAAATTAAACGGAATTGACCAGCCATAAATAATAAGTGCCCATATGTATAAAAATTTAATTTCTAAGTTGAAACTTTCTTCATATGTTTTATAATTATTTTTGACTTACATTCTTTATATGCATCTTCCCAGTGTTTAATTATTAAACAAAATACGGACAATCTTGAGTTTTAAATGGATTTGTATTTTAATTATATAATTAAATAGAAATTTAATTAAAATTAGTTCAAATAAGATATGAAATGAACTATATAATTTGAAATTAATTAAATAAGGTGGTCCAAACTTAATTAATTAAATAACGTTATACGATTTGAAACAGATTTTTTTTTCTTTTAACCTTGTTTACTAATACAGCTTTCTGAAGTGCAGAGACCAGAATTTAGCTTGCATCCCTAACATGCTACAATGTACTAGAAATCTAATTTAACAAATTATAAGGTCTAGAGCATTTTGAATACCCTCTTTATAAGAATTCAATTGGCAAATGCTAAATGAGTTTCCAGAACAAATATGAACCCTGTCAAATATAATATTTAATTTAAAATCGCTTCATTTAAAATTTTTCTAATAGCCTTTTATCCAGTAGATAAATATTTCCTTGCAATTTGTTTCAGAAAATTAAAGTCCCGTTTCATTAATGCAACTTAAATATGCAGGTGATAGCTTTGAGGGCTTTAAAATAATCTTTGGTCTGATTCAGTATTTGTTTTACGAACTCTGGAATTAGTAATTACCTGAATATGAAAGGAGTTCGCGGAGATTTGAATGATTTCCTCACCACAATTTTCGGTTATTCGAAGTGATTAATTTTTGCCCTTTAGAAATTCCCTTGGAATCAGATGAGGGGACGATTTTTGTTGTCTGAGAAATATATCATTTTGAATTCATATATAAATTGTTTTCATACAGAGCAGTAGCTCAAATTCAGCTTCCGAAGAAAGATTGCTAGACTTTTTTAAATGATGAATTACAATAAATCTTTAATGAAAATACTAATTTAACATATATATAAGAGAATATACGTATGTTTCTGTTCCCTGTTAAGGAGTTTAAAAATCTTTGAATATCTTCAAATTAATGCGAAATATAATTTATCAAAGAAACTAATTATCTATTCTTCAAATTGATCAATTTTTTTTAAAAAAAATCTGTTTCTGTCTAATTACATACAGACAATCAGAAATTCTTAATTACGAAGACGTAATTAAACGTTCAATAAACGCTCAATGTGGAATTACATAAAGTAAAACGCAATGGCTTTAAAAATAGTACAAGTACTGAAAATGTTAATTTGAATCTGCTTCAGATATAAATTAGAAGTTATTTTTCGAATATATCTGAACGAAAAAAATGCATGGATTTATTAGAGGAAAAGTTTGAAGAACTGATTTGTTGTAAGTAAATTATTATAAACCTATTCTTGGTTCCGAATGGAACGAAGAATTCTGCAAACAATAAGAAAAAGTTTTTATCATAATTTGATAGTTACTTATCATGAACCGATTCTTGCTTCCGAATGGAATGAAGAATACTGCAAACTATAAGAAAAAGTTTCCCATATAATTTGATAGTTACTGAATATGTTGCATCTGAATATGAGTGCAATTTTTCAAAGGGAGTATTCAAAAAGAGCGTTCTTGCGTTCGATAAGCATATGATATTTTGAAATACTCGAACATAGTCAGACATTGTGTAAATTATTTTTAATCAATAGCAATATCTTAAATAATAATAGATAAATAAAATAATATATTTAGATAAACAAAATAGTATTTAAATAGTCTTTTAATCAATAGTAGATAAATAAAAATGTCATTTGTTAACTAAGACGTAAAATTTTGAAATGCATATAAGTAATTCCAAAAATAATAAGCTGTTTATTTTAAAGAAGAAGAAATTGAAATGCATTCAGCATCCCAATACTCATCTTTCTAAGTGCAAAGCCATTGTCATTAGCTTCTGATCTACGGAATAAATTCTCAGAAATTTCTATTCTTCAATGAGATTTTATCTAATGAGAAGGCATTAGGATCATTATTTTCAATTAGAAAAATTATCCATAGTCTCTTCATGTAAATATGTAGCCAATAATTAAACTTGGAAGATAATTTTTAGAAATAATTACTTTAGCAAATATTTACCTGCAGATTAAGCAAATTGAATTGTTTCTCTGCTCGTTTTCCACACTTGCCTCCTTCGAAGAAGGCATTTATATACAACAAATAAATTAAATTTCGATTCGCTTTTAAATGAAATCCTTAATCAACTTTAGAAGAAGTCGTAGAATTAAATCTATCAAATCATGAAAATCGCTTAACTTTTCAATAAAATCGTTATTTGGATAATAAACTTAGGAGACACACTTATTAATATTTATATTAAATAAACTAGCCATCATTACTCGATTAATTGAATCATTAAGATCAAACTCGAGCAGGCATTTGGTGTTTCACGGAAAGAATTAAAAGCAATAAACTGTTAAACTGAAGTGATTTATCCATTAAGACATTTGTTAAACGTCCTCACATACTGATAACTAAGTACATTTGTTAGAAGGTTGTGCTATCTATTTTTCACAATAATTTAAAGCACTAAACAAAAAGGAGATTTAAGTGAAGACATTTTCGATTATTTGTTAACCCTTAAAGGTATAGCGATGTAGATATGCATCGTATGTTTAAAACTTCATATCGCTTTGAAAAAATACCATTGCATAATGTTTTTTTTTTTCAATTTTAATTTTACCAGAACTATTTTATGGTTTCCGAGCGCAACTAGAATCTTTGACAGTTTATTAATCTATGGCAATTTTCATAGTTGGCGCACTGAGTACAATTTCATTTCAGTGTGTGTTACAAATTACGATTATTTATATAAAATGTATTAAAAACATACAGGAATAATTGTTATCGAATAGATAAAAGGTAAAAATAAAGAATTATATTTATATTTTTACAGATACTGATAAAGTTATGCAACAAAAAGGTAGCTTTATTGTGATGTACAAATACATCAATATACAAAATCGGTTCTACATAAATTCACTAAACCTAGAGGATCATCTGTCAAAAGTCAGTGTTGGTCCCTGCCCTATATTTTCAAGCAGATTAAGGTGTAAAATACTTCTACTTAAGGGTACCGCATAGTGGAAATGTAGCAAATGCAATGTTCCTTCAGATGTAAATGTTAAAAATAATTGTTTCATGAATTTTCATTTTTGTAATGTAATGAGAGGTATTATTTATGTTTGAAATATTATGTTATTGTACGCAGTAGATTTGTAGAATTCAAGGAGTGATTGCTCATGATGATGTAGAAATACATCAATATGTTTTTTTGTTTGTTTTTGAAAATTAAAAAAAAATTATGTGGGACTTTTTTTTTTTGTAATTTTCCCATACTCTGCATCCATTTCCTGGTTGATTTCAAATTTTATTCATTAAAAATAAAAATTCATGCATTTAAGTGTTAAAGTTTAACCACTAAATAAAATAGCGTTGAAATTTTGTAAAAGTCGAAAGAATCTTTCAAAGAAAAAGATTTTAAAAAATAACGCCCTTGAAATAGAAGAATGTAAGCAACAAAACCCCACTTAATTTTTTTAAAAATATTTTTCCAACAGAAAATACAACTTAAATTTCAAATTATTCTAACTTGGTCAACATTAAAATTCTAGAAAACTAACAATGTTCACATCTGAGCTGTAGATGCTCCAAGGTTAAAACGGCAATAAAAGTATACTATTAATTAATGTATGAAACATTTCAGGAACATCTTGTATTAGCTGAAAGACAAGAAAGTAAAGAAATAACGCTTTGAAGATACTTTCTTTATATTATAGAAATAATATAAATCATGACAAATGCCAACTTATAAATAGGAAAAATTAATATAACAGGCTATGGAAGACCTATCGTTATCAGTCAAAATAATTATTTGTAAATTATGAAAATTCTATACAAGTAGGATTATGAAACATTTTTGTGAAACTAACTGATAAAAAAATTCGTGTGAAATTCTCGAAACTTTAAATAATTGTAAAATGATTTCAAAATCAAAATTTTAAAGATAAGAAAACTACAATAAAAAAATATTTATTTCAAATTTGGAACTTTTAAGTCAAAATTCTATGAAACCTGATTTACAGGGTGTCTACTCTAAAAGTTGGCCAATAGGTGAATCTACAATCATTATATATAGGTAAATACTTCGAACTGAAAAGAAATAAATATTAAATGAAATAAAAAACAATC